>VZTE01006662.1:80781-94813 GCA_013397775.1 Eulacestoma nigropectus
GCGCCCCCTCAAAACGCGCGGGGCGGCGGCGGCGGCGGCGCAGAGCAGCGCCCGGCCCCGCGCCCCGCGGGTCCCCGCCTCGACGCCATGAAGACCTTCTTCACCATCGAGATCAAGGATGGGCGCGTGCAGCCCCTGGCGCCCCGCATCACGGCCGTCCCTGGCAGCCAGCGGGCAGGTGGGCACTGATGGGGTACGGGGTGCGCGGGACAGGTCCAGTGGGCAGATGGCATCTGTCGTGAGGCTTGGCACTGTAGGGGTAATGGGCACGGCTGTCATGCAGGGAGGTGGGACTGGAAAAGGTGGGGATCTTTCAGGGAGGTGGGCACTGCAGGGGAGTGGACATCTGCAGGGCTGTAAGCACTACAGGACTGTGCTCCTGATACCTGGATGTACACAGCTGGGCAGTGGAGCAGGTGGGTGCCAGTGGCAGCCGGGCACTGACAGATGGTGGGCACAAATCTGGGTAGGTGGAGGCGGGCAGGCTGGACAGGCCAGGCGGGTGCTGATCGGCAGTGGTGGCATTTGAGTGCTGGCAGCCCAGAGGCTGAGCACAGGTGCTGCCAGAAGAACAGAGTGTGCCTCGTAGCCCTCATCCTTTGGCATGCACTCAGCCTGCTCGGGGCATCTCAGTTCAGGGAGACCATCTGGCCCTGCAGGCTGTCCCCAGCCCCACTGTCTTACCATGTTGGTGTTTGGGGTCATTCCCCAGTCACTGCCCTGCCCCTGCAGCCCTGCCCCATCCTCTCCCCACTGACCTGCTAGTTCAGGGGAGCCCAAGCTGTCCTGCTGTGTCCCATCCCACTGCTGCACCGTGTCTCTTCCAGCCCTGCCCCTGCCCCGCAGATGTGGCTGGCTCGGGATGCTCCTGTGGCCATCCCTCTCACAGGGTGGTCTTGGCTTCAGCTGGAGCACTGCAGAAAGTGCCCTTCCTTGGGGAGGATGATAAGCCAGGGTGGCGAGGGGTCTCAATTTCCCCATCCCTTGCTTGTATCCAAAGCCCTTTCCTTGTTCCAGAGCTCAGTGCTTGCTGCCAGGGCAGGATGTGTGGGGCAGGCAGATGGCCCAGCCAGAGCCACTCCCCAGCTGTGGAGCTGAGCCTGTGAGCTGGGTCAGACCCCACATGCCTCTTGCTCCCCTTGCAGAGGTGACTCTGGGGCTGCGGAGCACCCCCATCCGTATCACCACCATCCCCAGCAGTGTCAGCAGCATCTGCAACATCAGCAGTGTCAGCAGCAATGTCACTAAGGTGAGTGCCCAGGGGGCCACCTGGCCATTGCCTGGCAGCTACAGGGCTTGGGGTGGGGCCCAGGGACCGAGGACTTAGTGTAGGCAGCATGCTCTGGAGGCTCTGTCTGGCTTTGGTTGGTGCTTTTGTTTTGGTGGGGTTTTTTTCACCAAGAGACCCTGGACTTTGTGCATGGTTGCACAGCCCCATATGAGCCCCCTGCACTCTGGACTGTGCCACCATGTACCCAGATACTTGGGGAGATGGGCGGAGTGAGACAAGGAGTCTTTTGTGGGTCTCCCTCTGTTTTAAACACCTTTGAGGGTGGCAGCAGCTCAGGGAAAAATCCATTGCCAAGCACCCCTCTGTTTTTCCTCCTGGGGATGGACCTTGGCCATGGCTCTGGGGAGCCTGCCTTGGGGTGGGGCTACTCCTCAAAGGTCTCTGAAGCACCCTGGAGCTGTGGGTTGGGGTCTTGCCTGTTCCTGCTATGCCATCCTGAGTGGAGAATGGCCACAGCCCCAGGCCAGCCAGGAGGGATTCTTGGGTGAACTGGAGAAAAAAACCTGAGAAAACAATCCCTCTGCAGTGTTTTGCAGGGAGAGCAGGCTGTGGTCACCCGGGGGCTGGGTGTACACAGGAGACAGCCCTTCAAGTGCTTTTATCTGCTCCTGCCCATCTAGGGTAATGCGAGGCAGCCCGTATGCTGCCTTGGCAGGAGCCAGGATGTCAAACACAGCTCTGTCTCACTCATGGCCCTGCACACGCCTGGCTGCCTCTGCGGGAACAGCACTGTGGGTAGCCTGTGTCACTGCCAGCGACTGTGGTACCACCTGTGGCCTGTGGTGTACTGGTGGCCGTGGTACCACTGGCTTCACCCCATCCTCAGCCCAGCCCTTGCCAGCATGAGGCAGGCAGTGCCCACAGGTGCTGCCCACACCTGCCAGCCGGTCCTGCCTGTGGGCAGCTGGCTGCAGTGGGGTGACTTCCTGTGCTAATGCGCTTGGGCAGGCTTGGCCCGAGCACTTGTCAGCTCTCATTAAGGTATTAGTGGGTCTGTCCAGTGAGGTGGGGGGCCTGAGACCCATCGGCTGCCTGGCAGGAGATGCAGCCTCCAGGTATGCTCCCGGTGGGCAGGGAGGAGGAGGATGAGGCAGCGGTGCTGGCAGCCCTGCCAGGTGGGGCTTGGTCAGAGGACCAGCAGGCTGCAGGGACCTGGGGGCAGTAGCCATGGCGGCATGTCTTCTTGCTGGTGGGGTGCTGCCTGTGCCCATCTTGCAGGAACCTGCTCCCCCTGGAGCAGGCACTGGGCAGCATGGGGGTATGAAGACCTAAAATCTATGCTGTGGCCAAGGCCCTTGCACTGATGCCAGCCTGGGGGTGGAGATGTTATGCTATGGGTGATGCCGGCCCAGAGTGGAAAGGCACTTGGGCAAAAGGACACAGCAGTAGTTGGCCTTTTCACTCACCCAGCACTGCAGTGGTCAGGGCTGGTCCCCACCACTTTGTCCCACAGCCCCCAGGCTGGTGTCTGGCCCTGGCAGCCACCGGGGGCGGGGGGGCCACTTGCAGGGCTCCCCTTGCTGAGCCACCTGGTCCCACAGCCGGATGCACTGCCAAGTGTGGCGCCTGGCTCAGCACCCCTGCACGGGACCCCCGGCTGCTGGGACCAGAATAGCCCACAGGCAGGGAGCGGGCCAGCCTCCAGCCGGGGGGGTGCCCGGGCCCCTATAAAGGGCAGCGGACAGCTGAGCGGGGCTCGCCGCAGTGCCTGCACAGCCACCATGCCGGGGGTCAGCTTGGAGGGGCTGGCGCAGGCTGGGGCAGCTGAGCTGGCAGAGCTGCGGCAGGAGCTGGTGGCGTTCCGGGGGGCAGCAGAGGGGCAGCTGGAGCAGGCCCTGCAGCGAGTGCAGGCGCTGGCACAGGCACTGCAGACATTGGAGCAGGAGCACCTGGAGCTGCGGGCAGAACTGGGGCGCCTGGGCCGCCACCTCGATTTGCTGGCACCAGGGCTGCAGGCGCCCCCCAGGGAGGACATCAGCACCCTCTTTCTGGAAGCACAGGACCCTTGCACCCACTTTGAGGGCACTGAGGAGCCCAGTGGCCCTGTGGCACATCCACCCACTTTCTCCAGTACGCGCCAGCAATCAGCCCTGCATCTCTCCCGAAGCAACAGCAGCGTGAGTGTGGGCAGCCCTGCCCCATGACAGGGGGGTGGGAGGGGATCACCAGCCCCCAGGGCTTCTGGGGGTGTCTGTAGCCCTGGCACAAGGCATGACTGTGGCAGTGGTGCACGGGGACACGGCATCATGGGGATCTGCCACTCCTTGGGCTCACTGTGACGAGGCTGTGCACCCACCCGTTCTACGTTCCCGATGTGCCAGGTGGGAGGCTGCAGGCAGCTGTCCTGCTCCCACCACAGCACCAGGCACAGGTGGTGGCATGGGCGCATGTGGCCAGTGTCAGCTCCTGCTGACGGCTTTGCCATGGATCGGTTACCGGGCCACAGGATGCAGGATGGGGCCAGGTGTGTGCGTAGCTGCTCTGGCCCCACTCTGTCATCCCTGCTGCCTCTGCCCTATTCTGGGCCTGGCCCACTGCCTGCTGTGCATTGCTGGGGGGTTGTGCTGAAAGGGACTTGGCGTCCTGGCTGTGTTCAGGCAGGGCTGAACTGGCCTAGATCCTGTCAGGGATGTGGGCGAAGGCTCTTGATCTCCTGCACAAGCTCTTCTCTACACTAAGTCCCTTAATTCCATGGAAATCCCTGTGCTGCAAATGGCGTGCAATGGCCTTGCCAGCACCTTGCCCACTGCTGGGTAGCAGCCACTGCCCGGCCCAGAGCCCTGGGCAGCCCCTGCCTGCTGGGGGCCCAGCCACCTCCTGCCAGGGAGCAGAGAGGATTTGGAGATATTTTGGCAGCCAGACTGGGAGGAGGAGAGGGACTGCTGGGCCCTCCTGGGGCACAGGGTGCTGCAGGAGAGTGTCATGCTCCCCTGCCTGCCTTGGGCGCTGCAGATGCTTGCAGCATCCCACCAGCTGAGAGCACTTATGCCCCATGTGGCATGTCCTCTCCAGGTTCCTCACTGCCTGTAGCACTGGGCAGGTGTCAGGATGATGAGGGCCTGGACCCTGAGAAGAGGTGGGGGGATGGCCAAGCTGGCAGGGGCTCAGCCGCATGATGATGTCGTTGCAGATGGAGCCGGAGGTGGTGGAGCAGCACCAGGCACGAAGGCTGGAACCAGAGCTGCCCAATGGCATGGAGAAGGTGCAAGTGAGGGAGGTGGAGAGAAGGAGCAAGCTGAATGTCGAGGAGCTGAGCAGGATTGAGGATGAGGATGTTCTGGATAAGATGGTACCTCTTCCCCTGGCTCGGGCTCCTGCAGGAAGGTAAAGGGACCTCAAGCTGATGGCAGAAGACTAACGATGATTTCCCCTCTTGCAGCTGGATCGGACAACAGACTTTGAGGAGCGACGGCTGATTCGAAATGCCATGCGGGAGCTGCGCCAGCGCAAGCGAGGTACTCAGGGATGGTGACCCCCGCTGGGGTCAGAGCGGTGGTGGTGGCAATATAGGGTACTGAAGTGGGACTGTCCAGCCGCAGGGAAGCAGGAGGGTGCGTCTTGGGTCCTCTGTTGCCCCCCTGGCTTTGTAAGGCCAAGGACATCATCCTTCCCACGAGCCAGTTGTGGGCCAGCAGCAGCTGCAGGATCCCTGATGTGGCAGGAACCATGCCCACCACCCCACCTCGCTGCTGATGCCATCTCCCACTCATGTTTGCAGATCAGCGGGAGAAGGAGCGGGACCAGCGGCTGCAGGAGGCTAGGAGCCAGTCTGTGGCAGGAAGGGCTGGCCACACCACGGAGACCACCACCATGCAGAGCACTCAGTCAGCCGATGGCTCGGCACGCAGCACTGTCACCAAGACTGAGTGTCTCGTCCAGTCTAGTACGGGCTGGGGGGTGTGCCAGCCCTTTGGGGGCCTTGCAGAATCCTTCCCAGTGCTCCTCCACCACAGCTCCTTTGCTATTCACTGCCTGTCCTGAGTCTGGCTTGACTATGCTGGGAGCAGGACTGTGGTTCAGAGCTGAGTTTCTGGCTTGCCCAGAGCCTGCCTGGGGATAATTGAGGATTCTGCTCCGGTGACTTCCCTCTGAATCCCCAACCCTGTCAGGATGGCAGGGCCTCATCTACACCTTTGGCCTGTCTCTTGTCTCCTATACCCCTGCTCTCCCAGTCCCTGGGTGGCTCAAGCCGAGTGGCTGAGGGATGCCCCAGCTCCCTGCTGCTTTGCGCTTGCCTCTTTGTTCTCTGCCTGGGGGGCACATGCCCTCTGTCCTCCCTCTGCCTGCCATGTGCATGGCTCTACCATACGGCACTTCTCCCTGTTGCACTGCATGGGTGCAAGGGTGCTTGGCAGCAGCAGGTGTCTGTGGGTGCAGCTCCTCGCAGCCCAGCAGTTCCTGTTGCCTTGTCCCTTGCAGGTGATGGCACCAAGACCTCCCATACTACAACCATGGAGTCGAGTTATGTGAAGAGATCAGACAGTAAGAGTTTTTCCTGCCCTTTCCCCATGGCATCCTCAGGGTGTAACCCTGGGGCATTGCTGCCACTGAGCCATCACTGCCCTGGTGCAGGCAGAGTCCTGCTTGCCTGACACAGCTGCCCTCAGCTCCTGCCCAGGGTTTTTCTCCTTCCTCTCTCTCTGCAGATGGCAACAGCACTTTTGTTCAAACCAAATCATCCTACAGCTCCTCATCCAAGAAGACAGGCAGGTGAGCAGAGGTACCTATGGGAACAGCCCCACACAGTCCCTGTCACTCACCTGCCTATGCAAACCCTCTGCCCAGCTTGAAGTGTCCCCATGCAAACATGACCCCAAAGCCTTCTGGTCTTTGGGGTATTCACTGTGTTCAGAGGTTCTCATGGGTCCTTCTGTGGGCATGGAGATAGGTCTGCCAGCTGAGGACCTTAAGCTACCTCTCTTCTGTCCCAGGGACATGGAGGTCTCCTGAGTGCCAGGGCTGGCCATGGGCTGAGACCACTGCTTGCCCTCCCCTGGGCTGCCCACAGCCCTTTTGACATTGCCCATCTCTCTCCCAGCATTTTTGACCGTGAGGATGAGAGTGCCTCTCGGCAGAGCAGCCTGGCTGCACTGGAGCGGCGTCAGGCAGAGAAGAAGAAGGAACTGATGAAGGCTCAGAGCCTGCCCAAGACATCAGCCTCACAGGCACGCAAGGCCATGATGGAGAAGCTGCAGAAGGAGGGTGGGAGGTGAGGCTGGGCCTGGGGCAGGCTGGCCGAGGCAGCGAGTGCTGCACAAATAACAACACCTTGCAGCTGTTGATAACACCCCATGTCTCCTGCCACAGTTCACCAAACCCCACAGCATCACAGACCACCGTGCAGCGCTCCTCCAGCTTTGGCGTGCCCAACGCCAACAGTATCAAGCAGATGTTGCTGGACTGGTGCAGAGCCAAGACCCGGGGCTATGAGGTGGGTGCCACCTCCTCTTCCTGTCCCAAGGCCAGTCACTCTGTCCCTTGGTAACTCTGTTGCCCTCTCAGCATGTGGACATCCAGAACTTCTCATCCAGCTGGAGTGATGGCATGGCCTTCTGTGCCTTGGTCCACAATTTCTTCCCCGATGCGTTTGACTACAGTAAGCTGACACCGCAGAACCGCCGCCAAAACTTTGAGGTCGCCTTCTCTTCTGCAGAGTACGTACCTCTGTTGCCATCATATGGAATTGGGATGGCTTGGGGTGGCTCTCCTGCTCGGGCAAGGGGGAACATGTGGAGGTGATGGTGCTAGAGGTGGGTTCCAGTAGGCGTCACTTCCCCCATGCAATGCAACGAGGTTAGGTGCTGTGGGGGCAAGCAGCAGCTGTGTGGGCAGAGTCACAAGAGGCCAGTGCAGCCCAGTCTGGTGTGGCAAAGGTGGGTATGGGGGTCTGGGTTCCTGGGTGTGGGGCAGAGCACCCAGAGGAAGAGTAGAAGTCCCACAAGCCGACCTGGCTTCCGGCAGTACATACCATCCTGGGATACCAGGTGTGGGACCAGCCTGTGGGGGGAGCAGGGTTTGCCTGTGCCAGGTGCCTCCTTTCACAGTTGTAGGGGCTCAAACACCATTGCAGCTTCTCCAGTCTCTTCCCTTCCCCTTTTGCTTCTGGTTTTCCTCGGTGCTGAGAGATGGGAGTGCGCCCAGCTGGAGGGCTGGCAGCCAGCCCTTCTCTCCTTCCTTCTGTCTCTCTCCCACCCACCCACTCCTCTCCTCCAGCACCCTGCCCAGGGGCAGGGCTGGGGGTAGGGTCCCATCCTGCTGATGTCCAAGGTGGCGGGGTGAGTTGGAGGCTCCCACAAGCTCTCAGGGTGCCGTGGTGCTGTTTGGTGGAGCGAGAAGGGGGCTGCGGGCCTGGCTCTTGGCGCTCCTGTTAATGGATTTTTTGCCTTAACTGGGAAGCTGGTGTGCAGACTTGAGAGAGCCATCGATCTCTCCGGCCTGGAAGCCAGGTGGCCTCTCGTCCTTCCTCCTCCTCCAGCTCTTGTGAGCGTCCTCTCCCGAGCTTCCTGCACCAGGGCTGTGCTGCGCGGTTCCAAGTGGAGCTGGGTAGGAGGGCTGGGCTTGCCCCCCCATCCTCCCAGCAGGTCTATATAGGAGCTATATAGAGCAACGCTCCACTCTGGAACCCGCTCCCCGAGCACCTGGCGTGCCAGAACACCTCACTCCTCCTCCTCCTCCTCCTCCTCCTCCTCTTCCATCTGTCTTTACCTCTGGACTTCACGCCTCTCCACGCCACTCACCTGCCCCTCTCCCCCTTGCTTGTGCCCCCCCAGTCTCACTGAATGGCCTCGGCATGGGGTGCCCGAAGCCCTCCTGCCCCTGCATCATGCATCCCCAGAGCATGCCAGAGCGGAGCAGCTGCCAGTGGGATGGGAACTGCACTGATCTGTGTCTCTTGTTTTCTCTTCCTCCCCTCCCTGACTGGGCTGCGGTCACTGGCTTGCCCCTCTCTCTCCCTGCACCCAGGAAGCACGCGGACTGTCCGCAGTTGCTGGACGTGGAGGACATGGTCCGGATGCGCGAGCCAGATTGGAAGTGTGTGTACACATACATTCAGGAATTCTATCGCTGCCTGGTCCAGAAGGGGCTGGTAAAAACCAAAAAGTCGTAGCCCATTGTCACCCCCCCAGGACCAATGGTGAGAACCTTCCCCTCCAAGTACCTGCCCATGCCCCCACCACCACCAGGGCTCAGCAGGGAAGTGACTGCCTCGGCTGGGGGCGAGGCTGGGGGATGCTGGTGGGTGAGGGGCAAGTCCTGGTGGTGCCAGACAGGGCCCAGCAGGAGATGGGCAGAGACAGCTGGCTGGGCTTGGGCCTTCTGGAATAGCGCCTATGGGGGTTTGGGCAGGGGGGACTGTGTCACCCTGGAGTGATGTTGGCTCTCCAGCTGTGGGGAGGGCAGTAGTGAGAACAGAGCCTTCCTCCCATGGCTGAGCCTGACCCATGGATCAGCTGCTGGGGATGCCACTCAAGGTGTTCTGAGTGGTGCTGCCTGAGTGCGGGTGGCCCTCCAGGATGCTGCAGCATCACTGCTTGCACTTGCTGCCTCATTCTCCTGCCCCAGGGTGCATGCCCAGCTCCGAAACACAGCCTGCTCATATATGGGCAGGAGCAGGAGCCTGGAAAGTGTGACTCAAGGTTCAGGTCCTGCCTCGTCCTGCAATGTTTGTGCCTGTCTCAGGGCATCCTAGCTGGCGCTGGAGCTGCAGCTCCCCTGGCTCTGCACAGTGCTGGCACACCAGGGCCCAAACAATGGCTTTATAAGGGCAGAGTCACTCTCCGTGCGCTGCCATTGCTCTGCCATCACCCCCGAGCCAGGCTGGCAGTGGCAAGGGCTTTCCCAAGGCCCCAGGCATCACCCCCCCCATCCCCACGGTGGCCAGATCATGAAGTGGGGCTGGTGCCAGCCAGGCTGTGGGCTGGGAGCCCACATACCAGGCAGCAGAGACCTAATGGGATGGCTGGGGCCATGGGACCCAGGGTGGAGGGCTCTCCTGGGCCCTGGTGCTCCTCAGGGGCTGGCACTGCAGGAGGGGAGAGGGGAGGTACAGGACTTGGGGGTGAGGGTGTTGTGGTGGTGGGTAGCAGCATAGGGTTCAGACCCTCCTTGTGCACCCTGTCTTTTGGGGCAGAGCCCCGCCTTGGGAAATCCCAGAGCCTTGGGGCAGAACCTCGAGTTGCCCAGGCCAAAGCAGCTGAACTAGCTATGGCAGCAGCAGGTGCTGCCAGTTTGTGTCAGCACAGCCCCCAGTGCCAATACAGCCCTTGCTCCAGCAGCAGCAGCAGCAGCCTGGCATGCTCCAGCACCATCTGTCCCCTGAAGGGGGGACAGTGCCTGGTTGGGGTGCAGGGGCCTGGGCAGGACCAGGAGCATTGGCAGCAGTGGCAGGGTTGCTTCTGTGCCCCCCCTCCTTCTCTCCCAGTAGAAAGGAGAGGACAGAGGTTGCCGGATCCCCTCCATGCCCTTCCTGGTTGTCATAGTGACTCCTAATCGTGTTGTCAGCCCCTTCAAGCGCCCAGGGAGCCCCCACTTGGGGAGAGACATGGCCCAGGGAACTGGATGGGTGGCAAGGCAGAGTGGGCCACCCCACCAAAAGGGCAGCAACAAAGCCCCAAGGCAATTATGGGGATAGGGACACAACCACAGCTGATCTGCCAGGGCCCCACAGGACTGGTAGCTGCTGGAGCAGGGTCCTGCATGGACCCCTGCACTGTGGTGGGGCAGGGAGAGGGACATAGGCACAGGCCAGGTTGAGTGGGCTGAGGCAAGGCAGTGCCCACTCCAGCAGTAGGGTGTGCTGGGCCTGGGGCAGGCAGCCCCCGGGCTCCAGTGTGGGGCAAGGGTGGGAGCTGGGCTGGCAGAACTTGGGCGAAGGCAGAAGAGCAGGGCCAGGGCTTGAGGCAGGAGTAAGGGGTAGCATGTAACCAAGACCCAGCTCCTGCTTGCCCTAGACCACGTGGTAGGGTTTGAGGCAGGGGCACAGCAGACCGCTGCAGCCAGGCAGGGCTCTCCCTAGAGGCCACCAGCATCGGCTGGAGGAGCAAAAGGAGGAGGGTGGGCACGGCTTTAGCAGGGGATCACTGCCAGCACCAGGAGCTCAGACGGAGAGCACCAGGGGAGCAAGGGCTGCAGACAGTTGGGCAACCCCTGCCCTGGGACACGCACTGCCCAGGGCAGACAGCACGTGCTCTTCCCAGTGTCAGAAGCAGCAGGACTGTGGGTACCAGGGTGGGGTGGGGGGGGTGTGAAAGGAGCTGAGCAGGTCTGAGGGCAGCAGTGCCCACACCTGCAGGCCCTGGGCAGTGTGGGGTGCCCATCCCACCCCCCACATGGGGCAGCCTGCCTGAGGCCATGCTGAAGGCTTCATCTCTGCAGGACGCTGGTGGACTGCGTGCCGCTGGTGGAGGTTGAAGACATGATGATCATGGGGAAGAAGCCAGACGCCAAGTGCGTCTTCACCTACGTGCAGTCCCTCTATAACCACCTGCGTCGCCACGAGTTGCGCATGCGGCAGAAAGAGTGCTAGAGCCTGCCCTGCCCACCCCCACTGCTGCCCTCACCCCAGAGCTGCCCGCGGGCAGGGGAGCTGCTTGCCCCGGGAGGGTCTGCGGGGGCCATGGGTCTGGCACTGGGGACAGGAGAACTCTTCCACCAGGGCACCCCCACACCTCTGCCTTGGCAGAGCTGCTTCTGCCTCGGCCAGCTGTGGACTGACCCTGTGGGCAGAGCCAGCTGGGCACTGCTGGGGATGCTCCCAGCTTGGCTTGCTCCCCATGCTCCAGCCTTTTAAGTTATTTGTTCTCCAGGAATTATTTGCCGTGCAGGCACCATCCGTGTGTCCCTGGGGTGGCCCGGGCACAGCTGTGCCCTCAGACTCAGGACACCGCATAGGTCTGTGGCTGAGCAGGGCTGTGAGGTCCAGACAGGGTCATGGTGCATCCTGCAGGCAGCACTTGTTAGTGGTTCCCTTGGCCCCCTGCAAGGAAGCCTCTCTGCCCAAGGCAGACCCTGCTTGGTGTCAGCTCCCTGGGGACAGCTCCACAACTGTGCTGACACCCTGCTTCCCACCTCCACGTGCACCTGGGGCACTTCCACATTGGGGGCACCTGTGGGCTGGGGAGTGGGCAGGGGCAAGGGGTCCCAGGGGAGTGCAAGGCCAAAGGTCTGAGCTGGGACAAGCTGCCCCCACTTCCCTCTCCAGCTCAGGGCACCTGTGTGCTCAGTGCTGCTCGCCTCTCTGTCACATCTCTACACCCGCGCTGACACGTGTACCAACACCAGCCAGATAATAAAGGTTTATCAAAGGCAATGCCTCTGGCTCAGGTCCTTCTGCCAGTGGCATATTGCACACCACAGTGCTTGGGGAGCGCTGGCAGTCTGGCTGCTCCTGGCCCCTCTACCTGCAACTCCACTGCTCACCCAGCCCAGAGGGCCACTGGGGCATGTACTGTTCCTCCACTCATTGATGAAGTCCATAGGTGAGCCACCCCTGACCAGGGCTGTCAGTTCGCTGCCCCCCACTGCCCCAGGCCTAGCACAGGGAAAAGATCCCACGTGCGCAGCAAGGCTGCGGTCAAGTGCAGCTGTGCCCCACTTCTTTCCCTAGCTCAGGGCCAGATGTCCCTACTGGGCCCATGCAGCCATGGGGCTTTGGTTCAACACTGCAGGATTCACTCAGGGGCTCATGCCCATCCCCCTGCACCCTGTGAGAACAGCTCAACCCATGCCATGGTGCTGACCACACTCACCCCTCTATCATGCTGGGGAGGGGTGGCACAGGAACAGCACAGTTGGTCTGTAGGTTGGTTTGTGGCTCACCAGCAGTGACTATGACAGTGCCATTGTCTCCTGCCTCTGTGAGAAACTCTGGGGCACCCAGCTCCCCTTGGAACAGAGCAGTGTGGGATGCACCCCACCGAGCCCTCTCTGAAAAAAAGACACAGTGCAAATGACTGCAAATAAAGCTTTACTAGGAGCTGGATATGACATAACCCTGCTGGGGGGTAAAGCCCCCTTCCTGGGGCAGCTCTCCCACCTTTGGGACTCAGCACATCTACCCTTAGCACCTGGTGCTTTCTGCTGAGGGTTTCATCCTGTCCCATGCAGGCAGGATACTGCTGCCCAGTGCTAGGAGCAGCTAAACCTCGGCACAGCAAGGGACTGCAAGGAATGCTGCTCCTCCCGACTGGCCAGGGATAATGAGCTCCAAGGACGGGAGGGCATCAACCAGCACACAGGACCCTCGGAATGCCCACAAGTACCCAGGAAGCCCCTGCTCGAGGCAGAATCTGCCTAGGGCATCCTCGAGGCAGAGGCTACACAGCACCAAGCAGGAGTGGGGGGGGAAAAACCTTTGCCACCCTGTGACACCATCCCCAGCTGCCATAACACCCTCATTCCCTACGCTGGGGACTGGCTGCAGGACCCTGTCCCAAGTGTGGCACTCCTTGCTAGAGGTCTGGGTGTTCTTCTTTGTCACGTTTGGGTGGGGTCTTGCCATCAGCGTTGGGTGCCTGGGGGGGCAGTAGTGTTGGCAGAGGCTTGGCAGGGGCAAACTGGAACTCCTCCGGCACAGGGGCATCAGGTGTTTCCTTGCGGTGAAAGCCCAACTCCTGCACCAGCTGGTTGATCTCTTCCCGGGTCATGTCACTCAGGGGAATTCTCTGCACCCAGACAGGGACTGTAGCCTGGCATCTGTGGGGCACTGACCACCCCAGGCCCTGTGGCAGCAGGTGCTGCACTGCCCACTCACCTCTAGCTCCTCATACCGGTGGCTGAGGAGCACAAGCTCAGGGTCAGCACCAGGCAGGTGTTTCATCTCCAGGTTATGGCTGGGCAATGTGTCAAGGAGTGAGCAGCACTGGTCAGGCCTATGCAACCCTCATCCCATCCTCCATCACATCCCCTTCTATCCTCCGTCACATCCCATGCCTGCCTATCCTGTACCATCCTCCATCCCAGCCCATCTTCTCTCATATCCCATTCCCTCCTACCCCATCTGTTCTGTCCCCCATCCCATCCTTCATTGTCTGCCATCCCATTCTGTCCCCCACGTAATACCATTCCATCCTCCATCACATCCCCCAACCACCTGCCCTCCACTCCTCACCAAACCCCATCCTCCCTCAGCCCAACCCTTCCCATACTTCATTCCGTCGCAACCTGTCCCAGCCACCGCACCGCACCGCACCCCGTCCCGTCCCGTCCCATCCCATCGGGACCCCAGCGCTGCAGCCACCGCCGGCGGGTACTAGAGCGGGATGTCCTGGGTGACGAACGCCTTGACCTGCGGAGAGTGGCCGGCCGGGCCCAGCTCAGAGCGGGGAAGCCCCGACCCCCCGCCCCGGCCCGGCCCGGCCCCGGTACGTACCTCCCTGAGGCGGTTCAGCCGTCATCCGCCGCAGGTCTGCGGGAAGGGACACCCCGTCAGGCACCCGGCGGGCACCGGTCGGCCCCCGGCGCGCCCCGCGGCCCCCGCCCGCGCTCACCTCCACCTTGCCGCGGGCCAGGTCCCGCAGCGCGGCCCCGCGGAGCCGGGGGTGCTCCGAGCCGCCGCCCGCCACCAGCGCCGCCGCCAGCAGCAGCCACAGACACGGCCCCAGACACGGCCCCAGACACGGCCCCAGACACGGCCCCAGACACGGCGCCGACGGCAACGCCCGCATCGCTCCCGCCGCTGCCACGTCCTGCGCGGCCCGGGCACGCATGCGCGGCGACTCGCGCGCACAAACACGTGCACGC
>VZTE01006663.1:0-12443 GCA_013397775.1 Eulacestoma nigropectus
GGGTTACTTGAGGTCATGGGAGTATTTTTAACCTGATCCAGCGTTTACTTGAGGTCCTTTGGGGTTAGTTGAGGTCATTGGAGTGTTTTTTATTTGATCCAGGGGTTACTTGAGGTCATTTGTGGTTACTTGAGTTCACTGGAATATTTTTTAATTAATCCAGGGGTTACTTGAGGTCATTTGAGGGCCTGATTGGGGTTCCTTGAGTTCATTTGTGGTGACTTGAGGTCATTTGTGGTTACTTGGACAGGAAGCCCAGTGAGCACAGATGCTGCCTTTGGACTTTGCTGTCTATAACCTCCAGCCCGGACTGCAGTGACAGCAGAGACAGCAGCCTGGGCAGCTGAGCGCGGGTGACCCCATCACACTCTGGTCGAGGTCTCTAAATCCCAGAGATTTGGCCTTCTCAGCTGGAAGGAGAGGATGGGAGCCCTCAGCTGTCAGTAGCCATGGAACCTCTACAAGGAGCTCCAGTGATGGATGGGCTGATGTGACCTGTCAGTGTCTGCTTTATTCTCTGCATTTCCTTGCCACACCTGCTGCAGGGACCCGACGTGGAAAAGCTGTTTCCAGCGTTCTAGCTTGTTAAAAAGGGTTGAGTTAATAATAACTAGGGCTTGTAAAGACAAATTGAGAAATTAGAAGAGAAGGGATTGAGAGGAAACCTCATGTCTTTACAAACAATTTGATGGGTGAAGGTATGGGTGTTAAAGTCTTTGAAATGGGTCTGACTGTCTCTACTGACCTTGGGCAGCAGGTTTGTTGCAGAGCCCAGGGAGCTTGGCTCCTGAAACAGACAGGGGCCTGCACGAGCCTGAACTCCTGAACTTTGGGGTAAAACAACAGGTTCAAGGGGGGATATGGGGTGGGCAGTTCAGGAAGGCTGTACCTTCCTGGTACTTCAGGCAATGGGGAAAGGAAGAGGGCAATAAGTGGCTGGGAGTTTGGGATAAAAGGGAGGCTGCATCCTCCAAGACCTTGAGAGAGAAAACCCCACAGGCTGTGCCCCGGTGGCTTCTCTCTCTTTATTCGAATAAAGTTGAAGGACTCCTCTGTCTCCTTTTTGAATGTAAACTTCTGGAGTTGGTGGATTTTCCTGACACTGGAAATTGCTCTACCTGCTATTTTCAGCTACTTGTGGAGGCAATGGAAATACTATACCTCTTTATAACTGCGCCTATTTGTTAGTTTCTCCTGGAAAAATATTACCTGCTCAACTTGTAGTGGAGCCCCAAACATTTTTTTTTACACATGAAAAACACCTCTCAAGAGATGGAACCTATTGCAGTTCAGGAAGCTGCAGGTATTCCCCTCGTTCACCTCCTCTCTGCTGGCACAGAAAGGAACCTGGATCCATCTCAGCAGCCTTACCTTGACAGCCCTGCATCCCTGCAGAGCCCACAAGCATCCTGAACCACTCTGCTCCTCTCCTCTGCCACAACCATTTAATCACAGTTGTTACAGCCCCTGCTGTGGTTACCATTGGAACAGTAATTAGAGCTGTAGTGTTCCCCTCTCAGGCAGAAGGATATTTGTGCTCTCCTCCCATCTCACCTTCCACAGAAATTGCTTATGTTTTGAGATGTGGCAATAACGTGGGGTTTGCTGCTGAAAGTCTCAAACATTTGTTTCCTGCTTTCTCACTTGCAATACCTGAGGTGCTGGTGCCTGGCAGAGCTGTGCCTTTGCACCACCAAGCATTCTGCAAGATGGGACAAGAGAGTCTAAAAACACCCTGGAGAGAAAAAACTGTCCAAATGCCCACTTTTTTCAGATTTTTAACTTGCTATTAATCCATGTGACTCCTTTTCAATGAGATCATTAAATCTTGAGAAACAAACCCTGCATTAATCTTGCGTCTTATAATTCTGGTGATTTCAGCTTTTGCTGCTGCTCTGAGTTGGAAACACAGGCTGGGACTTATTTTCTGCTCTTGATTGCACAATTCCTTCTCACTTGTATCTTTGCAAAGGTACATTTATACCTTCGTGGATTGGCACTGTGAGTTTTGCAGCACATCACTGAGGTAATGTGCTCTATCCATATATTACAGGTCTCAGAATCACGCAATCAAGGGTAGGCACTGAATTAAGAATTTATCCCAAAGGCAAGATGCTGGATTTCTTGAGGCTGAGAATTGATGAGGAATGGTCCTGCATCCCTGATTTTTACTTGTGGTTTTGGAGAAAAATATAGCTTATGCTGATAGACACAGATTAGACACATTCAAGGATTAATTTGATTTGATTCAGAACTTGAGTATAATTTCCACTTACAAATCCAGAAATATTTATCAGTATTGAAGGATATGTAAAACTGTTCATAACTTACTGGAGATAAAGAGGTGTTTGAAGAGCCCCTCCACAGTTAAATCTTGAATCATTGCTGGGAAAGCACGGACATGGAACTTCCCTACAAAGACAGGCTGAGAAAGTTGGCAATTTCCACTAAGCAGCGCTCACCATGCCTGGTTAGGGGAGCCACTACATAGAGGAAACGATTCACAGGTGCTCTATTCATTTAATCAGAATTTTACAGAAATAAAATGAGGCCTTTTCTCTTTATTTGGCACTTATGTGATGGATAGTCTATCTTCAGAGAGCCAAATTTCAGGTCCATATCTTATTAATAGAGACAGACCTTAAATTCAATATTCTAAACTGCTCTAAGCAGCATTTCTGTCTCTATGTTGATTACTTTATTTTCAGTCATAGACAACTAAAAGTGCATTTCAGTGCAGAGTGTTAGAAATTGGGTCAAATAAATCAAATGTATGACATGACTTTTCGGGATGGTTTACATGTTCCATAAGAGATATAAATCTGTCTGTGATTTATGCCACAAATGCTTTTTATAGTTAGCTACCAGCAGTGCAACTAAAGCAAATGCAAAATCTCAAGATTTGAGTTCTAAAGAGCTAGAAATTATTAAACGTTTCTATACAAGTCTCCTAAATAAGTATTGTAGGTCATTTTTATGTTGGCCACAGAAAAGAATGCTGAAATTCCTTAGTTCTTACACAAATTCTACTGATTGCATCTACTCTGGCATAATCCACAATTCCTTTATTTCTTTACTGAGCTTTCCTCTCCAGTTTCTTACATTTTGTACCATTACTTCACAGTCTTTGCTTTGAGTGTTTGGATGTTTTGTTGGTTTGGGATTTTTTCTGTCGTTTTGGGGTTTTTGTTGGGTTTTTTTGGGGGGAAGGGTTGCATGGGGCAGGAGAGCTGCTGAGCATTCTCTTCAAAGAGGTTTTGCCTACAGTAAGGGCAGTTATTAAGTTATTATGCATTTTAAGAGTGTGAAGGGGACATAAAACACAAAAGCCCCCATCAATATTTACCTGAGTAGGATTTGACAGAGGGGAGGTTGGGAATGGGATGCAGTTTAACTTAAGCCTTAATAAAGCTTCCCAGTTGAGGCCATATAAAGCAGAAGGATCCAGTGTTTGTCCTCGTGGACAATCACACTGGCAGTGTTTTGCAATCAGACAGAGGTAAAGCAAGAAGTGCCAACAAACCCTGTCCCCACCTGCCTGAGACAGTCCCCTGACACTGCCCCATTTCTGTGTTCCCCCTATCAAATTATACTTGTCTAGGCTGCTTCTGTCACAGATCTCTGGAGCAGCTCCTGTCTTTCAGAGCAGGATTGCTTATCCTGCGGCCTTTCTCTCTTTCACAGATGCCTAAACCTATATACACCTGTCGGATTTTGATCAGCTCCTTCCTGGGGAGACCTAATGTCTCTGTCACTGGCAATCTGCACAACAGCCATGAGAGACAGGAGCCATCCTGCTGAATATGGCCAGTGCTGGCCATCTGGGGCCAGGGTAACATTTAATTCCTGGCTAAAGCAACAAGCGAATGACTATTTTTACGGGTATGAAAATGCACAGTTTGTGGATATTTCATATTTTGGGGTTATGGCAGCACACGAGTTCTAGCATGGAGGGGCACACAGACAGCAGGAAACAAGGGGGTGTCACACACAGCACTGATGTCTGCCCTGTGCCTTTAAAAACTGACCACACATCCCATTAAAGGAATCCTGTAAATGTCAGTCAAGGCATAATTAGTGTCTGCAAAGGTACTTCCTGGCAATAATTGATTTCTCAATCCAGATCCCAATCTGCTCCACTGATATTCTTTAATGACTTTCTGAAGTCAGTGATAACAAATTGGATAAGAAACGATGTTTTCGTCAATGTGGAGGATTCACAGGAGACACAAAGGCGGAGTTAACGTGATGCTGTTGCCAGGAGTGACTGAGCAAACAGTGTTTGCAATTACAATTCACCTCCCTAACTTCGTTTCCAGCAAAGCAGCAGCACTTTAAGTTTAATTATGGCAGCCCCAGACTAAAGCAGAGGGGGAGAAAAGTTGGTTTCCATCACTTATTTGTTCTTTTGTCTTTCACACTTCTCAGCAACCTCCACCATATAGCTAAACTCTAAAGGCTATTTGCTGACAACTTCTGGTCAAAATGTAAGGGAAGAGGATAATGATGCTCAGGTCAGGTCCCCTCCTTGCTACAGTGCCAGTTTCTGCCAAAGTGCTTCCTTTGCACAAATTGCTGTACATCGAAATCAGGTCTTTGGGAAGCAGGGCGTGATGTGAGTGTAGCTGGCAAGTTTTAAAAGCTTGCCATTACCATTGCTTAATGAGGAACTGCATTAGGAGCCTGTTTCTCCCACACCTTACATTCAGAGGAAACAGTGAATTCAGCCATTAGAGTGGCTGGAAAACACTGGTGTCTTGTTTCAAAATTCCACTCAAATTCAGCCCTAAGAGTAATAAGCTGCTGTGGCCTCTAATTTCAATAAAAGCAGTACATAGCACAGGGTGGAAGGGCTGGGCTCCCCTAGGAAAGGGAAACACCAGAACGTTTTCAGACATCACAGGGAAAAAATCGAATTACAAAGATTTAGGAATCTTAATGTCATAAAAAGCAATCCCAAGATTGTTTTATATTGCTTTCCAGCTTATATCTGCACACTGTAATATGCCAACATATAAACTGATTTTGCTTCTACTATTGAAAAATCAAATAAATGAAACAGAGACTCTTGAAGGACATTCTACAGTGAGAAAAGCTTGCTAAATTTCAATTCTGTGAGTAAATTGAGACAAGGGACACAGACCCATCATTTTAACAGTCTTCTGGCTCTACCTGGCTGCCTCTCTGTGGTTTATCAACCTAGAAAATGAGAACATTCTGGGTCTAAAATTACAGGAGAAACAATTAAACACAGAATAGGACCCAGGATGAGTTAGAGGAACCTTGGTCAGCTTTGGATCCAGCCAAAACCATGGTCAGCCAGTCCCCCTGCCCACTGAGCACTTACTGGTATATGAAGAAATACGTAGGAGAAACAAGGCTCCGAGCTAGAAAAGGTCTGGCTGCTGATTGAATTAGGTGCAACCCTGTAGAGGAAAAGAGGTTTTTTCCTCTCCTCCTCCCTTTAAAGGTAACACCTGATGAAGTTTCTGGCAGGTGTAGGGTGCTGGGGCCAGCTGCAAAGAGCAGGCAGAGAGCCAAGTGTCAGAGGTGACAAAACAAGGTGGCTTTTGCAGACACCCACAGGATTAGTGCCTGTGCTTGTGCAAGTCAAAAAGATGCTGAAAGCTGCTGAGGCAAAAAGTGAGTATGGAGGAAAGAAATGCCCCAGGAATTTTGGGAACATTTGCTCTCCAGCTGGCTCTGCCTCACCTCAGCATCTCTGAGCTCCTGCCCTTTGAACAAAATTTCCTTGTTCCAATTCAGTACTTTTGCTTGCTCTAACTATGACTCTAAAGCTAGAAAGTCGCTGATCACTCTTGATGATCTCACTTTGAAGAAGACTCCCACCAGCACTTCAGGGGATCATAAGCACTTCTCCTCAAAATACACTGGGTGTTTGTATCAGCAGTCCCAGCTGCTCCCTGTGAGCAGCTGCAGCCTGAGGGTGCCATACCTGCAGCCCATCCATCCCTTGTCTCAATCTGGAATGGACTGGGGCATGGGGATGATGCAGGATGGTTATAACTGATGGATATAACTCTTCCTGCCCTCCCAGTCCTGCATTTGACATTTTTGTCCGCTCAGGCAGGAATAATTGGATGATTAGGGGCTGTCTCTGTATCATACAGACCGATGTAAAGATTCCAGACCCAATGCAGGTGCTGCAAACATCACCACTCTAGCCCTGAGGGCAATCAGACTTTGCTTCTCTAGCTGCTTGAAATCCTTGTCCACACAATTTTTCCTCAATTTATGAACCTTCCCTCTGCTCCCAGCATCTGGATTTCAAATTCATACATCACTGTGTTGCCTGTAGTTTTCTTTAGGCTTTGACATGTTAGTGAATCTATTGTCAATTAAACTGCTGGGGATGTCAGCATTTTAATTTTCTGGGAAGCTGCTTGCTTCTCAACACATTCTAATCTTGATTTTCAGCTTTTTTTTTTTTTTAGGCCTAGACCTTCCCTAAGTACACACAGACAAAAGCTCCAAATTATCCTGTGGTTTGGTGATTCTGAGCAAAATGTGCCCTGGGGCTTAGCCTGAGAACATCACCTCATTTTCTTTAGTGACCCGAGACAGATAACCAGAGGCTGGGTTTCCAGAGGTGAAAGGCTGCTGTCACTAAGCCACTGCAGCAACTTAATTGAATGTTTTCTCCCGGCACCAGCAGCAAAGGCTGCTTTTACTATTTGTTCAGTGTTGGGATTAGGATGGAGTATTTGCCTGACTTGTCTCTGAACAAAAACTGTAAAAGAGAAAAAAATGTTTGCAATTGCTTATTGAGTGCCATCCCGACATATCCAAGGGTCATTTGCACAGTCTCCCAGTCACTCTGGGTCAAAACTCATTTCTGCTTTGGTAAATCACACCCAGGATGCCTTTGTTGCATGTTACGACCTGCCCCACATCCACAGATCATCAAACATCTGAATTAAATAGCACAAACTCCATAGTGCCTTTTATTTTTTTTCTTTTTTCCTGCAGAGCTCTTGCATATTTTGTTGTTTTTCCCTCTTTTTTTCTTCCCAATCGAAGACACATATAAAGGCTTAATACATAATATTTTGTTTTCATGAGGTTTGGAATGGAATTGGGCGTTTAGCTGAGGGGGGAGCCTGGAGAAGGAGTCATCGGGATGTTCATTAATTTCCCAGTAGGGCTATGCAGATCAGTTCACAGCCTAAACCCGAGAACGTTTGCTTTTCTTCCCCGCCCCTTCGCACGCACACCCTCCTAATGGAGATGGAGGAGAGATAATCAGAGAGGGAACAGGCAGCTCTTCACCATTTGTGAGACTAATGAGCCCCTTCATTTAGTCTCATTATAAATATGCCACCTCTGGCACCAGCCTTTGGTTCTGTTCCTAGCTACATCAACATCAATTTTGAGGCACACTGATGCATCACTAACACACACGACAGCCAAACCTGTCCTTTTCAGCATGTTTTTGTCATTGTACTCTCTGAGACCTTCCCTTCTTCACTGCTCCCCCTCCGAGAGGCAGAGAAGCCCAGATTGAAAAGTAATGAGACTATTAATTAGAGCTTCTCTAAAGGAAACCTATCCTGACTGGGTGTTGTCTCTGTCTCAGTCTTTGTTCCAGCCATGTTCTGTGAGATTAATACTTGTTTACACAGATTAATACAATAAATTAATATGTCCAACTAGGGGAAAAAAAAAAATCAGCCTGAGTAAAAAGCTTGATTATTCCCGAGGTGGAGAGTCGGGGTTCATTTTGTAGAGACAACTATTTTGCCTTCTTTGCACCTCTTTTCTTCTTTAAAAAACCATGTTTTAAGGCAGTTTGTGAGTGCAGCAAGGGAGAGACACAGAAATGTTACGTAGGCTGCTCATCAGTTTGGGCTGTTCACACGCTATCCAGGCCATGAGCGTGGGAATCTGTTTCCTCAGCAATTTAGAGGTCTGGCTAAAAAGAGTTTGTGGTCTCCTGTCTAAGAAAATGCATCCCTCTGTCGAGATTTTATGGTTTTACCACAGGCACTGAGGGCTGAGCAGATAATGGCTGATTTTAGCTCAATTAATTTCTCTACTGAGAAATGCAAATATAGTGCAGACAAACAATGCAACACCAGGTTATGTGCCACTGTCATGGATCAGACTACAAGTTGTCCAGGACATCAAGTTGTTGATTTGATCATTACTGTTTATATTGTGCCTTTTTAATCTAAAAGAAACCCTAAATCAAAGCTGATTATACTCTTACTGTCTGCAAAATATCTTAGGGAGGCACCTTTCTGTGGTATTAATGACACAGTGCTTTGAACTAGCTGATCTTTTAAGAAATAAGATCTTTTAACCTCTCTAACAACATTATATTATTTTAGTTTCCCTGTTAGCAACTGCTAAAATACAAGATCAAGCTGAAAGTTAGAAAGACAATTCCCTTAAAGCTTTTAAAAAATCAAAAACCTGGAAACCAATGCCATGAAATTTCCCAAAATATTAAAAGATCAATTATTTTTCTGAACAATCAATAATTTTCCAAGGAACTTTATATGTATACCTTTCTTTCCTTAAAGTATGCAGCATATACTGAAAGCTTGGTTTTGAATAAAAACAGATAACCTCAAGCAGAAATAAATACAACTGCTCAAATAAATGTCATTAAAATTGTATTTTTATTAAAAGCAGCAGCTAAATATTTCCAAAGCATAAATTTCAAAATTAAAGAGAAGAAAAAAAAAAAATGGTCAATAAAATGAATAAATTCATTAGGTCAAGATTAACTCCTTCATTCAAAAACTTGGTGCATTCACTCAGCAAAAAGTTTCAGGTGTTTTAATGGATTCTTATTATTAGACTTGTGAAAGTCTCTCTTGCTTGTAAAAAATGACAAATGGTAAGTGCCAGATCTGCATTGGCAGAAGGATTCTTCCTTTCATCTTCTAAATACAGGCTGCTCTGGCTGGATCTGAAAGCCTGGCCTGGATGCAGCAGTCCCAGCCAAACACTACTTCAACATCCAAATTCTCTTTCCTGAAGGAAACCTGCAGAAAATATAGAAAAATACAGCTCATTGGTAACCTTCTGGTTTAGGCACAATCTGGATTTAGATCAGGATGTGGAACTGGAAGAGAAATATTCTTTGTGATAATGAAGGAAAGACCTGCGCTCTCCCCTTCTCCTGGACCTCTCCAACACTCGGCTCCGTAGAGCAAAACACGCTGCTGTCTCACAGAATGGAGAAAAATGTGGGCTCTTTCTCAAAAGATGCAGCTTCCCACACTTTACTACTGACTCGGAAGAAGAGCAGATCTATTTTATTTCCTTGAGCCGCCTAGGTGAGGTATCTACTCAGAAAATATCAATACACCCAACAAATATAACCACAAATACAGACCAAGTCCTTGGGTGAGGAGGAGGTGGCAGCTGAATGCAGCCAGAATAGAGAGAGTATTTGTGAAGTTCACAGCACTGTCGGTCAGCTCAGCTTTACGGTCTTTTGGACTCTTTCTGGTCAAAGCTTTCACGAAAACTGCCTCGTGGTGGTGCTTTCTAACAGGCTCAAATAGCCAGGGTGATGATCTCACCTTGGTAATTCGTGGTCCTGTTACCTTCTGGCTGCTCTGCCCTAATGTAGCACATGTTCCCGTTTTTTACTGCATCTCTACTCTAAGCTAGCACATACCAAAGCACAGAGCTTGTTTTTCTAAAAAAGGAATTTAAGGGTACTCTGTAGGATCTAGTGCAGGGCCTTCCACTTTCATTGGCGTTGGGTAGAAAATTCATTTATTTTGCTTGACATCAGTAACAAACTCTCCAGCTGCTTTCCCATAAAAGTCTAACAAGAAGAGCATTAAAGCAAGAGGTTGCTTTGTTATTCTTGGTAGCCCCAATCTGTGTCCTGCATGCTGAAATGACAAGTAATCTTTTCATTTAAAGGCATTCTGCTTCCTTGTTCGTCAGCTAAGCAGAGAAAAATCCCACTGTAAATGTGACAGGTTAAAAATTTTAGTATTTTCCAAAAGAAAATTTTTACCACACCAGCAACTCTGTTCACAAGTTTTATAGGCAGCACAAATGTGTGAATCTCCTGCCCTGAGACCTCCACCGCTTCCACCCAAATTTGAGTCTTGCACCTGCCTCCCTATCTTAATAACTGATGGAAAATATCACATCCTCTCCACAGGAAATATGAAATAATTGTTAACTACTGAAATCTTTACATTTTGGCCTTATCCCCTCCTTTCTCTTTTAAGATTTCTTGCACCTATTAGTAAAAAAAAGTACCTTTGGCAACAAGAAATTGTCACAAGTGCCACAGAGAACAGGAAACAAAGCTTTGTCATGACAAAACAAAACTGAAAAATTCTTACTCTCACTAATTTTCTTTTGTTTTGTGACCTTTGTCACCAAATGTAGATCTTCAAACCAGTTTGTCAGACACGTACTGGAGATTGGAATGAAGCCACGTAGAAAACCTTTGTATCAGACAGAATAATGCAAAGCAATCTGAAAGCGGTCCAGCTCAAAGCTCTGCAGACAAAAGGAATAGTGAAAGAGGGGGATATTAGGTGGTCTGGCTGAAAATAAAAGGGTTTTTTATTTCTCTAAAATCCTCCAATTCAATTTATTTCAGCAGAAAAAAATCTAGTCTTGTTTCTGTCCTTTGCTACTAAGCCGTAGATGTTTAGTTGCAGAACACTTTACAACAGCTATTTCACTTGACAGAAGCCATAAAACTTTCCTAACATCCTTAACAAACTTAAAAACTACCATAAAATCTCCAAAACTAGAATTATTGCCAAGAAACCAATAAGCCACTTTCCTGATACAGCAGGAAAAAAAATCAATAAAAGCCCCAGCTAAATCTAAGCAGGCTACTGTGTCCATACCACAGAAAGAAGCCAAAAATGAGCAAAATCAAAATCTACCAGTCTGAAGGAAGAGCTCTTCTCCAGCCCCAAATTTGAGAGTTCTATCGTGTGTACTGGGTAAAAAATAACAGTCGGTGCATGAAATGTTAAAGTTTTGAGAGTACTGAGAAGCTCCATCCTTTTATCATCTCTCTGTAACCTCTTCCAGGGGATCAGAGGGGAATAGGGAGAGAAATGTTCCAAAGGTGTAAGGGAGGGAGAAACAATGAGGGAGGAAAATACTGGAAACCTTGGAAGATGGGACATTGCCAAACAAAGAGCATGCAAAGAGCAAGCCCAAGTGTTTCAAACCCTTTTAACAACAGAATTTCCTCTCCCAGTCTCAAGAACTCCAACTCAAAATGGCTCATATTCTTCTGAACAGAAACTTCCTTCTTCTGATTATTAGCAACCTTCTAATTTTAGGTCTAAATTTATTCATTAGTCCTTGATAAATAGTTACGTTTTAACTGTCTCTTCCTCCTTAGCAATAATTATCTCTCAGCCCAAGATGCATTTACCATCATCTGTTCACTCATCTTTCTTCTGGCTATTTTCATAACCAAGTTCTCTTTTCATAAGAGAGATAATCCGTTCATTTCATCATCCCAGGAAGTTTTGTTCTGTATTTGTTTTCCTTTCATTTTTCCTTCTTCAGAAACCATGACTAGAACTATTTAAATTCTGATTTCTTTCTATATTTTCCTAGATATTCTACAATTGCACTTATGTATCTTGAACACTGTGAAAACCACATGATTTGTCCTTGGAATTTTGCAGCTCCATTCTGCAGCTCTGTCATTCTCCAAATGATCAGATCAGCCAGCACCCTTTTGGTCCCTTTCCTTTCCTGTCACCTCCAGCTGATGAATTCTAAATGAACCTTGATGTAAGTCCACACAGAGATTTTTTACTATGCTTTCTAATCTTAGTGTGACCTGGTTTTGCTACTGTTGTAACTTTAAATAACACATTTATGCTGTCCACAGTCAAAGATGTTTCAGCTTTAAGTGCTTGAAGAGTTTGTTTAGAAAATATCACATAATTAGGTGGGTTTGGCTTATAAGAAAAGGCAAAGCTACTAAATATGTTGTATCTTTCTAAACAAACCCCTTAACCAGTTTTCAAACCTGAAATATTAATTTATTAGAACAAGAGAATGCCAATAATTTATTTATATGTATATATGGGGACTAATCTCCAAATTATCCTCATTAAGCAGTGAATGAGGGGATTCGGATTTTTTACTGAAATGGGCTCTGTTCAGAGTGGAATAATTAACTGACTTAAAACTAAGTTGCTGACAATGATTTCAATTATCAGCCTCATTAACAGGGTGAGGTTATGACTCCAGGTTGGAGCAGTCAACAAGGAGAGTTACAAGGCTGAAACAGTGTGTGCACACAGTTCAGGTGTCTATATTTATAAAATAAAGGTCAGCAGGGCAGAAAGTCCAGCAAAAACGTGTCCCACAGCTCAGTAATAAAACTAAAGAGTGCATCTTGTTTGTGAAGACAACCTGATTTGCTATACAGATTATTCGCCCCCCCCCCCCCCCCC
>VZTE01006663.1:12460-49574 GCA_013397775.1 Eulacestoma nigropectus
TCCCCCCCCCCCCCCCCATTTTTAGAACCATCTGAAGACCAGTTATTGCGTTCTAACCTTTATCTGAAATTGCTTCGGACTTCTGAATTTCCCCCAGTTTTACTTGTAATTGCCTGGGTCTCTGCTATTCAACAGCTTGGAAATTCCATTTTCAAAAACGAAATGGCAAAGCCTCTTCATGTGGAAGAAAAGGCAGACTTTCAGTGCCATAAAGGAAGATTTAGTTTCTATAAATACTGGCCTATTTCCCATTCAGCTGAACATGTCTGCAGCGTGGGATGCATCTCTCCTCAGCAGATCGCTCAGACAGTGTCACAGGGGTTTCAGTTTTCCTATTGGAAATTGCCAATCAACAGATTTTTTACACCGAGTTCATTTTTAGTCAGTAGCACATCATTCTGGTGTGACAAATTACAGGGAGATATTTAGGACCATGTCAGAAATTCTGGCAAAAACTTCAGAAGCTCTGGGTGGGCTGAGCCTAAGCTTCAATGGACACCAAATATTTTTATATTTAACCCCCGTCCCATAATAAGAGACATATTTCTAGATAGATCTCTATGACACAGCCCTAACATGGAAATGGAAGTGATCCAGCCCCACACATAAAAAGCTCCCAAATGCACTTAGGAGGTTTGAACTTTTCAAGGGTATGATCAAAGCTGAGAGGAGTGAATGGAAAGGCTCATATTGACATCAATGGGCTCTGGAACAGGCTTGATGTGTTGACAGCTAGAGAGATGCTCTGAAACCATCTGAAAATAAATTCAAAGTCTGATAGGCCACTGTGGCAAAGAGATACCATTGCTTCATTCTCTGCCATGTCAGGAAATTATCTCTGAGCTGTCAGAGTGGGTTTCTCATTTTAGTGTTTGTGTTTCTAGCTCATCTCTCACCAAATGGCTTTCCTTTTGTGTGGATGACAATTGATTAGTAACAAAAAGCAACAGGGTCATAAAAGTAGCACACTTTGCATCTATAATATGAAATATTCTTGCACACAGCCAAGTATTTCAAATAATATTCACCACACAACAGAAAAAGCTGAGACAAATCAGTCTCTTCTAACATGAGGCCCGTGTACTTTAGCATTCCCTTACATAACATTAGTGAGAAAATTTTAACTTTTCCCTAAGCTCTAATCCACCTTAAAAGCAGCAGTCTCATTCCAATCGATTTGGTGAGATGAATGTTATTTACACTTCAGTTTGCACCTTTTTCTAAGATTTCATAAAAGAATAAATCCACACTTCCAGGGATGGCTGTGCATGAGGAAGTCTGGGACTGTTAAGAAGAAGTGTTAGACACGTATGGGAATGTATTAGTAAGGGTCACACCTCCATCTTAAGACATTTAAGTGACAGCAAGAGCATAAAAGACAGCAGGATGGCAAAAAGAGATTGGTTGCGTGTGGGTTTTTCTTCTTTATAACCGGGACTTTTAAATTGTTAAGCATCACTTTCCAACAACCTAAACAGATCAGGCTGTCTAGGTGAACCTACATAAATAAGACAAATAAAGCTTTGATGAAATAAATCCTTTAAATTAAATATATCATTTCCATGATGAGACCAGGAAACACCTCATGACAAATGTATTGACAAAACAGAGATTAATTAAAGTTGTGTTTTTCCTGGTAAAAATTCCTTAGAGCATCCAGATGAAATTGAGGGTATCCTTTCCAAAGGTTAGAATTAGGGTTAGGAAACAGTTCTGAGAAATCTACTCCAAAATAGAGCAGTGCATTGCACCACTTTTTAATGCTAACACTTCCCTTTTTTTGCCAGTCTTCTCTCTCATCCCAGTGACAGTATTTTCCCCAGCCACCAGAAAAGCAACACAGAAAATGTGGAAACAACTGAGATCTCTCCAAATTGATTTGCTCGTGGATCCTGCAAGCAAAACCAAAGGGATGAATCTGTTCTCTGGGGTTCAGTTACATCTGCTGCAACACTTAAATCAGTTCATGGCCTTCTTGACATGGATCCTCCAAAGAGCTGCTCTGGAGGATAAATCTGTTCAAACTCTGCTCTTATGGTCAGTGCTCTTGGTTTTGTTGGAGATCCCACTGTCATCTCTGTTTGGCATTATCAGAAGGTTCCTTCAGGAGAGCTACCAGTCAATCTTGGCTTTGCCTTTGTGACAGCAAAACAGGGTAAATTGTCAGCACTTAACAAAGAACCTGACTTCATTGGGAACCAAACTATTACTTTTTCTTACAGGTTTTTGGGGACTGCACATGGCTGTGGTCTCCTGGGCAAAGCAATCTGAAAATGCTGCAAAGGCCACTCCTCACCGCACACCAGTGCAGTCTGTGCTTGAAACCAGTTGTCTTAAAAATCAGCCTGACTCAAACTCTAAACTGCAGGAGCAAAATACAGCAGTGGCCTGGTCGTTGTCTGGTACCACTGGATTGTGTTTAGGGAAGGCTGAGGGTTTGCCACACTGAGAAACTCTGTCCAAGTCCAGGCTGGGATGAAGGACAGCATTTTTCCTTTTTTGTCTGAGTTACCAAAGAATTCAAATGTATTTTTGAAATCTTTAAAGCCTTGAAACTCTCTTTTCTAGTCAAATAGCCCCTTTCCAATCTTTCTAGAATTTTCACACCAATTCTTCTTTATTTTCATAAAAGCAAAATCAGCTTGGGTTTTGAGGGTTTGTAAGAAGCAAAGATCAGAAGAAAGCCCAGTTCTGGATGACGGCCCATCTGACAATCTTTCCTGGATGCTCACTTTTCTGCACCAGGAAACTGTGAACTCATATGAAGTCTCACCCACAATGTTATGGGAAATTTTATACATGGAGACTTCCATTTGTTTTGCTTTTGGGTATGAGTTTAAAAAGAATGGATTCAACAGCACAGAAATATATTATATGTTCATTTTTAAAATTAATTCTTTGTTTTAAAGAAGTTCTGGAAGAATGCAAATAGAAGGGATTTCTTATGATGTTTTTCATTTTAAGTGGGCAATTTTAAAATTGATATCCTTGAAATGAAGCTGCTTATTTGTGTACAGCAACGAAAATGCTTTTTGTACAGAGTCAGTTAAAGGCATCTTTTGATGGTTAAGGGTATGACAAGTGTTGATGTGTGCTGATAGCAATCATTCTGCAGTGGATGGAAGAGAAGCAAACAGCTTGGGAGAGGAGACGCAAGGCCTCCCTGAGGGTTTTCTCTTGTGTGACAGAAATTTTCCCCACCTTCCTTGCTGCAAGTACTTCTGGTTGATTTCTTACCATCCTGTCCGTAGCTCCTTTCTGCCTATTCACACAGCATCACAAATCAAGCAAGAGTTTTCCTATGGAAGCCAGAGCTAACAAGAGGAGACTATTTTTAGCATCAAAGTGAGTTTAACAAATGGATCATAGCTAAGGCAGCATGACAGCCCTGCTGCCTAATTAATAGAGACACCAAAGGTGATTTTGCAGCAGAGCCAGAATCCCCACTATGCTGGGCCTTCAGATCAGGAAGATTCTGCAGCTCTCTTGTGTTCAGCAACCAGAAGCAGCAGCCCAAATATACCCCACATCTGGCTCATAAATGCTCTAACTTACTTTGCTCTGAGACAGATAATAAAAGGTTTTCTTGTTTTGTTTGGCTTCACTTTTTGTTTATCTAGCATATAATCAGAACTCATTGCTTTCACTCTTTCTCTCTTTTCACTCATAAAAAATGACTAATAACTGCTGAGATGGACTGTGGTAGACTGGACTGAAGCCCTCCAGGTAAAGAAGAAGACTGAAACTCCCTCTCTGTAGGGTGACAGGTGACAACATTGGCACAAAAGTGGGAGAGAACCCAAAACCAGAATCAGAATTTGAGATTTTTCTCCTATCATGTCATGTGATTATGGCTAAACCCTGTCCACTATCGTGCTGTAAGGACTTTATGGGTGTGCAGATTTCTGAATACTTGGCATGGATAACTGAAAATATATGAGGCTCTGTATTAATCTCTCCCAAATTCCCCACAGATCTTTTTTAAGAATATTGAATGCAATTCCCTGAAATATCATTTTATAGCAAACTATTTTACCAGCACAGAATTTTTCCACAAAAGAACTTCTTGTGCCTGCAAGACAGTTCTCACCATGCTCTCTTATCCTTTGAATTCCTATTAAATTTAGTTGAACTCACATGAGTTTAAAAAGACATTTTTCTCAGTAGGCCATCCTGTTTCAGGAAGTCCTCAGCTTGCCATGGCTAAGCTTCTCTTTGGAAATTATTATCTCAGAAGCTGCTCCTCAGGGAAATTACTGCAATCCAATCACCACAAATGTAAATTAAATCAGCATCCGATGCAGCCACATTGGATTTGTGTTTCTTCCCACTCCTTTCTCCCTTTGAGAAATCTAATTCTGAAACCACTGGAATAAATTCTGCTGCCCCCCTCCCACAAGGAAATAGCTGCAATGAACTGAGGGCAGATGTATTCTGTAGGAAATCACAGTACAACTTGTTTGTGATGCTTATTTTGGTTTATGACTCCGGCAGTTTTCCTTCTGCTCAGCCCCTCTCCTCCTCTGTCTTTGTCCCATATTCTCTGTGGCAGGGATAAAACTTCCAATCTCCCTTTTTATGTGGGACCCTGTTTTCAACATCCCATGCTGGAAGCTATACTTCCCTGCATGCAAGTTTGGGAACATTCCTCCTGTGAGCTGAGATGTAGAACCAGCCAGCAAAACATTCTGGCAAGTTTAGGATGTGCCTCACCTCACAGCTCTGTAAAAAATTTTCAGCTTGGAGAAGTGTGATGCTATTTAGGAAAAGCATCAGGTTTCATATATTAGCAACTAATAAACCAGAATAAGGAAAGGAATAGATGGGAAGAAGCTGAAGGAGTGATGAAGAAAGTTGAAGTCTTCAGAATTGACTATACCAAGAACAAAAGTGGGTTACCCAAAATTGTCACTTTGGACTCAATCCTTACTCAAGAACAAATTCAGTTCACTGTGACAGATACATGCTTGCAATTCTGATAATTCAGAGTGCAAATAAACCAGTGAGATGCCTTCAGCTCTGTGTCCCCAGTCACTGACTGGTCTGCATCATGTGTCTGAAGGAAGCCAGTGCTAGAACAACTTACCCTGAGTGCCTTTTAAGGTTGTTTAACAAGTATTGGGTAGTATGTAGAAGAGTGATGTTCTCTCTTCAAAATAAAAGGTCAGCTGATGTCCACATAACCTGCAACGATGAAAACTGGGCTTATAAGGAATGTCATATCTAACATTTAAAAGCTATTCTGTTCCAATTTTCATGGAAAAAATATTGTTCTGCTTGGCATCAAAAATGTTATCCCTCAAAAAATGAATGCTATTCAAACAGTTGCTAGAGAGAATCTTCCCATCAGTTACACCTTTGTACTTTTGGTTTGAATATGCAGGGCTTAAAACTTCAGTCACCAGACATAGCACGATCTTACTTTTATGCCAATTATAAACCTCTGTTTTATTCACATCATGTCCAAGTGCACCATAACTATTATTATTAATAATATTAAAAATAGCTAATCTTCAAAATTTAAGCAACAGTTACATAAAGAACAGATAAAAATTAATGTCTTCGTAGTCCTGAAAAACCCTGTAAATCTAAAAAGATATGTTAAAATGTTGGATTGTTTTTTTCTCAAATGTAAATATACACACATATTTGTTTACTTCTGCTCAGCAAGACTACAGTTTTCCTTCTAAATGCACATTAGAAAGGAATGGTAAGTATTGCACAAAATATGTCTCTTGAGTTATAAGAAAACTTTAAACTAAAATTACCATGAGCATTTGAATGTGTTCAGGCATCATCCAGGAATTTATACTGACAGCCAGTGCTGGTGTCACAGCACAGCAAAATGAGTGGACATAGGGTTTTATGTCTCAGAATGAAGATGCAATAGAGCTGGGCCATTAAAAAAAACCCTTTTATTATGTTGGCAGGATAGGCTTTGATGAATATCCAGATTTTCATTCTGCCTTTCTGAAGCTTGAAGTTTTCTAAGTATCAGTGGTCTTTAGAATGTTGCTTCTGAGCAACTTTACCCAATCTCAGCAAGGAAAGATTATTCGTACTAAGAATTTATACATAGCGATGTTTAACTCCCATTAAATCAGAAAAATCTGGAAATTTTAGAGGTAGAAAAGGCAAGTGAATCAGTTCAGCCACTATACAATTTCTGGCACGTAGTGGAGGTCAGAGAAAAAAAATCGGGGACAATTCTGTCAATTGTAAACATGGTCAGAAATGGTAAAATATAGTTAAAAAGTGCATTTAAGTATGCAGCTGTATTCCAACGGATGGCATCATCCAGGGAGTGATAGAGGCCCAGACTGGTAATGTAATGTAAGCAATTAGTTCTGGCACCTACAAAAGAACTGGTGAAGCAGAAAAATCAGTCTCAAGAACTAATCTGTATCTGCACAATAGCAATGTCTTGATAACACATCTGAGACATGGCAGTTCAAACAGGCAGGGCAGAGGAGCTCTATGGATGCCTCAGAGAGCTGTCACTCACTAATGACTCCTAGAGCCAGGTGGAAGCAGGGAATTATCATCTGGAAAAGCTGAAAGGGAATATGGGCAAACCACCTACCAATAAAAAATGGAAAATATGCTACAGTGGATGAGGTCAGAAAAAACCCCCATCACTTAAACTTCAATTTTACAGAGCAGTTTTTCCAAAGAAAACTGTTTGCTATTCATCAGTAAATTTAGAGCACTCACAGCATACACTGGCTCTAACCCCAGAAATCACTTACATTTAAATTTGTACAGAGGCACCATTCCAACACAACTGAAAATTGTCTAAATGATTATGTTTGTCTGTGTTTTTGCAGTACCTACAGTTCTCACTGTGAACTCCTTTGTGGACTTTGTAAAGGTTGAGCTCATGCTGCTTCCTAGGACATTAATAAGATCTCTCCCTTTGTTCAGATAAATATTTCTTCCAGAAATAAACAGAGCATCCTGGACACACCTCTTGTAATATCAGACCAAACTGATGGCCAGACTGGCAAAAGGTGTTGCAACTTTTAGGAAGAAAAGGGTGGAAGTAAGAAGAGAATCACAAATTAAAAGCAGATAAATCTTGCTGCTTTGACAAAGCAACCTAAAAAAGGGCAGGTATTTTTACAAGTCTTTAGCAGGAGATTATTGTGCAGGTCCTGATCTATACACTGTGAAAGTTATTTTTAAAAGTCATGCCTGTAGGTATCCCAATATAACTTGCACAGGATTTTTACAGGATAGGAATTTTTTAAGGCCTGCTGGTTCGAAATTGCAACAGAATTTGTAACTGTACAAAGTAAAAAGTATGACTGTGGATGGCAAAATACTTTAGGAACCTATCTGAAATTTATCTTTATTTTACAATAGTTAAACTGGAAAGTCAGAAAAAGAAAACTTCAGGTTATTTGATCCAGTGGATCATTCTTGTTTCAATAGTAGCTCAGGTCAGCCTCAGGCAATGGATCTCTGAGTGGCATTTATGTAAAAGCTAAAAAGCTCCCTTCTCTCTTCCCTCTGCTACCAACCAGAAAGAGGAGAATGCCTTGCATAAAATGTCAGACCAAAGCACAAAACCCTTATTCAGATTTATTTTGAGAATTACCACAGCTTCTCTTCACGTACTTTCTACCTTTTTTGATTTGAATATCTTGGCAAAGTAAGTGATGAACAGCTACAGAGGCCGGAATAATTTATAAATTCAGCTATGATGGGACATCACAGCATCATTTCCCACAGGGACCTTGGTGAAGGAAACAAAATGTTGGCTCCCCGCGACAATGACATCCCATAGCGTTTGGCAGAATACCTCAAAGTCACCCCACGCCACTGCCCACACAAAACAACGCTCTGGGGGATGTTCAGAGTCCTCCCACTGTGCACGTGGCAGGCATGACCTCATGGGGGGACAGAGGTCAGAAACAGTGTTGACCTAAGTCACCCCCAAGGATGGGTGGCATGGGGTCACCTCTGGGACCTGTGTGTCCATCTCTCCCAAAGGGGAGGTTGTGAGCTTAACCGTGCACCCACCGTGGTTCCTCTGCTCTGCCTCTCCTCTGTGCCTTCCAGATCTTCCTCCTTTGACACACACACTAATTTCCTGCAGAACAGCAAGAATCACCTTAAATTCTGGATGCTTTCTTTTCTCACCTAGATTAGTGGCCTTCTTGCAAAAAGCACTTTTGTAAATGTCATGATGCGCTGGAATCAATTGTAGTACATACCCTTTAAATAAAACAACAAAGTAATTCCTGAGAGCCGTGGTATTTCAAGACATCCAGGGTAAACAGAAAATTTTGTTGGTGCTTGGGTTTATTCTCGGGTGATCCAACAAGAGAGAAATACAAGCAAAATCTGTGGTTGTAGCAGAGACATGGCTGGGAGGGGATTTTACCATGTGTGTATTCTACTCTCCACGGAAAGAGAAGATAAAGCCAAGTGTGGTTTCGTAAAAATGTGTGACCAGTGGATTACTTCCTGCTTAATAAAACATAACTAAATGCATCTAAGTTTCTCCAGATGGATATTATTTATGAATCAGGGAAAAGATAAAATTAATAGGAACATCAAAGATGTGCTGAAAAGTTTCCTGATTATATATTATCTGACCCCCAAATGGTCTTCCTCTGCATTTCCTGGAGCAATTTGGCAATTAGTCAACCCATTCCTGCCACAGAAGTGCAGATGACAGGTTTGTAAATATCTGAATCAGAGCTGGAATCCCAACTTCACTTTGATTTAAACTCTGTTCAGCAAGGTGACATTTTTTTGGGGGACCAGATGCCCTAGCAAAAGAGGGAGGACACGCTTTTTGCACTCAGGGTTTTTCCAGCACAGCCAAATATTTATTATCCATGGTACCAGACAGAGGGATTGCTTGGCGTGCATGACCACAGCACGCTGCTTTTGTTAGGGCAGGAGTTCTTGTGTGGATAAAAGTCTACAGGCTTCTGTGGTGACCGAGCCATAAAAGTATTTATCATGCTTAGACTTGCCTACACACTGCAGCTCAGAGCGAAACAGAGATACAGGCACTGCTCTGTCCCAAAACAAGGGGATTCAAAGGATGCAGAATGACTTCTCCATGTTCTTTCTCCCACCCATACTTGATGCACATATTAGATAAATCTCTCTTTTTCAGTTTTTCCCTGGGGAAAAAAAAAACAAAAAACCAAAGAAAATACAAGGATGTCCTTGGGGGAACCTCACTCTGCTGGTGAACTTCCATACTCTGGATTTTCTGCCACTTCAGTAATATTTCTCTCTCAAAACACAAAGGTGCTGGGAGAAGCTCATAGCTGCAAATCCCAGGAAGCCTCTTCAGGTTCATCATTAAGAGCATCCTCTGAGCTGGCACTTTACAGAAATCAGAGGAGGAAGGGTGAGTAATAGCCTGGGTTAGACAGAATTTCATTAAAATAAATGATCCATTCTGTGTACATTCCGAAGGAGCTTTACGAACACGTGTCAAAACACTTCAGTGACAATTGGGACTCTTACTCCTTCTGCTAAACTGTAGCTTTTACTCCTGTAAGCAGAATTCCAGGAACATACCTGCTGTCCCAGAGCTCCACATTCCACACCAAGCAGATCTGGCAGGGCAAATCTGGGACTTCTGCTGCAGGAGAGCACAGGAGCTGCAGTGCACCAGGAAAAGAGCCCAAGCACACACAGGATGAAAACAGACCATGAGCAGTGAGGCTCCAACACCACCAGGGCCATCAATTGCCAAGTGCTACAAAATAAAATTACCAGCTATGAGTCTCAGAGAATGACTCCAGAAGAATCCCAGACATCGCATACAGGGCATTCCCACTTTGAGCTGTTATCAAGGAGAAGGAAGCATCTCTGATCTGCATAGTACATTCTGCGTGTTTAGTTAAAGATTTGTCAGATAATTAATTCACTGAATTTTAAGGGGCCATACTATTCTCTCTGAAATTTGAGATTAATTTACATCCCAAAGCATCTAGCTGTGTTTGCTGAGCTAACTTGATCACAGAGCACTTTTCTGTGCATTTAATCTTTACACATACATAGAGAGAACTTCCCTTTCACAACTTGGTGATATCTTGTAAAGCCCATACATTGCTCTGGGAAGCCCAGCTGCTCCAGGATATGCAATAGACATGCAAACTAATCTCATCCTGTGCCACGGGTCAGCATCAGTTTCTGCTGAATGCGTCCAGAGCCCGGGTATTTTTCAAAGAACACTTCAAATGGCTGTGCCTCGCACTAGGAATTCCTGTCTCATCTGCAACAGATAAGTGATCTTTCACTGCCACGATGGGACTGAAATCCTGCCATAAATGTGCCCTGGGACAAGCTCTCCTCAATCACACAGCTCTTCTTTATGTCCACAAAGACAGCCACGCTGACTGCGCTGGGATAAATGCTGTTTTTGAGGAGGATGAAGATGGTCACTGTTGTCTGGCTGCTGCAAATGTTTAAACTCTGAAATGGGTCATGAGGCCACACAACTCCATAGGAACAGAGAGCCACAGTTTTTGCTTTGAATCCAATAATACAATACAAAGACTGGGCAAAGTGGTTGCAGTTAATCTGTTCTGCAAGGTGTACCTTTTCCTCACCCTTCCTGCACATGGCTCTCCATGGCACATGCTCTCCATGGCTGCTTGGGCTTTGCTGGTTGTTTTGCTGTTGTCCTTTCCTTTGTTTTTACAGACAGGAGAGCTTTGTCATATGCTGTCATTCATTATTTGTTATTTAAGGGGAAACTGGAACAGGTTCCTCTCTGAAACTAGGATTGACTTTTCCAAATGTCTCCACTCTTCCTGCTGGCAGAATAAGCTTTGCCAGACATATTCCAGCCCAGGATGTTTTTGAGGAACCTGGTCTAGTGGAAGGTGTCCCTGTTCATTGCAGAGGGTTTGAAATTAGGTTGCCTTTAAAGGTCCCTTCCAATCCAAACCATTCCAGGATTCAATGAACATCCCTTTTCAGAGGTTATCTTTCACTACCTATAAGGCTTCAATGAAAATAGTATGAAAAAATAAAAAAAAAAAAATTTAGTACATCTATGACAACACTCTAAGAGCAAACAGATCTAAATATCCAGGTTAATTTTTGCAGTAATTTTGCTTCCAATGGAAGCGTATTATTAAAATTAATATTAAACATATAAAAAATGCTTCTATCCACAACAAAATTATTTTATGGTCTGCATTAACCAGTCCTTTACACACATCTTTCTTTTCCAGAATTCGGTCAGTCATTCGGGAAATTACACTCTCTTCAAAAGATACCAGTTGTCATCTTAGGAAGAACATCAGTTCTCTTACCTGTTCTTAGGCAGAAAAAATACAAATGAAAATGTCTTGAAACAGTTACTGGTTCAAAGTGAAGGCCACTCTAAGTTTTAAAAACTAAATTCCACCAAAAAGGGTTTTTTTTATTCCTAGTTAGAATTAGAATTTGCAGAGTCAGAATTCAGTGAAATTTTAAATCTGTATGTGTGTAATACAACACCTGCACTTATTGCTAGGAGATATTTTGCAAGGTCTATATCACAACAAGCTCCAAAACCCTATTTTTGTGCCATTGGTACCTTGACCTACCACTTTGTTATCAATACCAGACAAGAAAATAGCTAAAAATATGTATCTGCTATGAGAAAACTCTAATGCAGTGTCTAAAACCTTAGAAATACACCTGCAGGCAGAAAAAGATGTCCTGACCTATCTTTACATGAGCATTTTATTTGTTGCTGAATTCTATGTTGAGATCACAGCAACACCAACAGCCGAGCTGGGTGCACTGCACTGCTACCACACCCATACTTCATGACAAATAATGAGAGTTCAAATACTATTAATTCAGCTGCACAGCTCATTATGATGAAAAATTTATTTGTAGATACCTCCTTGATAAATGCCTAATGCCTGCTTAATCCAAAACACATCCAGTAGGAAAGAAACCGAAGTCAATGAGAGGTACCTGACATCGCAGTGAGCACAATTTATCACTCCAGTGAATAGTCCATGGCATTGTTCACTGTGCACATAAACAGCCACAAACACTTCCACAACCTCCCTGGAATAATGAAGTACCTGGGAAAAATACAAAAGGCCAGAAAACTCATGAGGCATGTAGTGTAGGTATTTGCATAGGCAGTAGACAAAGGCAGCTGTGAGAAAGAAAGAGACAGAAGACATGTTGGCTGAAAAGAAAGCTGCTCTGCTCTCTTCTGCTGTACTCAGTGGCATTTTAGGAGTTGCCAAAATTGTCAGTGCTTTCTGCTTCAGCACACCTACCCAATTTCCTCAAGTACTTGGAGCTGCAGTTCACCTGGATTTGCTCCACACGAGTACTAAGGAGCATATTCCTTGTGTTACTGTTGCTCACAGATTTCTACTGGGCCTCTTTGGAAGAACTATTGAGGTCTGATCTATAAAAACCACTATATTTTGTACTCTGCACTAAGCTGTGTTATGTTAAGTCCAGTCCTTCAAAACTTTTTCAAGTGTTTAACTAGTCTTGAATTTAAGATTAGAGCCTTTGAGGAGTGGCTTACATGTAACAGATCACATCAATGCCCCATCCAACGCAGGAGAAGCAGAAAGTGCAGCATGAAAAGAGCACTGGCCCTCCTCTTGGACCACCCACACTTCCCATCTGGAGAAATCTCATCCATCGCCATGCAGGTGCTCAACCTTTCATGTAAAACTAGCCTAGAAGAGTCAGATCTAACCCATGCATTATTTAGAATTATGTGCATAGAACAGGCTTTCTTATCGAACAAATAATGGGATAATTTCACTAAAATAACTTTTCTTTTATAGTTATTCTATTAACCTGGTCTAATAATTTAGTGGAGTCTCCTTCAGTGTGCACACAGTTACCTTGAACACCTAATGAGCTCTGGGAGCAGATGCAATTTTCTGTTCAGAACAGAAGCCAGGCCCAATGCACGGACATCCACCAGGGCAGCCCCTGCCAGCAGCAGCGTGTACCAGCCCTGACATTCCTCTTTTGTACTCAAAAGGGCAACCCCAGCCCCCTGCCAGGGCCTCAGCAGCACCAGGGCCAGGTTACTCCTTCCCAAAGCATCCTCTGGGACTGTGGCTGGGAGAGGGGAAAGGGGCTGGGCAAGAGGGGAGGGCAGTGCCAGGGCAGAGCTCCATGCCCTGCCAAACCCTGCAGATCGCCTTCCACAGGTAAAACACGTTTTAAAGTGTCCCAGTCTCACACTGTTGACACACAGCTCTCACTGAAGAACATCCAGCAACTGCTTTGCAAGCACTCTGGAGAAAACCTGCCTGGAAATTCAGAGTTATCAGCTGCCGCTTTGTCCTAGATTGAATTCTGCTAGGGTTTAATTTCTATCTCATGTCACGATTTTAAATGTAACATTTAAGCTAATTAAAGGAAAAAATTACACTCTGTTAAGGTCTTATAGAGATGGTTGGAATATCTGATTTTAAAATAACCCTGAATTTTGTGGTAGTCCTTTCAAGGGGAAAAAAAAAGACTTTCTTTTTTGCTGTATTACCAGCCAAACATTTATTTTGTAGAAGTAAGTGATTAAAGAAAAGCAAACAGTGGAATAAATAGAAGATTTTTTTTATTCTTACAAACAGAAAGATATGATGAGAATATTAACTAGAGGGAGCTTGAATAAAATGAACAGAAATAAACTAAAAATAAAGAAGAGCTTTTCAATTCCAAATGGAGAAAGAAGAAAAGAACATGCACGTGCAGTAGCTCCAGTGGTCTGCAGCTTTACAAAGCACAACATAAATTACTGAGTAAAATCTATGAAGCTGTCACAAGACTCTGGTTTCTGAAGTAGCTGCCACTAAAACTCAACTAGAGTTACTAGAGCAGAGAAGGAAAATTAGAAAAGTCAATATGGTGTTGCCTTAAAATAAAGATTTCTTGCCAAAAAAATAAACAGGAAAAAAAAATCACTGGACTGGGAAACATAAGAAAGACTTTTTTTATTTATAGAGGTTATTTAGGAACAATAAATAGAAAGATAAATAGAAAGCCAGCTAAAAGCAAGCATGCCTTAAGAGAGGAAGGAAAAAAAACCTCGTGCTAATGGTAGATTTTCAAGATTTTTGTGATGCCTAATTAAGCAGTAGTTCACTGACTTCTTAAGCCCATGGAAAAATAAAAATCTTAGTGGTGAAAACCCCATGAGAACATCTATGCTGCTGAATGGCACAGAACCTGTTAAAAATATACAGGGCTTCGGACAGACATCTGCAATAAAGTCCATGAAAGAGCCCTGCAGGTGACATGACCTACATTCATCAGAAATTTGGTACCTTAAAAGGCAAAATTATTTGGTAAATCCAGGACCTGACTGCATAGAATTTGGCCAGAGATGCAGAAGCCACTCTTTGAAAGGGAATGCTTCATGTTATACTCCTGGAGTGTTTAGACCCAGGAGAGGCCTCAGGGTTAAGAAATTGCAGTTCTAGTCCATGAAGTCTCTGAATATTCAATAATCAGAGTATCTGACTTCTTAAAAATAAGAACTCCCTGACCCTGTATCTCTGCACAAGGGTGAAATGTCAGTAATTTCTGTGTTTGTAGTCTAGCACACAATTTTTAATGTTTTCTTGTCACTTTTTACAAATGACCACTGGCTCTCTACCATTATTCTGAGATGCTACAGAGGCTCTGTGGAAAAGAAAGTTTAGGAATGACTGAAGAACGGGTCTTTTTGAAGTGGTTTGCAGACTACCTCTAGAACATTACAGTGCTGAAAATAGTTCCTTATCTGCCCTGCAGTTCACAGGGCCAGATGAGATGAACTCTTTGTAATAAAAGGCAGGAGAACCCCTAAGGATATTGGTTTGCTGGGAAATAACGATAGAGAAGAAAGAAGCTGTTAGAGTGAAAGATGGTGAGCTTGAAAGGGAAGAAATGAAAGAAAAAAGAATGAAATATTTTCAGAAACTGACATGAGTGCCAAGAAGGGGGAAAGAAGGAAAGAAAACTGAAAGCTACTGAGTGACCTTTACTTTTAGCATGGAAAATAAATGTTTCCTTTTATAGTTTCTTGTTAAAATAAGACCAGTGAGGGATCATGAATCTTTATACAATTTTATGGTTTCCTTTTCAGTGAACCATTTCAGTTTTACACACAATTTTATAATGTAACTGCATAAGAAACTGAGCTTACCTTTACAATGCCATGATGACAGCCTGTGAAGCTGCAACTACATACATGCACATATTAATTTCTGAGAAAATAAAAAAGGAATCTTCAATATTTTTTTAATTTAAAAAAAAAAAAATCTGCTTTGAAATTGAACTGAAATGATATTTCCTAACAGCTTAATAATGAAATCAAAACAGAAAACAGAATGCCCCCCACAACCATACATGCACACAGCTGCAATCACCATTTTTTAGCAGACGCTGCACCTTTGATCTTTCCTGGCCCTCTTCCATCTTCTAGACAGTACAATCCCAAAGGAATCATTGTCTACCAGATCCTTCTCCGTCCCTCACTGGCCCTGGACTGTCTGTCTCTGCAGCAATGTCATATGGAAAACACAGCAAAGTCCTGCTGAAAGCGAGGAAGTCAATACCCACAGACTTGGTATCTGACTCTTTCTCCCCCTGGAGACAGACCCCTGGATTCCCAGAAGTCCATAAGAGCTGCTGGAAAAGAGGATGAACACCCCCCAAGTGGTCTTTCCTCACAGCTGTGAATCAGGGCTTGCATCCGTGTGCTGGTCCTGAGGAGGCTGACAGGACCCTGGAGTTCATGAAACCCCTCCTTATGGAAAACCTTCCCTGACACCGTCTGAGTAAGCAGGACCAATTCAGGGTAAAGCTCCTAGACAATAACTGCCAGAATATCTGGAGATTTTTCTGGTTTCCGTGCAGTTTACCAGTGCCAAGGCCCAAACTCCAGTACTAGCCCACCAGTACAGCAGCTTTGAGCTGACCTTGACACTGGTCCTGTAGCCAGGCATGCAGGTCCCAGGTCTGACATCAAGGCATGTTTAGCTCTTGCCCTGAAAACCCTTCCTCTGGCTTCTGGACATGGCTGCTTTCTGCCACCTGCTTTGCAGTGAATGAGATGGCTCAGATGCCTCTCAGCACCGATTTGGTGTTTAATCTTTGCTGCATTATGGCCCTTTTCATGTCTGTGTTGGCTTCTGCACTAATCTGACATTCCTCTGCAGGCAGTGGGGCACAGAGAGAGAGGAGTCATCTTCTGTCTTATGATTTCAATTATTCTGGTCTGTATCTCACATTCTTAGGGGTTTTTGTGAGTCTCCACAAAGTATGCTTTGTCTAGTTTTAAAATGTTTTTTCTCCACTCAGGTTATGAATAGCCAGACCAAATTATACCTGGCTTCAAGATTAGGCCCATCAGGCAATTCAGTCACCTCAGTTCACCTCTAGTTATTTATTAAATAAATAACTAGATAAACAATAAATAGATAATATATAAATAAATTAACAACACCAAGGTTTTATAGCAGTTGGATTCATCTCATTCCCTGCCCTTCAACACTTGCCATCAGACTAGAACAGGAAAGGAATGGAAATGCACAAATCACCCTCCTTCCCCTCCACACAGTGAGAGGAAAATCCCTGTCCACCTCCCTCACAGAGGAGAGGCTGAGTTTAGCCAGGTGGGATGTGGGTTGGGATGCACAAGCAGGGCCACAGGGCAGGTTTGCTCTGCCCAGAATGAAGAAGTCCCCCCACAAAATACCAATGAAGGCAATGCATCCATTTCAAAGCTGTCTCCAGAGCTTCTCTATCCCTTCGATTTTATCAAACAGGTTCAACCCACTTTGGGCTTTAAGCTTGTGTTTTGAACTCTGATTTTTCCAGGAACTCAGGACACAGAAAAAACCCTAATTAGAGAAATTTCAGTATCCTGAAGTCAATGCCACACAGTGAGAATCCACATGATACACCAGAGATTATTACATCTTTATTCTCCCTTCGTGCTACAAAAAATGGAGCTTTATCAATGAAGTCATCCTAGCCATAACTTCTACTAAACACATGGTATATAGCCACTAAAAGGAGAATTAAAACACTTTTACTGATAGATACAAGAGCCTTCGCACAAGGTATTTCTGGACACGTTATTATAAGTGGCAGCAGCACTCTATTCTTCTGCTTTTTGATATACTAAGATTCAGGGCTGGCCTTAAAAATGGATGCATTGCCTTATAAATTACACAGCATATCAAAGTATGCTCGTGACATGCTGCCAAATTTACAGCCTATTGATGGCTGTCCTCTAAATTAGATCCCCTCTCTTCTGCCTGCTGGTAGAGGTTCAGCAAAAAGGAAGGATGGACAGAGCAAAAGCTGACAGGAGACATTAGGACAGAGAAAACACAAACCTAGGTGAAAGGCAAGAGATTAGCAGCAAACCCAGCTGCCTCTGTTGTGCTTTTCTGTCAAGTTTCATGAGTGAGAGGACGTTATGGGAAGGGATCCATCCTGATTTGTGTTGCATTAGATGTGTTTGCTGTCAGCACGGGCCCTCCACAGAGCTGCTCACCTTTTCCACTTATGCAAAGCCTCAGTGGCTGCCACATCCATGTCCTGCTGGAAGAAGAGGGAGAAGGGAGAAGTAGTCCATGGCAGAGACCTGAAACAGGAAAGCAGCAAAGGAGAAAAGCCTCAGGCTGGCTTTTTACCATCCCTGCTGCTCTGGGTGCTGAGAGACTCTGCTCTCTGATCCCACACTGGTGTAAATCAGCACCATCTCTGTGACACTGATAGAGTTGTATCACTGCAGGGTCACAAACAAGGCCTCTAGTGTTTCCACTTCAGGATGTATTTCCCATTAAGACTTCTAAATGTATGGAGAGGCACGTGGATATGTGTGCACACACACTGGCAGGCAGCATTCCTCTGCATTTAGGCACTCTGAGGGCCAAAGAGAGAAGAAAAGAAAAGGAAAAAGAAAAGGAAAAAGAAAAGGAAAAAGAAAAGGAAAAAGAAAAGGAAAAAGAAAAGGAAAAAGAAAAGGAAAAAGAAAAGGAAAAAGAAAAGGAAAAAGAAAAGGAAAAAGAAAAGGAAAAAGAAAAGGAAAAAGAAAAGGAAANAAAAGAAAAAGAAAAAAGAAAAAGAAAAAAGAAAAAGAAAAAAGAAAAAGAAAAAAGAAAAAGAAAAAAGAAAAAGAAAAAAGAAAAAGAAAAAGAATTTGCAACTCCTGCAGCAAGTGGTGCTGCATGTGGTTACTTTTAATGAAAATGTCAAGTACCAGCTCTGCCCAAAAGTGATCTGAACTAAAAACCACTTTTCTGAGTCAAGCTGAGCAGGATTTAAGATCTGCACTTCTTCCATCACAAATTATTGCCTGAAATCAGCAAGATAAAGTAGATACCTGATGTGCACTCTTCCATCTCCCAGAGCTGGAGAAAAACAATGAAAAATTTGCTTCATTTCGTTGTCAGCCTGAAAAAAAACACATCAAACCCCTGGAAATCATTGAAAACAGGTACTGCTTTCCACTTGTCAGCCCTGCCCCGGTGAGTGGCCCATGAGGTCAGTAATAAACCTCTGGTGCTGCAGCTCTACTCCATCTGCTCAGCCCTCGAAATGACTCCCATTTCTCTGGGCTCTAGAGGTCCATTTTTCCTCATCTTGCTGATGGGCATGGTCCCCATCATCCAAATAATCCCCTACAGTCCTTGAGTCCCTCTCAGCACAGTGTCCTCAACTGCTCATTGCAGCATCTGAATGAAACCCTAATTTTTGCTGAAAGAGTTCAAGTAGCTTCAATAGTTTGTTCAAAAGAGACTCTCAATTTGAAATTTTGCCAAACAAATCCTAGTAGATCTGTATTTTGCTTTAAAACCACCAAAACTAAAACAAACAAAAACCACAACAACAGAGGCAGAGATGTTCATCCTTCTAAAGATACATTGAGGGTTGAAACTCTTTAATCTCTGTGGAAAGACAAGCCTCGTCTGGGTAAATTGCAAATTAACAGGATTCTTAAACCCTGAAACCAAAAATGCACCTCCACTTTCAGGATAACACAGACTGGTGTAGGGCCAGAAGTGAGCAGGTTTCGATATTTTATAAGGCAATAGTGCCTCAGCAAACCACTCCAAATAAAATCAGGGCCCGTCCATATCCTGGGAGGATGAACACAGCCCCCCTAGGAGAGCTCACACACTTGACACAGGATGAGAGACATTAACTGGAACAAGCACAGGAAAACAATAACACAGTGAAATTCAGTGACCACTGATACCAGTTATGTAGGATCAGAGAATATTATAGGTTGGAATGGACCTTCCAGACCATCAAGCCCAACCCTAGACTTAATCATTCCAAGTTCGCTATGCCATGTCTGCAAGCACTGCATCTACTGCTTTTTAAATACATCCAGGGATGTTTTCCTGAAAAGGCAGCCTGTTCAAGTGCTTGACAACCCTTTTGGTGAGGAAATTTTAACCTAAAATCCAAACCTAAACTCCACTAGTGCAGGTTGAGGACATTTCCTCTCATCCTGCCACTTATTACCTGAGAGAAAAGACTGATCCCCACCTCACCACACCCTCTCAGAGGAGAGGGTGATAAGATCTCCTTTGAATCTCCTTTTCTCCAGGCTAAATACCCCCAACTCGCTCAGCTGCTCCTCATAAGACTCATTCAGCACCTCAATGTCTGTCGCATCCTGAGGGGCCACAAAATCAAAATTATCTCTGAGCAACTGAAATATATATTTCTCTTTTTTTATTTTTTTTTTTTAACCAGCATCTGTGCTGCTGCACATCTGTGAAGCTTGGTTGTGACAGATGCAAAATATTTGTGTGTGTTTTATGAGTGAAGGGCAGGGGATTGTCACCTTCAAAGCCCGTGGTGGTATAAGAATGTTTAAACACAGCCACATGAAAGGGAGGATTGATCATTACGTTTGTGCACTCGCCTGTGGGTTCCTCACTCACCCAAAAAAGTGTCACTGGTGTCACTCTTTGCAGGCTTGGGGAGCTAACAGATGCAGCTGCAGCTGAACTCAGTATTTTTGCTGGCAAAAGCACCCGAGGTGGTGTTGAATTGGAATCTAAAGGAGTTGCAGGTGGTCTGAGGAGAGATGCAGCAGGAGACCAGGTTCACTCCATGAGCACAAAGCAGTCTCATAACAGAATAGAGAGACACTGTGTGTTCGGGGTATTTGTGAGCACAGGCAAAGCCTGGGAAACCCCAAAGAACTCCTGACCTGGAGGATCAAGAACAGCTGGAATACCAACACTGCAACTTAGTGACCCCTCATTTAAAGTCATAATCCACCCTTTATCCACACTCTGAATCAGAAACTTCAGGTTTGCATTCACCTTTTCACGATACTTGCTTCCAACTCCTGTCCATTCTACCACCCCATGTTCTTTTTTCCCTTTAAGAGCATTTGGGGAAGTGAAAAGTTCATATGCTTTAATATGCAGTGATTCTCTGGATAGTTATAGATTGCCTATTTCAGGAGATTCTTATTCCAAATGATTTATTTTGCACTCCCCAGTAGAGAATTTTACTTAATCCCAATATATGAAAGTAATTGTTCTCGTAACTGAAAATGTGGGCACTTCAGTTTTTATCCTGTTTTCCAAACCCTACATTAATATAAAGAACAATTTCTTAGAACAGAACACTGTGGTGCCCTATTAAACTTTGCCATCTTGTAAAACAATGATTTACTTTTATTCTTTGTACGCATATATTTGTAATCTTTATTTATTTGTAGATGTTCTTAGGATATCTCTTCTCTTGCTTGGTGACTGTTTTCATAACAATCTGTGAATATTAAACCACCAGAAACAGAAATTCCTAATACCTGTCAAGTTTTCCTGTACACCTCCCTGTCTTTTGGTCTTATCAAGGCACCAAGATCAGGAATAAAGATTTTAGGGATCCTCCTAGAGCATCAAAGCATCAGACCAGGACCTGATTTTCTTTTCTAGAGTCTTTTCCTAGTGCTCAGTGTGAGCTCTGCAGGAGTGGAGTCACTTTTTATATTCATTTATTTATTTTATTCTTTTAGATTTAGAAACAAAGCACATCATTAATGCTGCATTTGACTTTGAGTTACTACAACTGCTTTACATCAACCACAGAGAGCTTGATCATCACCACAAAGAGCTGAGTAGACACCCCTGTGAAGAACTCTGTGCCTAAAGGCTCAGCACCATCTTCCTAGATCTGAAAAAAAGCTAAAAACAAGCATAACTGTATATTCAAGTAATTTTTAATTCACCAAGGCTGGGGAAATGCTTTTTGTGGTTCTATGTTAAATGCATTATACGTACGCTGGTAATTCTCAATATATTTTACTGCACTGAAGAACAATGGCAACTTGTAAGCTCCCCTGCCTGTACTAGAAAGACTGCAGAGCCTTTTAGATAAAGAACATTTTCTTTTTTTTTTTACCTAATACCACACAAAAAATTGCATTCAATATTTGAGCTTAGCAACGCTGCAGGAGGACATGTTATGAGAAGTTTTTACTCACTAGACACTAATGCTACACACAGGAAATAATTATATATAGCAAAGGCAGGAATGTGCAAATTTACCAAATGTTTATTATTTTCAATGTATGTTTGCAATCATAAATCACTCCTCACCTAAGAAATTGAGTTTTAAGCTCTGATTTTCCTCAACTAAAACACTACCTATGGTGCGGGCAGCAAAAACCTTATAGCACCCACACAAAAACTTATTATTCTTGATTTACACCTTTTTTCCTCATCAAAATAATCTTCCTGCTCATAACATTTGATCAGTTAGCCTAGAAAGCAATACTAGAGCTGTATGGGTGAAACGTGGGGATATATATATATATATATATTTTTATTTATTTATTTATTTATAAAAAAGGAATATTATATCATGGGTTGAAAAGAATAAGGGTGTAGGTGGACAATTCATGGCCAACTTGACATCTATTTTTTCATGGATTTTGACATTTATTCCAGTTCTTAATTATCTCATCTGTTCTCTGAAAAAAGTATACTTTACCATGCACTGAACATGTCTTGGGAGGCAGAGAGAAAATAAAGGAAAAAAAAATTATCAGTGAGAATAAATTTTAAAAAAACTCACCATTTCAATTCCCTGCTTCCCAGAATAATCACATCCAGTTGTGTTTCGTAAAGGTGAATTTCCACAGAAGCAAGATATTATTTAACATCATAAATAAGAGGATAAAATTTGGGGATCAGTTTCCCACAGAGCTCTCTGTATTACTCCTAAGTCACAGTTCCCAGTTCTATGTTTTAGATGTAGAACTTATTCCTGAAATACTGTTTTTTTTTTTAAAAAAAGTAAAGCTCAACTTAGGCATATTACTGAATGCCCTTGCCACATTCAGTTGATGCACAGAGAACATTTCTGCAGCAAATCCTTGAGAAAAAAGGCAATAAAAATGCAGTACAGTTCAAGGAGAGATTTACAAGTGGATAAATTGCAATCAACTTTTAAAAGAAAAAACGAAATCATTGAAACACTACAAAACTCACATGAACAGTTCATAAATTTCAGAATTATACATGAGGCAAATAAAAGTCCCTATAAATTCTCCATACATAAAGGAAGTATTTACATTAAGGAGGTTATTCCTGGTAAGACACCCATGCAAACACAAGGAATGGAGGAGGCATTGGAGAGGTCGAGGCCACAGACGATTTTTGGAAGGAGCTCACAACTATCAGAAATTCAATCTTTAGTTTAGAAAAATAAAACCCCATCCAGACAATGTCCAGGAAGTGGTTTTGGCATATTTTTCACACAAATTGTTGCAGGTAAACTAATTTGATGCCTGTGAAACCTTATCACCACTAAATAGCTTTTGGACAAAATAATAGAGGGTTTTTTAGCTACCATTCCCTCTGAAGTGGTAGAGAAAAGCTGCTATGCAGCTTTAAAACAGTGTCTAAATGTTTAAGATGCTACAGAAATCCAACACTCACTGGTGTCGTTATTCACAGGGAGAGAGAGTGCATTGGTGACAACACACTTGACAACTGGCTGAGTTGTTAACTCCAATAAAATTATTTGGAACAGAGAGGCCTGATGTTTTTATTAAGCTGGTTCTTACAAAACCATTACTGCAGCAGAGCTTTGAGAATCACAATTTTTTTGCCCAAACTATGACACTGTTGAGCGTGGAAACGCTGAAATACAGAACAGGAAAAGAGTATCTGTTTTTGAAAAAAAAACCATTTAGGGGTATTAATGGGAATATATATATGTTTGCATGTATATACATACACATGTTCTGCATAGGCAGACAAATACACTGAATTATTTTCACATGGAGCTGCCAGCTGCAGCTCCAAAATCCTGAGGTTTGTGCTGTCTCTCAATCCACTACTGAGTGTTGTTCCTGTCCAGGAACTCAAGTGAAATGTCTAAAAAGAGACCTCACCCTCTACTCTAGTTCGCACAGAAGGTGCCAACCACTCCCTTAGCTGCCCACATGGGAACAGAAGTATTAAAAAACCTTGGAAGTAAGATTTGCAAAATAAATAAATAAATAAATAAATAAATAAATAAATAAATAAATAAATAAATAAATAAATAAATAAATAAATAAATAAATAAATAAATAAATAAATAAATAAATAAATAAATAAGAGATGCAAGTTCAAACCTACTGAAAATGAAGAAAATTGTAAATTAGTCATTCTTGTCATTTCTAATGGAGTCAAGGCCATCAATTTTAAGGGAATTGGGAAGGTGATAACGGGTGCTGGAGGAAAATCAAGTGCACCTACTGAAATCCTTGCTTCATTTTCCACAAATGATGATTTTTTTTCTGTACTCTTCACATGCTGAATTTCTGTAGTTTAATGTCAAAATACACTGAACTACTGACTTCCACTGGATGGAGTGGGAGCTGCTTTTCCAGCACGTGATGTGTGTCCTGCATAAAGTTCTAAGCACCAAAACCCCCGCACTAATGAATTTTTTTCCACAATTATTTGAATTACTGTTTGGAGGTTTCAGAACTTAAGAGTGACTCCAACTTTGGTGAGTCTGATATAAGAGAGCAAATACGAAATATCTGCTCTTCCAAAGCCACAATGACCACATGAAATATTTTGCTAACGTGCTCTGTATTTTTAGATGGGCCTTGCACTAAGCATTTTGAGGGTAGACCAGCCAATCCCACCCTTTCCCATTTTCACCTTCTAGATCAGACTGAGAATTCCATGAGTCTGTAGATATCCCTTTCACAGAATTAACTCAGGTTTCAGCCCATTGGAATCTTGTCAACAGAAAAAGTGCAAGTCCCACAAACTGTACCTGACTCAAGTAACACAGGCTGTGCTCCTAAATGTATTTATGGGTCTTGCTGGAACTCATTGTGGTAATTTTTACAAGCTCCAAATTGAAGGCAAAGTCTACCTGCCAGGACAGTCCATTCTTGCCACCCCATAATTGCTTCCATCTATTTTATAGCCATATAACCCAAAAAATTCCACCTAAATGTCTAAAATCAAGGTGCCAAGTTCCAATGTTGGCATTTTGACAGAACCAATCAGTTCTCAAACTTGGTTTAGTGAACACTGACATGGAAATTTGTGCAATTCAGGGTCTGAAGAGTTTTCATTTTCCCTTAAATATTAGAATTTTGAGTCGGACAGCATTCCCCAGGCTGCACCAAGATTACCTCCCTTCTTGCTGAGCTATGTAAAAACACAAGAAGCCTGATGCGGAGAGGAAGATGAATTCATGAAGTACCAAAATACAAATCCCATCACGCACTAAAAAATTAGCATGTTTTTGGACACCAACCATACCATGTTAGGCAAAATATTTAACTTTTCTCATGGGAAAAGCAGCTCTCTCTTCTCTCCCAAAACAGTTTTGTTTTGGTTTGTTTGTTTTAGAAAAGGAAGCGCTAGCCAATATCTCTGTTAAAGATAAAAATTATTGAAACTACTTTTTGCCATTTGTACATATGGATGGTGTTCCATTTTAAGCTCTTTTTGTGTTTGCATCCTTCAGATTACATATCCAAAACTGTTACAAAAAGTCAACCAGAGGAGAAGGACCTTATGGCTAAACCCTAATTCCTCAACATTTGTTGCTGCTCAACTCTCCCTAATAACGTCTTCATTAAAATAAGAAATGTCTAATTTAAAAAAAAAAAAAAGTGGAGGGAAGCCTCGTTTTTCTGTTTTGTTTTCATTGGGTTAAGGTGCACGTAAAAGTAATTTTAAAATAAAATTAGGTTAAAAAAAAAAAAAAAGAAGAGTAATTTAGGAAGCCTGCAGACAAAAATATTAAATCTTCTCTTTGTTACGCTCAGCAAATCCTCTAAGGAATTATTCTAATGTACAGAAATTATATCTAGCATAGGTTGTGTGATAAAATAACACAACAAGCTCACGTTAACCATAGAAAGAAAATCAAGCTGACCGCTCTCACTACTCACAGCAAGCTGGAATATGCTGAGAAACTCACCTCTCTAAAAATGAGCCCACAGGACTTTTCATGCCTGCAAAGATGCATTTTTTAAAATTACATCTGGCTAAGATCCATACCATTGGAGGCATCTGATCCACTGCTTGTTGTGCTACTTTTCTCCTAAATATTGGCTGCAAAATATTTCATAAGCAGGCAGAAAATAAAAAGAGCTGTGTCGAATTTAATATTAAGGAACATGTTTATAATAATTATTTTCTTCATAAAAGATGGTATGCCTCTTTTAACTGCCTTTTCTCTGTTTTTCAATATTTTCTAGCTTCTGCCTACATCTGCAACGAATTTGGCACATAATGTTCACAGCTTTGTATAAGGCTCGAGTGCCTTGTATTGGCACTGATGGAGTATATGATTGTGTACAGATGCTTGTTTTCCTTTTCCAACTAATTTTTCCTTCCCTATCCAGCCTCCTTTTGGCAGCATTTAAAGTAGAAGAGGAGGTGAGAGGTGAAGCAAACTAAAAAGGGTGGGGTCTCGGGAAGAATTGCATGGAGCGCATGCGGAATAAAAATTTGCAAAGGCAGCAATTTGCTGTTCAAAAAGAAATTCAAACTGTCCAGTCCTATTTACACACCCGGGGAGAGTCTGTAGGATTCAGTCACCTGAGCAGTTGACAGAGCCTGGATTTCACCATGCCCTAGTGTAAGGCACGTCAGCTCCCCCTGTTAATAAATAATTTTAATTTTGACTGCACATTTATTTTGTTGTTGGGATAAACAATTTATGAAATGCAGATGATCACGTACAGCTGGACAGAGCACTAGTCACACCAACTGCTGGATGGATTTGGGGCAGGAAGCAGCCAAAATCCACACCCTGGCAGCATCCCCCTGTCACACCTGTGTCACATGATAACTTGTGGAAATGATGAAAGAACGAATAATGTTATGAGTCTGGATTTAATGGCAGAGATCTTATGCTAGTAGGCAGTTTTGGAGAGCAGGGTGCTGAGAGCTGTGTTGTGTTCTCAGAATTGCAACAACTGGTTTCAGCCCTCCACAAAAGAGGCATGATTTTTTCCACTCATCACTTTGGTTAGAACAAGGCCCTGAACAGAGAAAACCTGAAATCCCAGAACTGCAATTCTGTTTCTGGGCCCTACCCAATCTGGAGGTTTAGATTAATCACTCAAGCTCAAATTTCCACAGCCTCACTGTTCTGGGGTGCCCTGAATTTTAATGGATTAGCTCATGTAAGGATTGCCAGAACTTCAGAACTTCCTGGTGATCTTAAAACTAAAGAATTAACTAAAGGCAGTCCAAAACGAAACCCAAGTGGCTGAACACCAGGCAAACAAACCCCACAAATCAGGAATTTACAACACTGTCTAGATGTTTCCCATCTGCAAAAATGACAGCAAAATCCTGTCCCAAGACAATATTATCATCAGATATTTACTCAGACTATGGATGAAGGAGACTGCATTCAAACTTTTATGAAATGAATGGTCCCAAGGAGAGTGACATCGTGAGATGCCCAGCTTGCTATTTCACAAACCTCCTTGCTTTCAGAATCGTTTTCCTTCTTGCATCCTCAATTTAGCTCTGTTCAGCTTTCATGGAAAGCTGCTACCTTAGTCAAAGCATGGAAAAAATTATCAGCACTATATTTTATTGCCTTTTTTTTTTTTTTTTTAACATATCCAAACTACAAATCTGGCTGAAAGTTTCATCTCAATTATAAGGTCTCCACAGCTTCCTGTAAAGAGAAGAAAATTCTTATTCAGGCCAGAGCTTGTCCAGCAGAGTTCAAACTCTAAAACACTATTCCAGCCAAGGTCAAGGAATACAGAGTGAGTTCATGAAGGCAGGTTGCAGGGAAGTCAGTAGATCTGAAGGTGATGGATGACATCTATAGGTACCTGTCCTCTGGTTACTCTTGGAAGAATAAGTTTATATCACTGTTGTCAAAGATGAAGCCTTGGTTTAAGGAGTTCATGCTAATCAGGCTGTGACTGACATTCTCCTTGGGTCTCCTTCCGGAGAAACTCCACATGAATCCGAGACACCGAGGAATCTCAAATGAGGAGAAATTTGTTTGGCGATTTTCACTGACATTTGTTCTACAACAGATAATTTTGTGCTGATCATTTTACACTAACAGGTCACCCCTAGCCACGGGCCCGCTTAGGCTTTGCCACTGTTTCTGCAGAGAATCGGACACCCCAGAGGAGCTCACAGGTCTCCTTGGGAGATATCAGCTCTCTGTGGTGTCATTTCCTAAATCAGCAGATCCTTGCTCTTCCCTCCTCACAATCTTTTTCTGGAACCTGGATCTGCTCTGCAGATGGACATGGGTTGAATGTGGAGTCTGTGGTGCATGAAGCACAGAGAAAATGTCCTCAGACCTTCCCTGTCCTACAAATATGGACAGGTTTGGCTGCCTTGGGATCCTTCCCAGCTTTTGGGATCATGAGCTGTTTTTCCTAGACTGAATGTTGCTATCGAATATGTTTCTCCAACTCCTAGATGTTGCTAAGAAGCCATGAGTTCAGCTTAATGTGCTGCCCTGATTTAATCCAGATAATATTTCCACTCGCTTATGAGTTGGAATTACTTAAAGTTTTGTTTTCAGAGAGGGTGGTTTGTGGTTTTTTCTTCTTGTTTTAAATAGGGGTTTGGCCATCAAAAAACCCCTACACTCTCACTGAATTAAATTACTTCTGATTTAGGAAGAAGTGAACACACACAAGGAAAGATACACATCTGGAAAATGCAGGAAATGCAATTCAAGTGCTCTGAGTAGGTGGTTCAAGTTACTTTTCCCAGGTAATTATTCTCTTGCTCCCCTTCTACTCACAGATATTTGCTAACTGCAGCTTCAACATCAAGCACTTCACAGACTTAGAATATAAACAGAAGCCCTTTCAGCCTGTAAATAAGCATGCAAACCTTCAATTTGCTATGTATGCTAAGAAAGGATATCTGCTTGCTTTACAAAGGAAGGCAGCTTCTACCTGGTTTGCCTGGAAACAAATTTCTGTCTTCTGCTTGCCATTCGCACTTCTGGTGCTGTGAGTTACAAAGAGCTCAATTTGAACAATCTGTCTCTTAAGAGTTTTCAATCTGCCAGCTTTTCACAGCATTTTCATTGCTTTTGATTCTCTGTATCCTTAAGACATTTAACTAATCCATTACAAATTTCAATTGGAATAGCTATGCTACTGCAGAGGGAGTGGGTACATGTGCCTACCTTCGGCAATTTCCAGTGCAAGTTGCCATTTTTCAGTAAATGCAAGTCCATTTTTGGACCAGTGCAAATATCTGCATTCCCATTTTCAGCCTCTGTATTGCCTGAAATACTGTGGGGTAGTGGTACCTCATCCTACAGAGCTCCCAATTCCCAAGGCATGCACAAGAAGAATCAGGCTTGCCTTAAGCTAGAGCTAAATATTTCAGTTCACTCTTAAAAATGTCAAGTAATTAGAGAGCAGACCCCGGAATCAGTCTGCATTTGAAAATAATTCAACAGTTTGGGTGTGACAGAGGAAAAATTTGGTACCATGGAGCTTTGCACTGCATCATGGCTGGAACCCTGAGCCTCAAACACATCCTAGAGCTGGATTGTGTGAATCTTAGTGCAGCCCCTGCGAAGAAAGCTTGTCCTTGTTAAGGATACCTTTCATGCCTTGCTACAGTCACAGCCCTTAAGATATGGTGATAACCCAGGGGTGAATTTTGCCTTTGCTGACTCATCTTGCCCCAGGCACCAACAGAAAATAAGGTCCTCCATCCCATCTGTGCTTCCCCCACAAATGTATCCCTAAAACTTCTCTTATAGCCTTCCCTTCCCAGAAGGCAGGGATCCCTTTCCCCTTTGCAGCAGCCCCAGGATAGAGCCCTCTGCCATTTCCTTACCATTGGCAGGGAGTTGGCTCAGAAATTAGGCTGGAATTTGGCATTGTTCCCCGTTCTCCTCTGGGACCAATCCGAATTGAGTTCCTGTGCTTCTGCAGGGAAGAAATCAAGAAGGGATTTTTCTCTCCCAGATAAACATCAGAGACTCGAAGGCTCAGCATCCTCCCTTTCAAAAAGGAGCCAGTCATAAGGCCAAAAAACCCTAAATCGTCACTCTTAGCAGTGCCTTCCCTGACTGCCCGCCGTGCTCATGAGTTTCACAAGCAAAGGGAAGAGATAGGATAAGAATCCATCACAGTCTCAAATCCACATTTATCCTGAAGCCCCAGTTTCTCTTTTTTTGTTGGCCAGCTGGTTTCTGAATTTGAACTCTTTTCAACCACCACAAACAACGCGATCTTAAATAGTTCACTAGCAAAAATGAAGCTGCTTGAAAATAAGAACATAGCTGCAATTTCTCTCTCACCTTGTCTCAAAACCATCAACCCTATTAGCAATAGCTGTATTTCGTCAGCTTTTAGCATTATTTTCTCTTTTTGTTTGTGGCTTCCTGAAGTTGCCATTGGTTCAAAGCCAAAACATAAAGAAATGGTGAATACAACCATGCAGGATTCTTAGGATGTCACAGGAACGGGTTTTTTCTAAGCAATTTTTTTAGGATTTCACAGAACCCCAACAGCTCAACATCTGCTGGTCCTGCAGCTCCACGAAAGAAGTGCTGACCTTATGCCAACAAAAACATCGCTGCTGAATCAAGTACCTGGCTTAAGCCACTCCACCAAGAAACAGCAGAGCTGTGCACCTAAAACGATTTTTCTAGTGTGAACAAGAGATCCTCGATACATTTCATGCACATTTCACCCACTAAAACATTCACAGGCAGGTCAATTTTTAACTCACAGCTCCCTAAAAAGTTTCAGAAAACTGGAGAAGAATGTGATTGGTATTTGCTTTAGCATTCAAAAATGCCAGAACAGACCTAATCTTCACTCCTAATATTTGAGAAATACCTTTGCTGTTCCAGCTTGAATCTGTGTGTTGGAAGTTTTGGATTGAAATTTTTGAAAATCCTGCCTGTAGTTCCTGCTATTTTAACACTGACCCATGATTGTATATAAAGGCAAGCATTTAAAAGTAGAAATTACTAATTTGAGAATTCTGAAAAATAAATAAATAAATGCAGAAGGGCCATAATAAAAAGAAAAAATGTATAAAATTGTGATATTGAAATTATTTTACCTTTCTCAAAATCAAACTTATTGAATGTCTGTAAACCAAACCGTGTATTAAAAACTGACTGTGCTAGCCAGGATATTGCTTAATGCAGAGCTATTTTACTGAAGACTCAATTTGATCCAATTCATGGTCACACAGAGGCCAACACTTAAAACCCCACTCACTTCACAGGGACTAGAACTCAGCACACAGACTTTGTTAAAAGGTTCATGTGATCCCTTAATCTTTTTATACAAATATTTTTCCAGAAATTCCTTTTAGCATTCAGCAGCAAGTGCTATCGGTTGTGTAAATGCAATTAACTAGAATTTTAAGACTGATTTTTTTATATAGATATTTTTTAGTTTTGCTTTTTCAGTGAAGGCAAGGAGCCAGATTGATTTTATCTGCCTTTCAACTCTGCTCTCTGTGCATTTGCACATCTTTATTTTGGTTTTGCTAACATCTGGAAATGAGCTGCTGTTTTCCCCACATGAAGCAGCAGAAATGCCTTTCCTGGCTAAAGAATCCCTGGCCACTGCTGGTGGCACTTCAGAAGCTGTTGCTCAGCCTGGGCATCTCCACAGGCAAGGACTGACTGATATCACCCTGGGAGAGCTCCATTTGTCATGCAGCAGCTCCTCATTCCCACTGTGACTTGCAATCAGCTCTGTCCCCATCCCACCAGGTGTGTTTGGCTGTAAACAACAAACTCGAGCTGGGCTGTTCCCACCCCAGCCTTTCATGAGGCTGTCCCAGCCCCTCTTTAATTCCAGCTGCACCAGTAGTGGCCATTAAAAATGCCACTTTGTGTTCCCTGGCCCTCTGCCAAGGATAACTCCTGCTTTCTAGCCTCAGAGCAGATGATATTAAAGGTGCACTCTCTCATGACTCTCGTGAAAGCAATCTCTGCTGGAACCCCCAGTTTCTCCAGAGCTGCCAACAGCCCATAATGGGAGGCACGCTGAGAGAGGGAACACGTAAAAACAAAAGGGCAGCCACTGCCAGCAATTAAAACACCCCAGGCTGGGCATGGCTGGCAGGCCAAAACAAAGGCTGGCTGCCACCGTGGTGTGGCCAGGCCTGGAAAGTGCCACCAAGCATCCCAGAGCACTGCGTGTATGCAGGCACAGAGGTTCCCTCTGTGGTTTATCTCCTGAATGGAAACCACTGTGTTTCCAACTCCCATTTTAAGAATGGGAGAAAATTGCCCCTTCTGTGGCAGACCTACTGATCTAATTGCCATTTATAAGACAGCGAAGTGACAGTCACTGATGCAACATTAAGACATCCTGAATTTATTCCTTCACATGCCCAGTGAGGAAGGAACAACAGAAACAAAAAGTGCCACGGAGATCATTTAATTTGCATTCCTGCTTATTGACATTTCCACAGCAACTTCATTAGGAAGTCGTTCATTTTAATTCTCCTGCTTGTTTTCTTCACAAATTCCTGCTCAGTCCTCTTTGCAGTGGTGGTAATTTTCAGGAAAGTTTTTTTTTTTGTACAAGTCAAAGAAGTCACTCAGAAACAGACTGACAAAGTCTGGGGATCTCCATTTTTCGCTAAAAAAAAAAGAAAAAAAAAGAGAAAAGGAATGTGTTTGGTTTACCTTGAGGGAGTATTATGCAGATCATGATTCATGCAGGCATTTAAGCCCATTGCTCACTCCATCCAAGGTAGGGCTTTAACTCACTTGATTTTCACCTGAATAGGCATCAACATGAGCCAAAAAACGTTCTTGAATCGGGGCCTTAAAACATCTGTCAATCATCACTTACTCTACAGGTCTATGAAGTATTAATGCACTGAGGCCAACACAATAAATAAATGAAGCCAATAATGTACAAACTGTTACAGGCAACTAAAGTAACTCAAAACATATGGGTTTCCTCATGATCATAAAGTCACTCTTAGTTTTTCTGTAGTGTATATACATCAAGGCCTTTCCTCCCTCCTGTTATTTGAGTATCTTAGTAATCATCCCACCCGAAAATGTCACATAAAATCCATGGGCCTTTTTAAGCCCCTTGGGCTAAAGTCAACATTTGATCTTGGAAAGGAAACCTAAATCATTTTCTCTGGAAAGTCTTTCATTTGTATTTAGAATTTTTTTATTTCCATCCTTGCTCCAAAGAGTCAAAAAGGTATAATGGAATCACTGAAAATTTCCTATGAAGAAGAAATAGTAAGGACAGCCCTGCAGAGAAATAAACAGCAATACAACTAATGCAACATCTCTCTTTGAATTTCTCCTACCATCTAAGGTGAGGAAACCCAAATTCTTTCCCCAAATGACTTAGCTGGGAACAGACTCAAATTAACAGATGGGAAAAGACAATCTCATTACAGGACAAAACAGATAAAAGCAGATGTCCAGTATGTGATGGATAAGGAGAAAACATAAATTAAAATATTGAAGGTATTGAAATGCCCCTGCCAACTACCTACTGCATGCAGCCTGGAGAAATTCATGCATGTATATTTTATATATATATATATATATAAATAAAAATATATATATCAAACATGTGATTTTATAGCCAAGTCCCATAGCTTTAAGTCTGTCTGTCACATTTGAATATAGGTTCTCAAAGCAGCTAAAAAGCAAAAGGAAATGCAAGACATTTCTTGATCTAACACAGCATGAGGATACAGGATATTGTGAAAACTGTTGTTGCTTTTGAGATATGCAATCAAGTAAACAAAACGTGTTCAGGTAACTGCTACAAGTGTGGAGTTTTGTGCTCACCCATTTTTCCACACCTTGTGCTTTCTCAAGTACAGCACTTAAACAGGACAAGTTCTTAACCTAAAGTACCACAAAACTGTAAACCAAAGACTTCTGAAGAGTTGCTTGAGGAGTGAGCTTGCTTCTGAATCAGAGATCGCTTCAAATTGAAGGATCCAGATCCAAACCCAAACAACCTATTCACACTAAATAAAATCTCTCTAATTATACACAGCAGTTTAATTCCTCTTTCCATGCCACTCCTATGAGAAAATCTCAGGAAAAGAGATTTCACCCACTCCTAAGATGTACTGCACATGTTGCTTTGTACTGAATGTGTGAACGTGGCACCGCTGAGCTCTTTCAAAGAGCACATGTTAACACCTGAGGATTTCTTGGAGCACAGCTTAACAACTGACACACAGAAAACTCAGAAATACCATCCCAGCAGTGTTCCCCACCTCTTCCACTTTCTCTGAAATGCTACTGTTAAAAGATTGCTTTAATACCTCTGCTTTGATTTATTTACACTCTCCCATCCCTTATAACTACCTTGTTATGATTCATTCTGGCTTCCAAACATTTCATCAGTCCTATCAGCTCAGGGTGCAGCTGTATTTCAAGCAGAGATTTACATAGAGGGCACCAAATTTCCCAGCACCAGAATGCAGGATGTGTCCTACAAGCACATTCCACTCGGGCTGCAAGGTCATCCAGAGCAGGGGGTTTGCTTCTTTAACAAAGAGGGGGAAAAAATTAAAAATCCAGGCTGCCCTGGGACAAGGCCACTTGTTTTCTCCAGTGTGACAGAGTCTGACATTTATGTGATGTCAGTATAAACTGCATGACATTATTCTGTGACACACTGTGGCACGCAGCAAGAATTTATGTCCTCATCTGACATAATCTATGGGCCTGGTTTGAAGCTGGGAAAAATATACACTGCTGATCCTTGTTTGAATGGGATGCCTCAGGAGAAGGTATTTTCCTGCCTTGGATCACTTTTATCACTAATTATGACAGTTGCTCTTCAAAGGGCAACTTGCATTCAGAAAAATCATCGCAGTGGCACCTCAGATACCAGGTTTTGGTCATTATCAGCGAACGAATGCTGATTCTTTTGTGGAAATCATTGCCCTAGAAGAACAAGGAGAAAACAAAAAGATGAATGATCAAATGAAAGTTGAAAGGAATTAATTTTGTCTCTAAGGAAGTGTAGGTGTCAGCAGTGCAAGTGAATAAAGACTTCCAAGAACAACATTTTATGCAGTTTTCAGAACTTTCTGTTGCAAAACAGAACAAGTTGCCGAACAAAAAATGAAAAAATCCACTTAGAATAAATAAAAATTTAGCTGTTAAGAAATTAAAACTTCCTTCTTACATTTTTAAGCCTTAATAAAGCTCCATATTATAAAAACAGTAAGAAAAAAACTGAAGAAAAGATGTACTACAGAAATGTAAAAAAAATCTTCAAGCTTACTGGCTTTAGCCATCCTCCTGCAAAAAAAAAAAAAAAAAAAAAAAAAAAAAAAAAAAAAAAAAAAAAAAAAACAAAAAACTTTCTTAATTAAATTTTCTGCAAAATGTTTTGCTTTTCACAAGATTTCATTTCCCAGTAGAAAGCACTTCAAATAAAAAAATTTCCAAGCCCTGCTTCGAATTTACAGGGTTTGACAAAGAGTATTCGTCTTGTACTTCAGGTTTCTGTGTCATCAAGAGCTACCGTGACACAGATGAGCAATAAAATAAACAGTGCTACTTCAGAATTGATCCTGGTTTCATAAAGATTTACAGATTGTTAGCAATTTTCCAACAAATCCATCTTTCACAGAGAAGTTTGAAACGTTACAACTTCTAAGCGGTGCCAGCTGCTTTGGAAAATACATTTTGTTATCCTTTAAATTTAAAGGCTAATAAAATACAGATTCTGGTAGAGGGAGAGCAAGCAGGGAGCTTCTGCCCTCTCTCTGAGCATGGATTGCAAAAAAAGTGTTGGGATGGGTCTCACAGAAATGGGAAGGAGGAAAAGACAGGACAGCCAGGCAATTGTGACATTGTTGGGTCAAAATCCTCCAGTGACAGCCTGAAGGGAGATGGTGGCATTTCCCAGTGAGCTGTAGGATGGTGGCCTACTGATGAGGATAATCATTAACTAATTAGTTTAAAAGTGTAAGAAAAATAATTAGTGAAGCCTATTAAAAAAAAAAAAAAAGAAATAATAGATAAGGAAAAAAAGGTGCAACGAAATCTTTTATGGTGATGTAAGCAGCAACTGGAACAAATTGCCAAAAATCAGGAGCAGATTTTTTCAGTGTTAGAAATTTTCTCATGAGAACTGGATAATTTTTTAATTTGAAAATATTCTAATTCAAACAAGATTCATCTAAGTCATAAGATATTTGATTTTTGAAATGACCAAAAAAAATAAGCAATGGCACCTTCTTAATTAGCTAAATTATTATTTTTTTCTTTTTACTTTGTCTTTATTTCTTCCTAAAGCTGAAGTTTTGAAGGCCTTTATTCACTGGAGAACCAAGGCCGTGGCTCATGTGTTTTCCCCAAGAGTACACTGTACCAAAGATAAAAAAAACCAAATTCAATAATGCTGAGAAGAAAAGCTGAGTATTTATTTTGATTTTTCTGGCTTCTGCTCATATGTTCTCCACACTCAGGACTGGAAGGCAGTGCTCTCCATAGTACAGTGATGAGGTGATCCTTTATGTCATCCTGAGTGACAAGAATTTCTGTTATCCAGGTTGGACCTTTTGATCTCACCACAGCTCTGTGTAAACCTCAGGACTTCCTTCACACAGACAAAATCAGAAAAACAAAATAAACCCCAGATCCATCTCTATTTTGTTTCCAGTGAACTCTATCTGTTTAAAGTAGAGATGACTGTTTTCCCAGAAAATAATAAATATTCTGCTTGGAATTTATTTACTTTTATGTGATATTGGCAAAGAGATTATGCCCTTCAATTGAAATTTCCATATGAAACACCAAAAAAAATTAAAGAGTTCTTTACCTTAACCTTATTCCTACCTAGAAGTGAAGAAATGTGTCTGTAAAGACACATTCTTAGTAAAAATCCGAGTTAAGTATTGGAAAGGCACCAAAGTTACCCAAATACCCTCTCTTTAGATGTCTGTGCTTCTTAGGCTCATCAAGCTGTTTCCTTCTGTATTTCCTGGCACACCAAGGCAGAAATTAAATTGCCTCTCTTCCACTTGGAAAGCAAAAAATCCACAAAGTTTCTATTTTAACAGAAACCTTGTCCCTATTCTGCCCCAGCTTCAATGAGAAGCCCTGTGACACACGATCCACCCGTGTGTTAGACACACCAGGGCAGGATGGCCCATGTCAGACCCTGAACACACCACTGAGACTCCAAGAGGAACCTGATTCCCTTTGTCCCTGGGTGCCACGGAGAGCTGATGTCATGGAATGCCTCTGAGGAAGAATAATACCATCAGCACTGTTTATTTAATTAGTAACGAGGGTAAAACCCTCCTAATGCAGCTTGATCAAGGGTCAGCTTGAGGGGTCTTTATGCGAGTATGGGTAGCCTTCAGTGGCTGAGGCTTAATAATAATCTCTAGACTTCAATTTCCTACTAATAAAGGGTAATATAATGTAGGGTAAGCCCTCTTATTTGTTCAGATCTTTTTAACCACTGAGGAGCTAATATGCAACAACTGAACAAACAGCGGCCACACAGGTTTCATTTTTAGAAGCACAGATGACCTCTGATGAAAGAAATGATCAGTCAAGCTCTGAGGCAAGGATGGAAAGCCAGTCAGCAAAGGCATTTTTTCTTTTCTTTTCTTTTTTTTTTTTTTTTTTTTTTTTTGGCCCC
>VZTE01006663.1:49580-78629 GCA_013397775.1 Eulacestoma nigropectus
TTTTTTTTTTTTTTTGCTGTGCACCAGAAGAAAAGTTACTTTTAAATAATCATTTATGATATCAAGTCAAAGTGCCTGAAAATAACTGTGGAATTGTTACACTACGAAAATATTATGGCTTTCAGTGAATCTGTGTTCTAGGTTCTGATGGACATTGCAAGTGTATTTTACTAAACAGAGTCTGTAGAACTCTCTGCAGTTGTTAATATTTCATTTTTGATGGAGTTGCTGAAGTCTGAACATCGTCTCTGTAGAATTTTAACAGCACCTAAGCTCATTGTGTTGTTGACTCCCACACACACTATCCCAAATATCTGCTGAAGTTCAATCTGCCTCGGGAAACCCCTGCCTATGCAGCTGAAACACAAAAGATTTTTCCCACTGCGGAAAAACATGACTAAAACATGACTTTGCCCTTTTTTAAAAAAATTCTGAAGTCTAGACACTGCAGCAGCCTCCAGATGTCAGGGCCAATTTCAGCACAAATGCAACACAGCAGAGACATGTACAACATGCCCACTTGGTAGAGGGGGGAAATAATTGTCTTTAATCCAGGATTTTTAAGAATGTGTTGCAAAATTTTTTCTCCTTGAAACTTGTGGTGTTTTGCTTCCAGTATGCCCTCAGCTGTTTCAGTTTAGTTTGCAGTTCTTTGCTTGCCCACCGTTCTCTAGATGCCACCTGCCCCAGCTTTCCTCTTAATTTGCCACCTTCTAATTTACCTGGGTGGTTGCTCTGACAGCACCTCCCCCAGGGATGACCCTGAGTTCCCACTTCAGAATTTTAATCCACTGAGTCTTTGTTCCCTGGGGTGGGTGATCAATACTGAGAGTCAGATTTATGTCCCTCTAAATGTGTTAGTTATGAAATAACAGTTGCTATATTATTAGGAAAGAGGTGCAATAAAAACAACACTATTAAGTTTTTATGCTGTACTGACCAGAATAAATTTGAAGACAAAGTTTTTAAAACCAAATATTGAAAATACTTGCAAATATGCTATAGTATTTTATCCACACCAGATTCCTTTTACTTGTGTATTGAAAGAAAGAGAAGAAATTTAAAGAATATGGTCTCCAGTGAACAGGAAATGTAAATCCTATTAATGCTTATAGGAATTACACCTACACATTTAAAGGGCAGTATAGAAGACCTTTAAATTGATTACCTAACAAATGGCTATAAAATGAGAATAATGTTTTTTTAAAGCACTACATGACTCTATTTCAAACTCCACATTTTATGGATTTTACAGCCCTGGAAGCAGAGGTTTTAAAGGTTATAAAAAATGTGAACAATAGAGAACAATGGAAAATAGCACAAAAACTTAGTGTTTACCAAAATAATAATAATAATCACTAAAACCTATGGTTAACTCAACATCAGTAAAATAGGTGACAATATGGTTGTAATCATCAGGCTGGGGCACTATATTGGATAAAGAAGGAAGTTCTGGTGGTGGTAAAGTAACTTTAAAGCAGCTACTTAAAAGGCCAAAGAAATTAAATAGCAGCAAGGCTATGGAGCATCTCTGGGAAACCTGCACTGGGCCCTTCTGAAAGTTCCAGTATTGGTGTAAAGAGCAAAATCCTGCAGCATGAGAGAGAGAGGGAGAAGGGCACAAAGAGGGGAGATAATATCAACTCTCTTATTTAACAAAAACATAATCTGAAAGAATCTGATGAAATTCAGTGACTCTGACAACCTCATGCTTAATTTTTCCTGCAGACATCCTCTAATGGTGCAGAATTCTCAGCATTTTATTCTCATTCTCCCCTTGTGGCAACATAAGAAGGATTATTCAAGATATTGGTGGGAGCAAATACCTTGCCAATTCCTTCCAGAAATGTTTGATTCCAATGAATCCTGACACGGTGAGAATTTAGATAATTTCAGATAAGGTTATTGACAAGGTGTTGGAGGCACATACCCCCTTCAAACCTTTCAGCAGCACAGCAGTTTGCTTTCTGTTCATGCATTTCATAAAAGATTTTTGTTATCAGCACCACCCTTCTTTCATCCCAATTCTGCTCTTTCACATCTTCCACTCCTCCATGCCGTGGATTTCTGGTCTCCATTCTGACTGGTTTCTACAAAGGCATTATCAATATTTTTTCCTCTCATCTTCAGATTGACACAATTTCTGGTAAGTGACCTGCAGTTGGATTCCCACCCTCCAGCCCCTCTCTGATGACAAGCAGGAAACTTTCACCAGACAGATTCTCAGCCAGCAATGATGGAATAAAACCATAGCATCATCTCCCATCCTTCCAGAGCTCCTAAGCCCTTTCTGCTTCATTTTTCACTGTCATTGGCATGGCATAGACACTGGCTTGTTAGATTGGAAGAGGGTGCATTGCAAATTAATAATGAACTAGCTAAAGTAATTAGCTAAGGACTGATTGCATCCTATGTCCTCAAATACTGTAATCAGCCTTCAAAAGCAGGCACAGTCAAACAACATCAAATCATAGTATTACTTGGGAAAAGGGGAAAAAAAAAAAAGAAAACTCAAATAAAAGAACCCAACCAAAAACCCCAGGCAATCTTTTCTCAATCTTGGTTAATAAAATAAGCTACAAATTTATTCCTCGAAAAAAAGCAGATCCTATGATCACATATAAAATGGGGGAATTAAGTGTTTACTTGCAACACAATACAGGATGCTTCTTACATGTAATGCTTGTACATAAAAATACCATTATTGTTGGGTTGTGCAGGTCAAAGAGATGTCCAGGTTAAAAGGTCCTGTGCAATTTGGACTGCAAACCTCTGCTTTTCAAATTGTTGGCTTTCTGCGATTTAGAATGAAATAAACATGCAGCCTTTATCCTGTATTGCTTGCACAATCAGATCATTAGATAATTAAAACAACAAAAGACACGTAGAAATATTGGCTATAGATGTAAATCAATTACTCCAGAAGCAATTACTTTGGATCTAAATTAGCCAGGGTTATATGGGATATATATAATATTTAATTTGCTGTATGACTCTGGCACAAATCCAGTCAGCAGCAGCAGCAAACAAAAGTCACCACTTCTCATTCAAGGTAAAGAACAACCCAAGCACTCTCTACTGGTGACTCCAGCTCTTAAAGCGAAGATGTAATTAGTGCTGCAACAAGTTATGGCATGGAAAGAAAATTGTCCCATCACAATTTGACTCGGAATGAGAAGAGCTGGCCAGAAGGCAGAATGAGAACTGGGATCACAAACCCTTCCAGGAGAAGACAAAGTAATGCAGGGAAGATTTCTTTAACATCTCTCATTTTTCTTTCTTTTTTCCTGCTTAGTTTTACCTCATCATTTTGAAGTGCCCCATTACAAAAGGCACTGGTTCTTGCCTTTTTGAAGGAAGAGAGAGGACACCAGGGCAGGCCAACCCCAGGCAGAGACACATCCCCACACAGACAAGGTCTTATCTGGCTACAGATCAGCAACCAGAGAAAATTCCTCTGAACTGGAAATCACAAGTGTTTCTTCTATTTTGAAAAGCTCCATCTATTTGCTCATGGCAAAACTCACTGCAACACTTCATATTTTCTTTTTTCCCAGTCTGAGCATGTGCTACCTTTCTCCTGCCATTCTGGGATCTGCTGCCTGGCCCCCAAACCCCTCAGTCCATGCCCTATTCAGGGCAAAGCCCCAGGATCAGATTGGATTAGGGTTGCTCAGGGTTCAATATATGTTCAAGTGCTTTGGGCAATATTTTCTGTTGTTAAGGAGGACCTTATGCAGGGTATGTTCTGGAATTTTTAGAAGAAAGATTTGCATTTTCACCTGTTTACAAAAAAAAAAAATTAAAATCTTACTCCACAGTTACGTAAAAACATCTTTCTTTTCTTGGTCAGTCACACAGACTTGGCAAGGGGTGCTCTGGCACACAGCCCAAGAGCACCAGGGAAAACCTTCACCACCACGTTCAAGGTCACTTTGCATGGGCAGAACTGCACAATGAATGGTTTTACTTCTCCAAAAGCCAAAAAAGCCCCTTGAAAACAGCTGCAGCTCGAAGACCTCTTAAGTTTGGTTGACGCTACTCCTGCCCCAGGAAGAGAAGTCTCTGTAAGTGACCACAGAGAGCACAATCCTGAGGTACAGCTGGCCATTATCAGGGCAGGTAAAATACACTCACATTAGTTGTAGGACACGTAGAATCTCTCACATGTCCCAAAGTGCTTCAAAAAGCTATATAATTTCAGTTAAACTAATATTTGTGTCAGGCCAATGCAACTCTAAAGTCACAGTTAAGCCTTTTCTTTCTGGTAGAAAGCCCAGTGGAGGAAACATGAAATTTCATTTTAATTCCCCTTTAGAGTGAGAGGAGGTGGGGAAAAGAGGAGAGTTGGGGTCTTTTGTCAGAGGGAGAGAAAGTAAAAAAATGCTACAAAAGAAGAAGGGTAATAGCTACAGCTCATCAAAAAAGAAAATTGCTCAAAATACCATAAGTATTTCTAAGAAAACCTCAAATCTCTCTCAAGAACTTAAAATAGGACAAAACTAGTGCTTGGAGTTGTTCTGAATTTTAGTCTGTGCTGCTAAATCAACTCTCTTTCATTGCACATTTAATCTGCCCCTCTATAAACAAACATTTGAGTGAGTAAAGTTTGAGGATAGGGTAGGGAAGCAGGAAAGTTCAGGTTTAGGAGCAGGTCTCTCCAAACCAGTAATTTCAAGACAGGCTTTGGAGAGCTAGCCCCTTTTAACACACTAAATAATATAACCTATTAAGGCAGGGGGACAGAAGCTTCTGCCATGCCTGTGCCTCAGCCCCCACCACCTCCTGATGAGGGGAGTCAGAGCACAAAGCCCCCATCCCTGATCCTGTGCAACTACTGGAAAAATAAATTACCGAGCTGGGAATGTGAGAGAAAGAGCAATTAAATTTTCTCCCCCTTTTTAAATCAAGGACTGTTTTGCCTCGGGGGCTTGGAGGGATAGGAAATCAGGCTTTTCAAGCTTCTGCAGAGTAGGCTTTGGAAAATATCTGTAGCAGACATCCCCGTCCTTTACAGATTGTGCTCTGCCCTTTTTCCTTTCCCTCGTGGCACACGTGTGGGGGGAGATTTGTTAGACCTTAAACTTGTCACAAATGTAGTTGCCAACCATTTGCCCCGGTGTTCAGATGCTCCTGCGATTGCTTTCTCCAGTAATTACTCAGTGGGAATGTCACAGCGAGCTCCATAAGTTACAGCTAATCACTCCTAAGTGCTGGAAGCAGGACTGTATTTGTGCAGAGAAACAGCAATCAAATACGGTAAGCAGATGGCTGCTCCTTGTCCTGTTACCACACTGAGCACAACAGATTAAGCCATGATGGATTTATCAGCACTGATGGATACATTAACACCATACGCTTCTATGGAATAAATAGCTTCTGACATCTCGTCATAACTTCTGACGCCCCAATTTTTCAAAATCTGAGTTGGTTTGGTGGTTTTTTTGAAAGGAAATCGTAGATGTTTCCAACAAAGCCTGTAGGTTTTTCTATGTTCTCCTTAAAAGTTGCAGCTCAGCACCTTATACTATGAAAGACACAATTAAAATCTCAGAAATAGCTGAAGAAATCCACAGCATTTCTCTCAACCATAAATTCAGTATTTTAGAAGCTTTGTGACAATCAATTCTTGTAATTGATAAGTGCCAGTATTTTAAACTGATGAAAGCATTAGGTCATTTGCCATATCGGGAGAATAACACATAACATTATGCAAACAGCAGTAAAACAAACATAAGTATCCAAACCCTTTTTTCTTCCTGATTTACAGGCTGACCTGTAGGCTGGGGGAATGCACTTGAAGGCTTAACTGCTATTTTGCAATCCTAGCAGAAATCATACCCTCAGATTTTTCAAAAGCCCTCATCTTGTGCGATGAAGAAGGGATAAAAAAGTAAGCAATTTTCGAGGAATGTGGGTGTCAGCTGCCTGGGCTGCTGTCCGTAAACGAGCAGCTGAAATGTTTAATGGGTGCACGGGTGCACTGACACAGCAGACACTTGAAACCAGGCTCTGAGCAGCCACAGCCACCATACAAAGGCTGATCAATAGATACTCATTTCTACTCCTGCTGCCTCTAGAAAAGAAGAGTGCAGGCCGCTTAAACTGCAATCAAACTTTCAACAAACCCGTGTGCTTTCTGGGGACAATAGGCATTTTGGGGTTTCTATTCAGGGGCTCACAGTAGTAGAAAACAGGCAGAAAAGCCCATTCAGTGTCATCAATCAGAACCAGCTGCCTGTGTGTGTGCACTGCTGCACCTTGTCCATTCCTCCCTCCATGTACTTGAGTTCCTGTACAGGTCTCAGCCTGGCGTTTGCTAATTGCTTTTCTCTAGTCTAGGTTTTAATCACCTGGTCCATCAAAAGCCCTTCTTCCCCTGCCTATATTCATTTTGTCAGTTAGTGACATTTTTTGTAATGAAAGCAGCAGATCTATTGATGGCATCCCTCAACAGAGTGGAAGGCATCCTGCATTAGCTTTGTCTTTTAAACCAGCCTGTTCTATTACAATTGACCTTCTTCTCTTGATTACCACACAAATCATAGTCTTCTCCCCACTCCTCCCCCTGCTTCCCTTCCCTCCCACCCCCCAGTGTCTCAGATTATTTCTTCTGTAGCCATTCAATTGCCTGACTGCAGCTGGTAATTGGATTCACGTTTGGAGCACAGCTTTCTATGTACAAGTCTGGAATAATTCAAATAGGACCCTGGTCTAGGGCTGAGGCCATGTGTTAAATTCAGATTTGAGTCTGTAAAATCTGGAGTACCCTGACAGAGATATAATCCACTTAGCAGCACAAAATCCTGTCCTGTTTGGAACCTGCACTTATTCTCTTCTCTGAAAGTTAAATTTCATTTCACTACTCTTTTAAGGTATTAAGGGCGAGGCAGTTTTCTTACGGTGACGTGGTGAAATGTAAAAGTGATGTTACTTTGGCAGCTGTCTTGGCTCACTCCAGGAAACAATTTGAGCAGTTTTCATGATAACACAACAATTAAACACCATAAAACAATAATAACTCAACCTGACAGCATTCTCTGTGTATAAAGCAAACCATTTCACAGGGTGTCTCCAGAGTCTGAAACTCACCACTGGGACCAAGCTCAGTGTAACCAAGCTGTTACATTGAAAACCTAAAGTGCAGTTAGTGGTGTCAGCTTTCCTGCCACACATACTGCACAATTTCAGCATCAATTTACTCACCTAGAGTTAAATAATAGAGAAATGAAATGCAGTCGGGTTCATCGTACTCCAGCTCTGAGGGTGTGCAGTTTCTCCCTTTGTGTCTCTCAGTCCCTCAGAAAACCAGCCTCAGATTTTGTACTGACTATTTATTAAGCTTACAGAATTCAACTTAGCAACAACCCTTAAGGTTCCTGAAACCTTAAAAAATTAAAATTGCCATAAACTCCACTTTCAGCGCTCCCATCACGAGGAGGAAGTAGCTGTTGGCTCCACCCAGGGTGTCAGCTTCCAACAACCCAGCTCTTCAAAACACAAGAGATTTCCTAATCTCTTCGTAATCAAGAGTTTAGAAATTAGGCTCAGGTGTTATTATATCCCCTCCATTAAAGTATTTTCTTCTGAAATCAGGTCATTACTTGAGTTTCTCAGTGTATTCCAGCTTGAGACCAGGCCTCCACCTCTTTACACCTCTCTTTTAGCTGCCAGGGGAGCAGAGAGCTTTGAAAGCTCCCGGGCCACCTCCCAGGTGTGTGGTTGTACAGGTGAACACCAAAGGTGCCTTCACAGACTGTCAGTCAATGAAACAATCAGCCTGAAGCAACTCATTTCTGCCTCTACATCTTCCAGAATATCACAAGAGAAAGATGCCATCTTAAGAAAATATTTCAAAGTTTTGACGTTTGACTGAGGGGTCATCTCATACCGACAGAGCAGCTTTTGAGTTTCTGGTGATAAAGCTCTTGCCTGTGATGTGAAGGATCTGGGTTATGCTTCCAGCTGTTCTGGGTTCAGAGCAAACTGGGAGCACAGGGGTCTCTGATGTCCCTGGGAAATGTGCTCAGGCTGCCCTGCCAAAGTCAGCTTTGCTGCTCCATTTCTATAAGCAGCTCTTCTGTATTTAGCACTCTATCTACCACGAGCACACTTTGCAATTCCTGGTGTGCTCCATGGAGTTCAAAGCAGCACCTTGAAACTCCCCTATGAAAAATTTAAATCTCCCTTGTTCCCATTTCTCTCCATGTTCACTTCAAGACCTGCATTTTCTGGCCAAACATATCACCCAAAGTGATATGCAACACATTCCTGCAACAACATTCCTTTGGACAACTTTTCATTTCCAAATGGCCTTTCTCCAGGGAAGGGTAGCTCTGGAGCAGCACACCACCTGAGGAATCAGCCAAAATTAGCCAAAGTGCCACCATAATAAGAGAAGAAATTAGTTAAAATTTTCTTCTCCTCCCCTCCAAGGCTCCTGCATAAAGTTGGTCACTGCCACCTCTTTCACCATTAAAATTCTGAGCTGTAGGTTGATAATGTTCACCTGAGCCCTTTGGCTCATTTTATCTATTTACATCAAGAAAGATAAATGAAACTATTTACTAAGCTTACAGAATTCAACTTAGCAACAACCCTTAAGGCTCCCCAAACCGTAAAAAAATAAAATTGCCATAATCTCCACTTTTAGTGTTCCCACCATGAGAAGGAAGTAGCTGTTGGCTCCATCCATGGTGTCAGCTTCCTATAACCCAGCTCTTCAAAACACCAGAGATTTCCTAATCGTTTTTGAACTGCTGATTTCTGACTCTCTTTTTTTCCCTTCTTTGCCTCTGGGACTTCATAACTAAAATCTGTCTCTGAGGTTTAAATGCTGGTGATGGCCCGATGGCCTGAATGCTATAAACAGGAGTCAGCAGTAAGCAGAATTTATCTTTTCACCTACATCTATCCTACAAATAAAACAGGGTTTCTTCTGCACTACCTGATTGAAAGTGTACTGAAACGAATGGAATCTGTCTGTAGCTGACAGCACCAACACTCTTTGTGGTGGATCTTGTGTCATTTACTTTCCCTAAAATTGCAGTTCCTAAAAGTTAGCAATGAAGTAAAAATCTCATCTTCCTCTTTCTTGTTTTCACTTACCACCCACCTTGGGAATTCCTACCACTACCTCGCCCTGTAAGCCTGAAAATGTTACAGAAGTGAGCTTTAAAGTCATGAAAATGACAGAAAAAACCCCTTTTTCTTTCCTTCCTCCTACTATTTTATAGCTTTAAACTCCTGGCAAGCTGAAATGGCCTCCAAGTCAGGATGAAAAAGGCCATTTCTGGCCACGCAGTGATGGAGAGCCTTGTCACAGGTGCTGATCGACTTTCACCTCGCAGCAGGAGGTTGGAAAGATCTGAAAAGGGACCAAAAAGCTCCTTCAGATGGCAGAGTGTGATTCACCTCCTCACAAGTATTCTCATTACAGCTAAACTCACTTGGCCAGACATTTCCATCAGGTTTTTGGACTGGAAGAACTAAAAATTATTTCAGTGAAAAAAACCCACCACATAAAAGAACAAATTCACTTGTGACAGATTACTTCTCTCTTGGTCGTCCTGCAAACAATTGGAAAAAAAAGAATGCAGGTGCTACCATCTGTATTGTCTTCGTTTGAGAAATTTGCCTTAAATTTACATCACAATGTCTCTACTAATGTAACTAAACCATAATTCTGTCTGTGGGAAACAAAACCTGTCAATATACTTATAAAAAGTGCCTTACTGCACTTATCTCAGTCAACATTTATTCTGTGAAATGTAATCAGGATATTAAATGTTTCTGGGAGGTTTGAGATGCCATATTTTGCCATCTGTTCTAATTATTTTTGAATAATTTGGCAGATCTTGCTTTTGTTGCTGAACTACAGAAGCAGATTTCACCAGTCTGAACTGCATTAAAAAATAAATAAATAAATAAATAAATACATCATTTAGTTCAAAACTTAAACATTAAAGAGTCACATACCAGCAGGATGCAAGCAGAGGTCTAGAGCATCCTGGATAGGGAGATAAAGTAGAGGTAAGTCTTCACAATTCTCTGTGGCGTCAGTCTTTTGTGTTCTCCATCAGTGACATAAAAGTGAGGAAAAAATAGCAGACACAGATAGGTGCTGGTGTTACATTGTGCAGTATATTCTTCATTTCCTGGTTTATTTTTCTTGAAGAACTCTAAATTAATTTTTCAAGTTACTCATCTCTTGATCAGAGGCCCTGAAAGGGAGAGAATCATTATTGCCCTTTTTTAGATATGGAGAAACAAGACAGGAGGTAATAAATGACTTCCCTGAGTTCACACAGGACATCTGAGGGAAAGCTGAAGGCAGAACTCAGGGCCCTCCAGTTCCAAACTGAAATGTCGGGAATTATCATGGGATCTTTTTGGAACACTCACTACAAATGGAGTTGCACTGTTCTAGGACATGGACAACTCACTGAAATGTTTGGTTACAAAGTCCTACTGCAGCATAAAGGCTAAATACATAACATCAGGCTACTGGAAAAAATTAAGGAGCAGGATGACCCAATATGAATTGGTATCGAATAGTGCAAAGCAGATTGCCCAGTTATTTATTTTGAAAATAACTGAGCCACTTCAACCTACCTCATCCAAAACCGCTCTGATTTTGAAGGAGAAAAACAGAACAAAACAAAAACAAACCCCAAAAGCCAGCTGGCATTTAAGAGCCACGGGTTCTGATGCAGTTTCTGACACTGCTGGGCACATGACCTTCAGCAGGTCCTTTCTCACCCTGCCTCATTTTCCCATCTGTGAAAGAGACCAGAAATTCCTCCCTCTGGTTTCCAGCAGCGATGATGTGAGAACCGACGGATATTTGCACAGCTTTCCGAATGCAACAAAGGCCAGGAAGAGACAAAAAGTCATCTGAAGGCTGACCATGCCAGGGTTTGTGTTATGATGGCTCCCACGTGTATTAAATTATATGGAAACAACAAAGAGCAGCTTCAGAAACAGCACCAGTAAGGCAGCACTGACAGTTTGCATAATACGAACACAAATGTGCTTGATTCAGTGCTTGAATCAGAGACAGAAAGGAAGAATGTACAAGGTTGCTGGGTTTATTTTCTTCAGAGTGTATCTCTGTTCCAGTGCTGGGTTCATGATCAAATCAGGGCTTTCATCCCCCAGGCTTAGATAAGGCTCAGGTGCAATGTGCTCTGGCTTAGATCTCTCTGCACAGCCTGCAGTGGTGCCCTCACAACCAGATCACTCAGCAAACACAGGCCACAGGAACGCTCCTTTTTTATCAGCTGAGGAAATAATAACATTTCATTACCTTCTGCAGAGAGTGAACTCTCTGTAGTGACTCAGGAATAGCAGCATTGCTATTTTTGTCACTGTACACTGGAGCAATGCGTGGTGTGGACAGGAATGATGAGGCACCCGTCCCTCCTGACTCTGCTCTGGCACCACCAGCAGGGTTTGACACCGAATTCCTCATCAGAGAGGATCTCCCTCTGCCAGATCACCAGATGATTGCCATTACTTCATTGATACCACTGCAGGCATCGAGACAAGCAAAATCCATTCTCATTTCAAACTTCACAAGAGTTTTTAAATGCAATATTTTCAAAGATTGCTCTTGATTTGGGGTGTGCAATGTCAGGTCTGACAGGGCCGAGTCGTCACTGTAAAAAGCAGAAATACAGGAGCAGGACACTATTTACATGAGTTTTTCTGGGGCATATTTCTTCAGGAAAACCAAAATCAGTCTGTGGTAAGCAAGACCCACTACTCTCACCCATTATGATAGCATATAATATAGTATAATACTGACTTCTAAATTGCAGTAACTTCCTTCAGCACCATAAAAATACATATACAAACAAGGTATTTTAGTATATGAGACTACATTCACATGACTTCTGTAATTAAAAATAATTCAACTAATGTAGGGGGCTTTTTCATGCTAGTCTCAACAAAATGTTAAAAAAACTCCCAACATTTGCTTGCAGTCTTTCACAGAGAAAATGGGAACATTTCTAGGACAGTCAATGGAAGCATTTTTCAGGAACTTGCTTTTTGTGAAACATTCCAAATGAAAAAAATTGATTTTCCAATCAGCTGTAATGGTAATTGCAATGCTAAAGCAGAATTCACTCCAGACACAAAGAACATGCAGAAACAAGCAGCATATTTGGATCAGTCAGTGGATAAAATTCAGCCATGGTATAAGCAAGAGCTTGTTAATTCTACTGAGAAAGGATCCAGAAGATAGCAGGGAAACAGGGGCAAAGAAATGAGAACTCAGAAGGACATGGCAGATTGCCAGTAAGAGATGGAGTGTAAATTCAAGTTTACATAAGGGCAAAAAAATGAATGAAGACCAAAAGGAAAATTTCCCCAAGCTGTCTTAAAGGTGAAATACTGAAAAGCTTTTCTTGTTTCAACAAAAAATGATAACAACAACAATTTTACCCTAGGAAGCACAAAACCAGCCAGTAAGATGACCTGGGGGAAAACAGGGAAGACTTAGCATATTTCCTGATTTAGAACCTCATAAACCAAACAATAAAGAATGTAATTAGGATAGTTTCACTCTTCTTTTCAGACCTAATGTCTTACTAAGATGCTGGGCCAAATACATCTCCTGTGCAAGTGGGCATAACCCTCATTATCTTCAGTTCAAATTACATAGATAAAATACGTAAACAAATACAAACTTACAATGGAATCATGGGCATGAGATGGCACTTGAGGAGATGCCTGCCTAAGAGATCTGGCTGGAGCATTTGGGTCCTTTCCTGAGCCTCATGGAGGTCTCAGAATGTGAGAGATTTCAGGCTCCCCAGGCATTTGTGGGTCCAAGCTTTAGCCTGCAGCTTGCAAACACCATTTGGTTCCTCTTCCACCTATGTTCTGTTGAAGCATCCTCTCCCTCACACCCAACAACCATTTAGCATGTTCAGTTTCTCAGTCAGATCTGGATTTGATACTTTGGAAAATGGTGACATTTTCTGCGAAGTGTGGCAATTCCTGTTCCCATGAAGTGCAAGTGCAGCTCAGCTGCCGTCATCTCTTGCCATTCAGAGGCTGGAAAGAGGCAATGCTTTTGTTTTGTTTCCCATCCATCTCAGTAAGGAGAGATTAGCAGTAAGACTGTTCCTTTGAGGTTAGACGTCCATGCAGAATAGTCCTGTATCCTGCAGAGTAGTCAGGACCTAACTTTGAACACAAATACCAGCTGTCTCTGAAATATCTCCTTAGCATCAATTACAGCAACGTTCAAATACCTTGAGAGATTTTTATGTTTAGCATCTTGAAGTCCAAGACTTCTTTAAGAAAAAGATATTCTTGTCTAGTCTTTATATACCAATCATCAGGGGAAAACTCAGCTGTGCATCCCTGTCTCCCTAAATATGCAGCACTACATCAACTGGATTCTCACCTCAGAGATGTTTGAAGACAAAGTACCATTACGAAAATATTACAATGTGACATGGAAATGGATAAAAGCAATCACATCCTTACTTGAAAAAATGCCTACAGAGAAAGACTAAAAATCTCTAGCCTTGACTGTGGAATAAACCCCAAGTAGGTCAATTTTTGTCTTTCAGATTCCAAGAATTACATGGCTGGAAAATTGTATCTAATAAAATATATAACTCAGCTAATTAATATCATTGCTCATAAATTCTCACAGAACTCACCCAGCAATCACAGTAAGTGCTGTAAGTGTAGGGTGAACAGTCTTTCTATAAATCCGTATCTGCCAAAGTGGGTTAAAACACTTTTAAGTGAAAATTTGAACTGAGGAACTATTGCATAGTTTATATTAACACATGTAAAAAATGTATTCCCAGAGGAATACTCTTGTATTGCCTCATCACAGACTCTAAAGTTCTGTGCTATGTTTATTTGCAGCAGGAAAACACAAAATGCTGACAGGAAATCCCACATCCAAGGGGGGAAAAATGCATATTTAACAGAGGAATTCTGCATCCTCAAATTACAGCTGAATCCAGTACTATGATACGTTCTTCAAGAACCTATTTTTTTTAAGGAGCTGTACATAAAATCCTCAAATAGAAAATTAGAAGGCCTGAGACTGCTGAAATTGTTTAGCGCGGAAGATTGTGAACATTTGCTGTTGACATTGTACCAAGCACACAGCCATGAAAGCCGAAATTAAGCATGCCTTGGCCTGCTCAGATTAGCTATTTATTTTTATTTATTTTTTTAGTTTGTATTTGAAGCCCTGTTTGAAATGGAGCTCGAGGAAGGACGCCTTTGTACAACCTTCAATAAAGAAATATCCACATCAGAGACAAAATTGTAATTGAGCTCCTTTCTACTAATCTATACGAAGAGGCAGAGGTCTAAAGGAAAACACAGATCAAATGTCTTAGAAGTGGAAAATAACTGCAGACAAAAACAAAATCAAAAGAGACTACAAAGTTAGGTGAACATAGAAGTGTAATAAAAATCTGCTATGAATGTGTGGCTTATGAATAAAATAATGACCCAGTAGAGCTTGAAGACTTTTTTAGGGTTTTTTAATAAGATTACCTAGTGTTTTGCTAGGTCATCCACCCTAATCTCATGCTCTGGATGTTATATGGATTCAAATCTTAACTGCCACATACAGCAAAAAAGTTCTCAAGTTTTTTCTGTTTTGAAGAACAGCCCAAGAAGGAGGGCTCTTAAATAAATCCACATTTAACTGGTCAGGTTCAGAGATAGAGTGTCTTTAAATTTCTGTGGAAAACAAGAAACATTTAGATTTCATATGTAGTTGAGTACATTATGATAAGGAAAACAAAAATACCCAACTCCAGGAGACAGATTAACATGATCCCCCACTCCATCACCACTAAACAGAAGTACCACCAAGTCCCTGCTTTAGAGATGACCAGAAAAACCTTCTCAGTGTCCAGATCAACCTGCAAACTCAGTTTGAGCCTTGCAACTGGACCAGGCATGAAAAACTCTGTGGGGACAACTTCTGGTGGGAAGTAAACCCTCTCAAACATATGGGTTGGCTTAGCACGAACATTTAATTTTGGGTGGGGTGGAGATAGGCGGCAATGGCTCAGTGTCTGTCCCTACACTCAGGTGAGCTGGTGACACAAGAGAAATGGGGGGAACAAGAGGGGTAGACAATGGAACAATGGGTGGGAGCTTCCCCATGCAAGCCTTGAGCACCTCTGTGTCAGATTTATGCTCTCCAGAGGGCCGTAGCAAACACCAGGGCCCACAGCCAGCTCTTACTCCCACTAATGACATTTTTAGAGGGTGAAGACCTCATTGAATCCATTGATGTTGACCCGTAGGGCTCCATTTTCTCTGTGCTGCTCAGTGAATTAGGCAGGCAAGTGCTATTAATGAGAACAGGAGATGTGTATATCCAGTTTCTAACTCTCAGGGTTGCTAACACACCCCATAATTTCAGACAATTATGTCTTAAAGGCTGTGCTGGGACAGAGAAATCACTCGTGATGAAACAATGTTTAAGTGGTGGAAAAGTCTTTGTTCTAACGTTGAATGAAACCCTCTAACATGGAATTTCAAGCAGCTGTCGGATGAAAATCTCACACTTGGAAATACCTAATTTAAAATAAGAGCTTATATCTCAGGTGCTCTGGAACACGGAAATGAGGAGGTCCATTTCTGTGAAATGCCTGTCCCAATTCTTTTTGTCTGGAACGTGCTTAATCAAAACAAAACTTAAGACATGGACATTTAGGGGTTTTTTAAGGGATTATAATGGTTATGAGTAGAATTTCTGTGCTGCTTTTTACAGGAAGAGATGGGTACCCATAAAAATCCAAGTGACCTACCACCAATGCCATTATTTTAACTGACATCTGTGAGCATATTTTCTTAGGTTGCATCAAGACAGATGAGGGCCCTTTGTGCCCTCCTGACAGTGATGGCAATCATTAAAGATTTACCAGGGTCATTAAACTGAGCAATAGCAGTAATGCAGAGCTGAATATCACCATCCCATGTGGATCCCACTGAAGTGCAAAGAAAGGCAGCACTGAAGAAGCCGAGATCCTGCGCTACCACCTTAACCTCATTTTACAGAAGAAAAACAAAAGGGGAAAAAAAAAAGTCACCAACTTGTCTAAAACACAGGAGAGAAGCACCTTTCATTTATAGGGAGGCATTGCCAGCAAAGGGCACATCGCTTCCCTCCCCATTACAGCAATCCCTGTGCTTCCACATGGTCAGAGCTGTGGGGTCACTGGGCTGGTGCCAGCCCAGGAAATGTCTCTGTCACGTTCTCCTGCAAAGGCAGCAGGAGGAGGCTCCTGAATGGGTGCAAAGGGAGAATTTGAGCTGGAGCTGCCAGGGACATCCACCCACCTCTGCTGGCTGAGAGAGAGCAGAGCAGTCCCTGAGTCAGGGGGTTGCACCTGACAGCCCAGCCAAGCCTGGGGACTCTTCCCACAGCTCCTGCCTTCCTCTCAATGCTCTTTCTTCTGAGCACGAAGCAGATTTTTGCTGTTCACTACTGGCTATTCAAATCCAATGTTGAAGCAACATCTCACCACACCTTTGAAATTTAGTCCTTATGAAGGCGCCGGGGCTATTTTTAGCAGAGATCAAAAGAATGCAAAGAAACAAACAGCTGCAGATTTAATCAGCTTTAACATGTTTAACTACAAGCCTGATGACTCACAAGGCACACACCTTGTCAGAGCAGCTATATGTAAATTATTCTAAGGTAAAAAAAAGGGAAATTTTCTAAAATCATTATCGCCCATGTGTTCCATTATTACAATACCTTGTGAACTGACATCACAAAAATTGCTGGGGAAAAAAAGGTACACGGGGCTTCTAACCTTGCTTTGATTCTCCTGTTCATTATATCAAATGAAACAGGAAAGTGATCTCCTACGGAAATCAGTCACTGCTCTTGTTTTAATCCCCCCGCTTTGATTTCCCGAGCAGCTCAGATTAAAGATAGACCTTTCTCCTGTGTGTGGTGTGGAGCTGTGGGCAGAAGCAGGCAGCACAAAGCCCTTTGTCTGCCAGGGCTATGCTGTGCAGCCAACCCTCGTCCCAGGGACAGTGCCAGGCTGCTCAGTGCTGCTGGAAAAAAATGCTGCTTGTCAGTCACCTGAAAAATGAAACAACTCGCAGCACTGGGCAGGGGGCAAAAATAATCATGGGTTGAAAATAAACACCGTGGAGATCGCTCTGCGCATGCGAACACACACATGCACAGCTGTATTTGTAAAAAAAAGGAATAATACACACCAGCTCTGAATGCTCCACTTGAGCCAATTACATGTGAGCACTCTCCTGCATTATGGATGTTGGGTTTGTTGAAGCTGTGCCACTCTGGAGCTCAAGTCCCTTTCAAGACAACTTTTGCCAGTCATGTACATCCCAGTGAAAACAAACAAAAAAAAAAAAAAAACCCAAACCCAAACACTTTATGCCCCTATCGCCTCACACCTGATATATTGGTCCTTCAGAGTCAGACATAATTATCACATGATGCACAAGGCTGAACAGGTTTTAAACATATGTTTGACACGGTGCAATCAATCACAGTGCAGGTAACAATGCTGGTAGCTGGTGTACAGTGGCAATGCCCCCCAAGGCTCGTGCAGTGCTGAGATAAATGCGTTTCCCAGGTCACTGGAGGCACTCGTTCCACCTCCTGCCTCACAATACTTCCAAGGAGCGTGTTATCTCAGGGCAACACATGTCTGCTGCTACCTGGCTGTTTAATTACTGTACACAAAACTCCAAATCAGAGTAATTGGCGTCTCAAGGTACCGCCGTGTGCTGCAGGGTCCTCCCGATGTAAGCGAGAAATTGATGCAGGAAATAGAATGACCTTGATAGAGATTTCTCCCCAAAACTGATGGCATCTCACGACTTTAAAGCACAACCTGATTAAGAAAACAATATAAATATTGTAATTACATTTTAAGCTCAAAAATTCACAGCAGTTTGCAATTTGTTTTTAAGATGTCATTTCTCTATACAAAAGGGGGTTTTTTTGGGAAATACACAAGCCAGGGTCTCTCAAAATACTTTCTTTAGGCCATTTCTTAGCAGTAGTGAATGCTTCAGTCATTCTTAGTGACAGATATCCACTTTGTATAAAGAAACACCCATTCACACTAAGCTTGGGGTATGGGAGATGCAGTCCTGAGTCTCCAGTGGAACCAGAACACACAGACATGAGTTTGTACCCGAATATCTGCTCTCTATGGTTTGAACATCTAAAATAACCAGCACATCTGCTACAGACACAAAACTGGTTGTACTTCTCTTTTAGGAGAAACCTGATCTTGGAGTTGAGATGCATTTCCTCCTAACTAAACCCATTCCTACAAGCAATAGGATCCCTGATCAGTTGCTCTTATCTATCACTCCAAAAAGAAGTAAGGAGCAATGACCTCATTATCCACGTGCTTCCAAGTAACTCAGAAAAATATATCTAATTTTCACTAATTTTTTAAACACTCAAATACTGTGAAGCATCAAGACACATTTACTTACTATAAATCAGGAACTTTGTGGGCAAATGAGGAACTTCATGGAAACAGAAGGCTTCATACAATCTCTGTGCTGTTCTGAACTATGGCTGCACCACCAGTTCCATTCTGACCCCGAGAGCAATTGGTCCTGACTTGTCATGGGATGAAAATCCATCACTTGAATTGCTTTGATATTTGGGATGGCAATCCATTATCCAAGCTACTTGATACACAGCACACCAGACAATATCTTACCATAGCTCACTAAAGGAAGATATGGAATAAAAAAATTAAAAAAAAAAAAATAGAGCCCTAGAGAATCAATAAAGGTGCCTTATTGCAGTCCCCAACCCAAGAACAGGTTCATTAATTCCTAATCCCAACCTGAGAGATGTTTGTGCAACCCATTCTTTTACAAAACCAAAACTGCCTTAGCATAAATGAGGAGCCAAGACACAGCAACAGTTACACTAAAAAAAGGGACTGAAAGGTTAAGAAAGTGGCAACAACATCAATTAGCTCTTAAAGAGAAACAGTCACAATATTTTTTTTTTTTTTCCTAGAGTCAGGTTATCTTCTAGAGGCACATGAGCCCATCTAATCAATTATTTATGAATACGTGCAACTTGAATTCTGATTTTTTTCTTACTTGGACAGTGTCTTTCAAGACATCTAAACCAAGACTTCTCTAAAAATTGCTTTTCTCTTTAATCCTTCCCTTTTTTTTTGGTTGATATCTCCAGGTGTAAGTAAAAGTAATTTATGAAGATACCCAACTCTACAAACTGGAATTTATTTAGTCTCTATCTACATTTACAAGTCAAACAAACTAAAAGGGAAAGATTTTCTTGCGCAAACCAATGTTTCTGAGGTCCTCACATCTATGCTAAAGGCATTTTAGGGGTTTTGCTTCGGCCTACTGCAAGTCTGATAGCCTGACTGAACACCCCCACTGTCCCATGGCTCTGAGATGGTTTAAAAAGAAAATTATGCTAATTTCTAAGGGGCAGTTAATTTCCCCTTCAAAGGAAGGTAGTTTACACCTAATAAAGAGGCTGTTTGTAGGAGCACTCACACACAGGAAAAAACCCCAACCCAACAAACCCCAAATAGACAAGCAGAAAGCCATCAAACCCACATCCTTTTATCTCTTGGATGGATATTTTTCAGCTCTAAAAGGTGTTGCCACAACTCTTGCCCACCTGCGATTTTTCAGTGTCGCTTTCCATTATGATCCTTCTCAGCTGCGAGAAAGGAGAAGAATTATGAGCTCTTTCACAAAGGATTTAGTTTGATTTTACTCAGGATGAGAAATTAAGAATGCCCTCACTGACAGCATGTGGTTTCTATTTCTGTTTATAAGCAGCCTTACAACAGCAGGTCAAAAGGATTAGAGGAAGGTCAGTGTTACTGTTTCTAGAGGAAGCCAGGAATTGTAGATTCACTTCGATGCTCTTGGTTTCCAAAGAAAGTGGAAATCTTTATACGACAGGGTTTTTCAAACATCTGCTCTTATTCACTTTTTCTTTAGTAATTGAAGTAAAGGAGACAGTTGTGGGATTATTTACCTCTTTTTTGACTCTCATCCATTACAAAATAAGCATTGTACATAGAGGAAAAAAGTTAATTTGCTGTCTGATATAGGGCCTATTTTTTTTTAACTACAAAGCAAAGAAATAATAGTATCAGTACAACACACGTGCTATTTAAGGCATGGACAAGCTATAATATCTCTGAGCAACATCACAAATATAAAAGAACAGAAAGTTCTCTGCTGTTCAGTGTTTCCATTTTCCAGTCTCTCACAACAGCCTAATCTTGCTGTTCATGAGCATCACAGGTAACAAAAAACCTGCTCAATTCATGTGGTTTTACATCAGTTATTGATTTATTGACAACTTGCTAATAACTGCCAATCTTTGACCTGTCTATGCAGATCAATTCCAACAACAGAGCAGGTGAACCATTATTTTGGGCACTCAAAAAATGTTAACTTGTGCTCACAAACACCCAGGCTTCCCGCTGCTCTGTCATTTATTTTCAAGCTGAGGCCTTTTTCCAAAGTTTCCCTGCATGTCCCTGGTTTTTGTTTAATTCAGCTGATGGTTGACTTCTTGTTTAAGCATGATGGGTGTTCAATGTGAGTGGAGAAACGGCTCCTCTACACAGCAGAGCAAATCGGGCCCATTTGAATTTTCTGAATCACACAGTGCAAGCCTCACTCTATTAGGAACTAGTTCTCCTTCTAGAAAAAAAATTTTAAAAGACTGTAATGCTCCAGTTGCTTTTAATGGTTGAAAAATCACGTTCCCCTGAGTGAGAAGATAAGCTGAAAGGATTTTTAATTAAAGCTCACTCTTCCTCATCTTTATCCCAAGCCTGTTTCATGCCACAAGACAATCATTCCCTGACACTCCCGATGTCTTGCAGGCTACTTGGGTGCTCTCTTTCATAAAAAAACAAGGTTGCACATCCCAGACACCTCCTGAACTCACCTAAACAAACACATTTGTGCCAACCAACCTGCAAAATGACTCTGTTGCTCTGCTGTATGGAAGGGATGCATCCATTCTTTGGATTGATGTGTCCAAAAACCCCTGCAGCAGGGGCATTCCAGCTGGGGAGGGCTGAAGTTAGGGGTGCCCCCTGCGATGCCAAGCAGCAAAAATGCTTCCAGCAGGCTCCAATGTATCAGGTACATATCCTCTAGTTCTTGGCCCTGGGATGATTTGACCCTGGAAGTGCAGATTTGCAGAAGGAAAGGGTGAAATGAAAGAGAATTCCCAGGGAAATTAAAGAGAAAAATGAGTGGGAAGGGACTTTTACATGGATACATCAGAGAAATGCAAACCTCCTGAAGAATCAGGGCTTGTCCAGGGACTTCACTGAAGTTGCTCAAGGCATGGAATTGACCCCAAAAGGCCAGGAATATCAGCGACCAGAACTAAACCAAAATTAACAATTGGCAGGTCGAAAACACTGCCAACAAATTAATCTGATACTGTCCCAACCCCAAAACTCTACTTCCCAAGGCAGATTGCAAAGCACCAACATGCTCTGCTCCTCCTCCTCATTGAAAGTTTCCACAGAGCTGCAATGTCTTCTTTGTACAGATTCCGTGGATGAATTTCGCTCTGCCCACAGCCATAGCAACAAAATAAAAAGTGGGCAAAAGTCTTGAGAAAATCTAGAAACTCACTTATTGTTGCCTTTAATGGCAGTGTGTGGTAAGTAAATAACCTACTTTTGTAGGGTTTTTACATGAAAGTAACTGAAGAAGCAAAAAGAGTATAAAAAGAACCAGCTAAAGACTAGACAAAGAAGGTCTGTGTACAAAAGCAGAACACTTAAATATGGTGAACTGAGTTTTTTTGTTTGCCTTTTCCTCAGTCTGTGTTTGTATCGTGGGGTTTTTGGAGGTGAGGAAGGTATGAAGGCATTGGGGGCACAATTTCTACTGCTTTACTCCCTCTCCCATTTTTAACATATGTTTTGTCTAGATAATGTTTTATTTAGATTGGCTGGGTTTTTAATTATTATTTTTGCCACAACCTTGTTTATGCTGCAATTTTTGTGATTTTGCTCTGAACTCCCTTGATTACTCATCATATTTCTACGACTTTCATTTGCAGCACTGTTATCTTTTGATCTTCTGCTGTTTGCCCGCATGTTTAAAGATTTCCAGACTAATTAAGACAATTAACTAAAAAAGACTAATTGCATTCATAAATGAGTCGTGGCACTTCTGATTAGCAGGTGGCTTCTTTCTGGTTTGGATACATAAAAGCAGATGGAAATGTGGCAGACTTAGTTATTTTTAATGTGCCCACTTCCTTCCAGACTGCTCCTCTTTCCAGTTAATGACAATAAAACCTGTAAAATCTTCACATTACTCCTTTTGTTTTGGCTTTTGCCATTTCTCAATTGAAATCCTGGCTATTCTTGACTAAGAGTTTCCAAACTGGTTTTCCTAAATGTTTTGTCACTTCTACTTACAGGCTTGGAGGTGCCTGGAAGAACAAGAGGATCAGACATACTCAAAAAAAAGAAATATGCTCCTCATTTTGATGTGCAATCAATGGTAAAAATAATGTTTAGTGATTTAGTAAAGAAAAGATGCCTAAAAAGACAGCTTTTGTTCTTATTTTTGCTATACTTCCATATAAATCAGATATATATCACTCCTGTTCCTATAGCCAAAATTCTTTCTGTTCATTTTCACATATTTTCTCCAGTGCCCCAAAATTACTTTTCATAATGCATACATAATTAATTCCTAACCAAATGTATTGAGGATAGAGAGAAGTGATTTCTTTGTTGCCCTGACAATCTATGACAATTTTAGCACTGCACAAAGGAAAAAAAACCAACAAAAACCAGCGGTGCAACCACATGCCAGTGTGGGAAATTACCAGTTTATAGATGCCTGAGGAACGTTAGTAACTTATAAATTTTATATCTAAAATAAATACAGTGCCTTGAAGTTTGTGAAAACAATTTCACATTTTAACTGTTTGGAGAGAAGAAATTCAACACGAACCCAACGTTGACCACCCTAACTTTTAGTGCTTATTGTACAAAACTCTTCTCTATACACTTATATGAGAATAACTCTGCAAAAGATTATCTGGGAGTTATGCAAGTAAATTTTGTTTCTATTGGCCCAAATGGTTTATTTGACCTAACTTTCGGAGGGTGCAGCACTTTTAAGTGGAGATATTTCAGAGTGAAAGGAGGAAAAAAAATTAAAATCAGACCACAGAGATTAAATTATGTTGAAGCAAAAAAGCTGAAGTTCTTCCCTACCAAATCCTGGTGCTGTGATTGTCTTCAATGCATCTGACTACAACATTTTTATGTAAAAATATAAGAAAGTAGTGAAAATTTTGAGAGGGTGCCTAGCAGCTTCATTTGTGTTGTATTATGGAACCAAAAGCTGGTTAGAGGATAATACAGACAGAATGGGACACAACATCTGTTGTTAAGAGTAATGTGTGAAAAAAAGAAAGCAAAAATCAGCTGACAGACATGACAAGGTGGTGATGATCCAGATTTTCACCTGCATCCAAGAGCAAGAAGTGTTCCCCTCCCTCACTCTGGCTCCTTTTTATCTCATTTCTCCTCCATTCAGAGACACACACTAAACAATAGGGCTGAAATGCAAAGATGTGTAGCTCTTCAGATAGCAGTAATGAGAAAGTGTCCTAAGTCCCAACCACAAATTAAAAGGACTGCCATGGCATTCAAATTAGAAAAACATGACAGCAGGGGATTTCTTGAATTCAGAGCTTTTAATATATCCAGTATGTTATTGTGAATAATAGTATGCTAGGATTCTAAAATAACTTCAGTTTTGTCTTTAATTCTTATTCAGGATATCTGTCTTCAGCAAAAAGTTTAGATGATAAGGAATTGAGCATTTCATGAGTGCAGCTCCATAAAAATACCTACTTGCTCTTCAATAAACAAAACCTGAAAGTTATGCTGGCCCATAAATTTGAGTAAGTGCTCTTAGTGCAGATGCTATTGAGACCAGCATCCTGCATCAGCTGTTTAAAGCCCTGCTGTAAGGAACAGGATGACTCAGGGAATTGGTAATGGGATCCAGAGCCTTTCACCCCCGGGTCAATAGTTATAATCTGAAACAGACGGAGAGAGCCCGGGAGTCAATGCCATGTCAGCCCCGTCTCCTGCCTGCAGCCAAATCCGTCTGTGGCCTCCAGACAATTCCTGCACAAGGAACGCTGCAACCACAACAGGCGGGAGAGAAACCCCTGGCACTGATAGCTGGCACCAGCGAAAGAACAGGAAAGCCAAGAAATCGTCTGGGGAAATACACGGTGCTTTTAAAATAAGTAAGGGGAAGTGTTTCAGGAAAGCAGTTATGGGAAAATGGTTTGCAGCAACTTTTCATCCTTCTGTGGCACTGACAACTCTTGAATCTACTTGAAATTTAAAGCGTTCACCCCTCACACAAAATACCAGACAACGCAAATTTTGTGTCCCATAAATACTGAGCAGAATCCATAACCTGCACACATCACTACACTCTGTGATGTCACCTCTGTAACTACACACAACCTTCAGCTGCCCTGACATAGCTCAGATCTGCAGAGATGTGTGTCACCATCACGATAAGAGGCATTCAGGCTTATTTTCAGATCTGTTAACAGCTTTTTGCTGAGGGTTTCCAGGGATTTACCCCATGTTCTGATCGTTGGGTGTCATTGTGCAGCCACAACCTGTTGCTCCATCACATCTCCACTCCCAAGGTGACAAACTGCACTGCACAGGCCTTGCAGAGTTTTAATTCCAAGATACTGAGTGCCACTGCTAGGGCAGCAATAGCCTTTCCACTATAGAGAGGCTAACAATGAATAATTATCAAGAATATGAAGGAAAAAAAGCACAGTTCAGTCGTTCTGTATTGAAACATGTTTAACCTCGCCACCAAGAATATCAGAGAAAAAGACATGAGAGGAAACTTTATCTGGGACACATGGCACTGCTGGGCAGCACCTCTTTTCTGGAAAGAGGATCTGGATTAATTTATTGCAGTGTTTATTGCTAAACTCCGAGAACAAGTGCTGCGTGCCCTGTTAATCTTTAACCATGACAACACTGACAAATCCATAAACCTGAAAAATACTCCAATGTCTCAGCTCATCATGCACAATGTTTTAATCACCAGAGGACATGTATCAGACTATCAGAAACTTCTCTACAAACACATGGATAGACTTTTATTATTACACTTAATACTACTCTGAATGAGCCAATAAGATTTCTTTAGATGTTCTATACTTTTTAAATTTATAAAAGTTCAGATATGTTAAGCAGGAATCATGAATTTTTAAGATAACTTATTTTCCTTTCATAAAACCTGCATTATTTACCTTGATTACCAAATGACAGAGCTAAGCTAATAGAAATTAGGCATGTTGGTCCTCTCTAACCTCCATAGCATCTTTACTTTTGAATGCTCCTTTAAAGCAAGATACTATAAGTAGTAACCATGGCTATTATTTTTCTTCATGTCTATGGAAGTTTTTTTCACTCCTCAGTTGTGACTCATTCCTTGTGAATTATGCATATGAGTAAAATGTATGGAAATATTTTTGTTAAATGGAGATTAAGCTTTGACTATCTTTTCTTCACCCACTCTTTGAATGTAAAAATACCCTTTTGGTGATGAAAAAGAAATGCATTTCTTAATTTTCAATATTTTCTCCTAGTTTATGCTAATACCTACAAAGACTGGCAGGTTCTGTACCTAGAAATAGTTTTCAATAGAATAGTAAAGAAATTAATTTTTTGGTTGACTAGTGGGGTTTTTTTAAATTCCCTTTAAAATGAAATTTAAATCAGAGAAGTATATAATTATAAAATTAAAGACGTTTAAAAAAATTTTAGGTGAGTTTCTTCTCCCCATCCCTACCCTGCATTTTGGAGTAGGCAAAGACAAAAAGACATAAGGGAAAAACCAGTTTGAAACTGGTGTGATATTAGCCAGTGGAATAAGCATTTGTCTTTCTCAACTCTCTCTTGAGATTTTTTGGTGCAGGCAGATTTATGAGGTCAACACCAGGATTTTGGCACCTGTTTTCCCACCAGTTTTTTTAATGACAGCAGAGCATCCAAATCCTTTTTGGACAGCTTTCAAAACAGCAGCCCCAACTCCTTCATTAAGCTTTTTGGGGGACACAAAGGTGGCTATTCCAGTGCTCAGGGCCATGAGGACCTTTCCAGGGTGGGGCAGCCACGGGACAAGCACAGGGGGAGAGGCACAAACCAGAGCTGGGGTTGTCCCTGAGCCCCCCATGCTGATGGATGGACCCTCACCTACCTCCAGCCCCTCCTCACCCTCACAAGGATCCCCAGGACCAGCAGGAATTAGGAATACCCATGCTGGCAGCAAGCTTTTGGTAGGAAAACCAAACCCACACACACTTCACCTCAAAAACCTCTTCCCAGCCCTGAATCACATTTCTGCCCTCTGGAAATGCGTCCCACCCACCATGGCATTTACTTAGGTCATCTCTCTAACCCCACCGCTCTCGTCTACATTGTATTTTAAGTTTCAGAAGGTACATGTAGAGGAAAATGATGCCCTGCTACTTAAAGTGTTCAGTTTTCTGAATCTATCTATTAATAGATAAATATTATTGCACCTTATAATTTTGTAAGTGCTTTTTCCTGCAGCTGTCATACAAATAGCTGTATATTTTAGATGGCTGAGATCATACCTAACTAGGTTTTCAAATTTGACTTTGATCTGGCCAAGAGGTGAGCTGAGTTCCCCCCACCAGGATTGCTGTTTTCTCTTTCCTGCAAGCCTATTCCCTGGCCTGTGACAAAATGGGGAAAGGAAAAGGGGTAGAAAAGAGGCAAGCAGACAGATATCTGGCTCTCTCCCACAACAAATCCATCCTTGCTTAGCTGAGGAACATCATTCCCAGAGGTCAGCACAAAGACATTTCTCACTTGCATTTGCCTAAACCAAATTGCCAGCTGCTTGTTGGTTTGTTGGAATTTTTTTTAAGCAGTCCTTTTTGCTATCCATAATCTCCATAAAGATAATTCATGGCATTTTGTCCAGCATTTTCAGCTTGTGGAGCAGAGCTGGCTGAACTCCTCTCAGAGGGCGCTGGATTAAATGCAGGTAAGGGTTATGAATGGGGAGCTGTAATTTACTGACTGCGGCAGGGGGGAGACAGAGGGCATGGTGTGGTTTTCAAGGCATGAATTAGAGTTCTCTGGTGAAATGAGGGTGCTTTGAGCTGATTAAATTATAAGAAATGTGCACCTGGGCCGCATAAAGATCTGACGTCCTCTCCCCGGAGTTTGACTGATAATATAAGTGATGTACATCATAATTTCTGCATCATCTGAAAGTTTAATACGTGTAATTGTGAGCTGCCTTTCTTCTCTGAAATTGCAAACACAGCGAAATTGCAGGCTTGGTGCCACTGATGAGTCATTGTTGGCCCGCTGGATCTGTATTACAAAGGCCATACACAAAGAGAACCATGACACCCCAGTTTACCATCATTATCTGTTTCCTTTTGAGTTGTTTCCACAGCTGAGGGGCTCAGACAGAGCCTGGGTCAAGTAGCAGGGGGCGGAGGAGTTGAAATGGCAGCTTTTAAGGGAGATGAGTTAGGTATGATCTCAGCCATCTAAAATATGCAGCGATTTGCATGGCAGCTGCAGGAAAAGGCCCTTACAAGAGTATAAGGTGCATGTGCAACAGCAAGAGATCCAACATTCATGGATAAATTCAGAAAACCGACTGCTTTAAGTAGCAGGGCATCACTTTCTTCTATATGTACCTATTGAAATTGAGAATACACCATAGAAGAGAACTGTTTTGCTAAAATGGCATCTGAAGATACCTTAATAACCTCCGAAAAATGTCAGCGGTTCGGTTGTTGAAACATTCCATTGCCAATGATTTCCTCTTTAATCTTGTTTGCATCGCAGCTGCAGAAGTCTGGAATGCAAATGTAGACACATTATTCTTTTCAGACACTCTAAATCTGAATTTAAACCCCCCCAAATGTTCTAATTTGGAGGTTAACAGTGGTTTTTAAACAGCTGAAGGAAAATAAATTACCAAAAGAATGTATTCTTCCCTTAGAATTAAAATGGGGGGAGCTGAGGAGAAACATCCCTATTTGCTAGATCAAATAGAGTAATATTCATATTCTTGAATATTATAATAAAGAAATATTTGGGTAACCAGTGTTATTGGCTTCACAAAAAAAAAAAAAAGGAAAATAGACACAGATTTTGTTTCCAATTTTGTTGATGTAACAGTAAAATCTCTTTCCTCAAAAGCAGAAATTTTCTTCTCTAATGTATAAAACCTTCAAGGCGAGAAATTTATTTTAGCATAAATTCATCCTAATTAGAAAAGGAATCCAACATATTTCAGCTGGTACCAGGGCTTACCACAATTTCTTCTCCAAATAAAACCGAAAGCCTTTATTTTCTCCATGAGACAAAGTGAAAATAAGAAACTCTGAGAACCAGAATAAGTCAGATTTAAGGTACAACCAATAACAACTCTTTTAGTATATGTTGTAAAGACTCACCATTTGTTTCTTCAGTGGTTGATACAAAGGGAGAAGTTCAGCTTAGAGTAAGCAGATGGAAAATCCCATGGAAATCCCTGGACACGTGCTCTGACTAGAGAGAAAAGAATTGTATATTGCATTATTTTTCTTCAGACCACAGAACCAACTGAGAGACAAAGCATTGGTTTTGGAGTTTGGCTTGTTGGGGTTTTTTTCTGAACTAGACAGATAAGTATATTAAATCACTGTTTACAAATAAGAGCTAGTTAAATCTTTAAATTATGTCAGGCAGATGACACTTTCATCATCTGAAATAAGAAATTGAAACCTGGCAATACATGGCTGTGGCATAAAAAAAGAAAAAAGGCTTACTGTCACTTGGTAAACAAACATTTTCAGTCATCCCTAACAGTGAAACCAGTCTGGACAAAATCACTGCACTCCAGCTGATGCTTTAGCAAGATTTCCCCCCCCCCACCCCCCCCCCCTCT
>VZTE01006663.1:79318-177132 GCA_013397775.1 Eulacestoma nigropectus
AAAAAAAAAGGCAGGTATACACTAGGCTATTTCAAACTTCAGAAGAAAGCTTATCTGTCACAAAGGTTTTGTCAGTCTCCCAAGAAGAGGGGCTGATGTAATTTCTCTATCAGAATGCAGCTCAATGAATCAAATGCCAGCACGGAGGAGGAGGTGATGAGAATGCACCAGGTACAGAGAAAGCAGGAGGTGATACACAAAAGCTGAAAAGTCTATTTTGTGAGGTCAGAGAGGTGACAGTTGAGACCACTGAATCAGAATGGTCTTTTCAGGCTGCAATTCTCATCAGGGTGAGGGATGCTCTCTTTGAAGGAAAAAAAAGTTACAACTATTACATGCTACAGCTGGTACTCCAGTGTAACTGGAAATGAGAACAAAAGTTCATCACTGCTGGCACCAGCCTTTCCTTACAATATCAGAAATCCCTGTGAATATTTGGGATTTGGGAACTAATGGCCTCTGATGGCCATACACAGTCTAGTTAGACAAAGGGTAATGCCTGCTACTCAACATTTTGCATCTGGTATGGGCTCACACCTTCACCTGGTACCATGTTCAAGCAGATCAGCTACTTACAAAGAAGAGCTTATTAGAGAGGCAATGTTAAAAAAAACAAACAAACCACTAATTAGAGAACAAGAGTCGTTTCCTTCCAAATCACAAGTTAACCCAGCAGGTTGAGACTCACCTCTAAGACAAACCCGCACCTGAGTTCCTGTTATTAAGGTGATGGAGACGATGATAATTTACAGAAGTGAATGCAGAGGTTGCACTCCTGACAGCTTTAGATTGCTTTGTCTAAATTATAACAACTCTGAATAAAAGCCATCAAGTCCAGCTGCACAGTCTCACACTTAACTTTTCCATTAGTGTCACTGGCCTCTCAGGGGTCTCTTCTTGTACTTCATATGTTTATGGACAAGACATAAATGACCCTGTATGCATCAGCTGGTCTCAGTGAGCATCTCTCTCCCTCTCCTCCTCTGCTATCCATCAAAACTCTTCCCTGTGATTACACCACATGCCAGAAACACAGTCATACCTTGAAATGCTAAATGAAAGCCCTACCAGCTAATCTGAGAAAGCTTATTCATGCAGGCTCAGTGTGAAGCAGGGGCACTGCAGCCGATGAGGCTGTTGCACCTGCATGTGTGAGTGGCACAAGTACCTCTTGCAGACAGATCCCTCCCGCTTTCCACTCAGCTTTTCCTTTTTCCTGCCCAGCAGGCAGGGAGTTTATGAGAAATAGGGGGTGTGTATGATGAAGGCACACACAGAATGTGTGAAATAATAAACCTCTCACCTCCACTTGAGTCACAGAGAGGCACAGCTCCTGTTGTGAGGCTCTGGATGCGCTGCCGAGCTCTGGCTCAGGGATTCTTGCTGAACCTGGGATTGGGTCACCAGGCTGCCTGGGGAACACAGGTAACACTGCAACTAGCATCACCTCTGAGAACATCTCTTTATTCTTATGGATTGATTCATTTAGTCACTGCAGCTCGAAAGATCAAATAATCTACAAGAGGTATTGTCATGTGGGTGTTTCCCAATTATATTAAAATGCTCATTTCTAGAGTTGTACTTGGGTCCTTAAAGGGGTTTCAGGAAGGTCACAGGGAAAAGAAATGGTTTTCAAATATATACATTTGCTGAAAACTAAGTAACTGAGTGACTGATTAGGGCCTGAAATTCAGGACAAACTGGGCTTGGCTGTTCCTAATCACCACTCTGCTGAGGGACAAGAATTAGCCTTCACAACGCTGCCTGCTGATCTGGTCAGCAGCCTGCCTGTGGCATTTACTGTCAACTGCATCGTGTGGCCTGATGGGTTTATGATGTGGACAAACGAGCCCTTAAGAGTAAAACATGCCTACAGAAACTCATTTCCAGTGTGACCTATGGCAGGATTAAAGTGAGGTCTCCAAAGGTGACAGGGGAGTGTATCCATCAAGTGCTCCTTGTAAGCACCCCCTCAGTCACACAGCTCATACCCAATACAATTAATTGCCAAATCAGCTTATGGACATGAGATAATGAAATACTCTTTATTGATTTGCATTTTCATTGAAATGGAGGAAAAAAAGCCCATCAAGCTGGTTTGGTGTGGAAATTTTGAAGCATTTGTCTCACATATAGATAATGCATTGAGGTTTTATTGACACTATAATAAAATCTTGCAGCCCATAAATATTGGGCTTTCTCCTTTCTACAAAAGGAGAGAAATTTCAGCACAAGAAAGTATGCATTGTAGATTCTGAAATTATCCTCTCTGCACACTTATTCCAGACTTCAGAGTACCTGTTCATTTTCTATCATGGCACTTAAAAGAGGCTTAAACTAAATTGACATAAAAGACAATGTTAATTTAAAATTAAAAGCACCCTGTTTCAACACACGCAGTGTCAAAATACCTGTCTGCACTGAAGGAGGCCTTTCAGGCAGAAAAAGCCTCAGAGGAAAAGCTTTGGTGAATGGCCTAAGTAAGGGTAAAAATAACTCTAAAACAAGTATTGGAAATATACCACAATTCAGCATTATTAAAATTCTGCTTATTAAAATTTCTTTATAAAAAGAAAACTTCAGAAAAAAAGCAAAACAAAAGCATATTATAAAACAGCTTAGTGGTCTTTTCTCTACTATAAATATAACTGTTTGTCAATACAATTATGCAAACGGATCTAGGCTTTTATTGAAAATTCAGCAGTAGCAGGAAAATGCCAGAAAGAGGCAAAGTGTCAGCACCAAACTCACAAAACTTTTTGCCACGCTCCTCATTCTGATTGGAGGCATCAACAAATACTGCAAAACTTTCTGGAAAAATTTCCTCTTGTCCAAAAGAGTTTAAGAAAAAAAAAAAAAAATTAAAGCACCATCAGAATATTCAAGGNGAAAAAATTCCCTCTTGCCAAAAAGATTTAAAAAAAAAAAAAAAAAAATTAAAGCACCATCAGAACATTCAAGGCAGTAACAAAAATCAAGATTGGATTAGTCCAGTGAAAACTTTTACGCAACCAGGACATCTCACTGTTTGTCTGAGCTTTAACAATTGTGTCCTTTTCTCTTTTTTTTTTCTAAAATTTGCAATACTTTCATCAGGCACAAATTTGCTTGATGTCTTTTAGATCCACAGCTCAGGCACTGATGCTGCAGAAGCTGTACAAATACCCTGAAGTCTAGAGAAACCCTCAAGTCTCTGACTTCAATGCAAATTAAAGCTGGTTTTGAATGGGTACTGCATAAAATAGGTTATCATTGCGAATATTTGGAATTTGAAACTCACTTCCCATTTTTGTCCCACAGAATTAGCATAACATTTATTGCTCCAGTGAATATTCTCTTTATATTCCTTAGAATATTCATGGAAATTAAATGGAAGAGAGGTACAATCAGCTTCATTGAAAATTCAAATGAATGTTTTCTATTTTTGGCAACATTCCCCACACATCATTAAAAACCAAAACAGTTATTCCGTGCAAAATGCAAATATAAATAAACAAACAAAAAATGCCCTGGGACTCCCTCTCCCTGCCAGTGAAAATGTCCCCTCCTGCCACCCTCCCTCCTCCTTCCTCAAGAAGGAAGATTCCCTGGTGACACAGGAGCCACATCCTTTTGGGACTTGCTGCTCCCAAGAGATTTGGTTGATGTGGGCCAGCAGCTTCCAGGAGAAGAAAAAAGCATTAGAGATACAAAATGATTGCATAAAACAAACTGATACCAGAAAGAACCACAACCTATTCCTCTCATTATGGATTTCCTTCTCCCCTGTCAGCTGCATGTCATGTACAATGGGCAGGTGCCTAAAAATGGCAAAAAGAAATTCAGAAAATGAATTTTATGATGCAGTGATACTCTCCTGAAGGAATGTTGCGAAATAAGTTGTATAAAGCTACCCAAGGGCTTTGTAATTTAATTTTTTTTCCAATTTCTGCTACTGAAAAACTGCTGCTGTCTTCAGACACCACATTTCTCAGTAACATCAAAACTATCTTTTCACATTAGGACTTGAAATCCCTGACACAAAAAATCGACTGAATCCAATAGCAAAGTACAAGGAAGCGGCACATTTGGGTTCCACACATAAGGGAGGGGAAAAAATTATGCAACACCTTATCCTGGCCAAAATCAGGTCAGAAACAGGTGGCAACAAGATCACCAGTTCAGCCCATTACACATGCAACCTGCTGAGCACCAAAAATCAGCTCCCACCCTGCCCAGAGTGAGAGGAAGACACAGCGTGGGGACACCAGTGTGTGTCATGCTGTGGAGCAGGGAACTGCTCTTCCAAACCAGCAGGACATTCTCCACAGACAAATCATCCCCCCTCCACCTGCAGGCCCACATTGCCAGCCTCAGTGCATACAAATCATCTCTAGCTACTTCTCCCTGAATATTTATTTTGGCTTAAAATATGAACTATTAGGAGAACACTTCACACAACAACGCGGTTTTTACAAAGCAACTCAGTGGAGGCCGCTCTGTCAAACCACAGCTTGGCACCAGTAGCCATGAAAGGCTTCCAGTGATCCATCTGAACTGTCAATACATCTTTTCAAATGTTCTCACTCAGAGCTGCTTGAAGCATCTAAAGGCAGCAAAATCAAAGGGAATGCTCTCCCTTTTTCAGGAAAAAGGCAATAAAAAAGGAGGGAAAACAGACAGACAATTAAGTTTCCCCCTAAAAGCAGCCCCTTCACATTAAAAGGGTGATACTTCAAAAGTCAGTGAAGAGGGAGACAGTGTGTTTTTCAGACAAGTTGAGTGAGGAAGCCAGGACAGAGTGATAGGCCTGTCATGCAGGAAATCCAGCATTTCAACCAGGAGTTAGAAATTAGAAATGAGCTAGAAGCCAAATTAGTTCTCTATGCACGGTGCCCACCTAAGAGAAGAGCACCCAAAAAACACAATACTGGCAAGAGCACTCTCATACTCCTCTCCTGAGGGATTACCTACAGAGCTTTTGCTCTGGATCTCATCAAAATATTACTTGTGAGAAAAAAAGGACAGCCCAGCCAGGTCATGCAGCTGATGCTGGCCTAGAAACCAGACTAAAAGCAAATAAAATCCAGGGCTTGGGGACAGAGATTTCTTCAGGCATCTCTCATGGCCCCAGGCAGAGAGCAAAGATCTTGTCTTGCATTTCCACCCATCCATGGTGGTGCCATCATTACTGACAGCACCCAGGGGCTGGCTCGGCAGGAGCTCCAAAATTCTGAGATATTCCCTCGTGCTCCCTTCCTCTCTTCCATGACAGCCCCTTTTTCCAGGCCTCTTTCATCTTCTTTTCCCTAAAAAGCCAGTCAGGAGCACAGCTGGGATGCAGGGGCTGAGTCTCTCTGGGCTTTCCAACCGCTCTCTCTCTCTCTCTGAAAGCACCCAGGGCTGTTGTGATGTTAAACCTACAGAGGCAAGGACAGGAAATCTGTGCCCTTCAACCAGGCCAGCCAGCTTCACTTAAAAGAGAAAGCCCCTGGGAAATAGAAAATTCTGCACAGAATAAATATCCAGAAAAATCAAACAAAATTTCCCTTTGGAATTTTTTTCCACTGGTTTCTACGTACTTGCACAAAGCCTGAGACCACTGAAATCCATGTGGTTTTGGGAAGGATGCAAAAATGAGCATAGCGGAACGAAACACCATGCAAAAGTCTCTGTTCTGGTAAGAGTGCTCCGAGTTTATATTGCCTGTCATTTTTCATGTGTGTAGGAAATTATCTATAGCTTTAATGTGAGATGAATGGAGTTGAGGATCATTGGCAGTGGCTACCATGCTGCACAGATATTTTTCTACTGAAATTATATTGAATCAACAGCAAGTCCTCCATTTGACATAAATTTCACAAGCACTTCTGAAAAAAAAAAAGGGAAACACATAAGAGAATTAAATAAAAGTTCAACAATTTTTAAAAAAATAATATTTGAGGAGTGGGGGAGAAAATAAATTATTTATATTGAATATATGTATCCATATGCTGAGCATGTATTCTTTGATGTTATTGAATGCTTATAATCTAGGAACAACACGACTGCTTTTAAACTTCATCCAACAGTCTTAAGCACAAAAGTACTTTTGTCCCTGCTTGTGCTGTTTGTCATTTTTACCCATCATGAGCATATCTATTATCCCATACTATTAAAAGTTTAATATTTTTTTATTTTTCTTTTTAGAGAGACTACCAGAAAATACAATAAACTTTTAAAAGGTGAACTTTTCTCTTGTTACAGACCATTTCTGTAAAATTTAATCATATTTCAATTACTCAAAAGAAAAAAAAACCTTTTTACCAAATTCAACATTCCCTTAAAATAATACTTCCAGATATTACTCAAAACCTTCAACTTTTTTGTTCCATTTCCATAAGGTTTGAGGTAAAAATTCCCAGAGATGAATGGTATCTCGGGGTAAGAAGACAATGGCTAGAGAGCACCCAGTGATTGAAAGGCAGATGAATATCTAAAGGCTTTTATCACAGCTTTATTTGCTGCTTTCATCCTCAGGCTTCTTTTCCAAAGTTCCCTCATTGCCAAAAGTGACAAAATTAAAAGGATGGTTCATTCTAAGTGCTTTTCCTTTGAAGTGCTTTATATAGGCTGAAGACCCATCCTGAAACTGTCCCTACCCCTGCAAATGCAGGAATAAATGTAAACTGCTGGAGTGGGAATAGTGCAAGAATTTCAATACAGTGCAACAGCACCACTGCACTGACACCAGTAGGAAACCTGATGAACCGCCAATGGATTTGAAAATTGATGGTCTTATTAAAGCTCCTGATGCTGGTGGGATCAGCCAATGTAGTTTAACTCAAAGAATATTTTAAAGATTTTCTATTTAAGCTGAAAATTCACACAGCTTTCAGGGTTTTTTTCAAAGACTTATTGATGTCTTTTGGGTTTTTTTACATCTAGTTTTCTTTCTCTTTTTTTTTCTTCATTCTTCTACCAGATTCAATAATGGTATCGAGATACATTTTAGTTTTCCCTTTTCTGAGTTTTCTCTGCTTTTTTTCTGAAATAAGCTTTCCTGCTATTTTATGAAAAGCAACTTGTACAATCCATCATTTCTCACAATGAGGGACTAAGATTCCCATTTCACAAAAATGTGATTTAAAACATGGCTCTTTTCCCCAAAAACAGCAGTCGTTTTTGTATCGCATCAGTTCCTTAGGCCCCAGTTGGGCCGGAGTTAAGATCTGTGCAAACACACAAATGCAGGGAGTTCGTCTTTGAAGTGGTCACTCAGCATCACCCAATAAAGGACTATCAAAAAGGAAAAGTGCTTTTGAATTTTCCCTCATTTCCACGTGGTGCAGAAGCACACCAGCTTTTGCTTTATGTTAAGACACCCTTCAAAGCTACAAAAGTTAAAACATTTCTTAATGCTGTATACATTGAGACAATTGGACAACACTTCAAAGCTCTTGGGTTTAAATCTTTTGGTATCACTACCATTCAAGTAAAAAGTATTTATACAACATTGTCAAACAAAAGTTATTTTGCAGCTAATCTGACATAGTTTTGGAACAGAAGATAATAAAAATCTATTGCATCCTGTTTATTTTCTGAAAAGGGTGAAACATGATCAGATGGAGCGTTTTAGCTCCGAAAAACCTTAAAAACATTGACATTGTTTACATGATTTCAATATCGAGTATTTATCAGCTCTAAACCAGGAAAGGTGCAGAATAAAATTCAGCAAGCTTTCCAAAAGAGTGCAGGAAAGGATCAGATAAGGCCTGCTGAGTATTTATCAAGCTCTGAGACTCATGAGCCACTCCTGATGGGGCATGTGAACCAGAAACACTAAGATGTATTCCTCTATAAATTCATATGATCGAGAAACTCTCCCAAAACATTAAGATCATGTTCTGCCCAGCAGCCTCTTACTAATAGGAAAGAAACTTATTGCTGCCTATTGCATGGCTGGGAGCTGGAAATCCTTTTATTAATTCATTCCGCTACTACCGAGAACTTTACGTGAGCGTTTTCCATGAGTTTGGGAATTGTTTAATCATCAGCCTTTTTAAATTCCTTTCCTTCTACTTCAGCTGCTTTAGAACGAGAGGCAAGTGCACCCATGCCCGTAAATGTTCAGTCTTTCCTTTCCTGCATCACCCCCCACTCTTGTAACAGCCAAAGACTGATGGAACAGTCCACACAGCAGCCTGAAAAAATAACATAAAACCCACCATAAAACCTACCTGTCCCTGCTGCTTAAGGTCCTTGTAAATATCACTGCTGATTTATTTTTTTTTAATTCCGTGGTGGTTTTTAATCCATGTTTTGGAAACCTAATAATTCATCTTTTCCAGACATATCATTAGTTTTGTGAAGTGAAATCACTCACTTGACTCTATGTGAGGTACTAGATATTTAAATAAGCCACTAATTAATGAACCAGAGTAATGGGCAGGATATTGGCTGAGTACACATGAAATTGAAAGATCTGAGTTTTCAATTCAATCAACAACAAAAGTGTTGCCCTCCAAAGCAGTTTTTCAAGCTTTCCTTCAACAACCACTTCCTCCTAAAAAGCACAGAGATTTACCTTGAATCTGATGTGTTTGTCAAACTGTTTGACATTGGAAATCAACCTAGAAAAAGAAGATTTTAGCACTGTTTTTTAGAGCTGGATATATACTCTCAGACAGAAGCACACTGAGCTGGAAGTGTTGACAGTTCAGTAAGCCACTGACCATCTCCAGTTGAGAACAAGAACCTCTCAGGGCTGAGACTGAGCCCTTGGGTTGGATATGGGGGTCATGCAGCCCCCCAAGGTTTCTGAACTACCTCTCTCAGTGGCCAGCATCAATCTAGGTCTCAGTAAGAGAGAATATTTATTTTGTATGTAGTCAAAAGAGAACTGTCAGGAACTGTGGAGTACCAGACACAGACACTGCTCAGTGTTGCCCATCTTAGGTGAATGAGAAATCAAATTCCCAGTTTAACTTAAAGATGGGCGTAAATTGAAGGCTCTCTGTAACTCTGAAAAATCCATGGCATTGCAAAACTAATTTCAAAACTAATATCCTGCCTCATCTTCAGCATGACTTTTCCTGAGTTTATATTTCATCATTATTCCATAACAAAGACAGTTTTAATTCACATTCTTGAAATTAAAAAAAAAGCCAAACCATAAAACTTTGTTGCATATATTTGACCCAGTCTTGTTTGGATTGCAAGGAAATATAATGAAAAACAACAAAAACGTTATCATGACCATTAAAGACTCTTTGGTTCAGCCCCGCATCCAAACGTACTCCACGTAATTCCATAAGGTTACTTGGAAAATACGATTTCCTTCAGAGCCACACAGCTTCCACTGGACAGCACATATATTCCACTGGTGTCTAAGCACTAATTCCTATTTAAATCAGTAATTTACTCTTGATCATTTAGATTTCATAAATCAAATACAACACTAACAAACAAACATACAGTTTCTGAGCAGACACTATTGAAGCAGAAAGCTAGCTTCAATTTTTTAGTTCCATTTTCTGTTTTCCAAGTGAGTTAAGCAGATCCTAAGTGTCACTGAATGTGACTTTTGAAAACCATGCAAGAATGTCAGCAGCTCTACTGCTTGTATATAATTTTCTACATGCTGAAAACAGTAATTTACGTGGAAGTAGGACTGAAGTGTCGTGACACGGCGGAATTACAATTGCTTGGATGTTTAAACTGTGCTTTTCCTGTTTTTGAATGTACTTTGGTTCTTTTAAAGATGAGATTATATCTTAAATTCCTGAGGTTTATGAAGATTACTTTTAGTAGAATTGCCAAAATTCTTGTAGTTTTTAGCAAAAAAAGTTTAACAATTGCCTTATCAATAAAAACAAAACAAACCTTAAGCTTAATTCCAGCCTCACTTCTGGAACAAAGGCAAACAGATTTAATTTTCACTTAAATACTGAAGGTTGGAACCAATAGAATCAGAGAATCGTCAAGAATCTAAGACCTTTAAGATCATCCAGTCCAACCATCCACCCAGCACTGCCCTTGTAACACTTGAACAGTGAAAAAATTTGTTTAATATCTCATCTGAATTTCCTCTGTCTCATCTTAAGGCCATTTCCTCACATCCTCATATAGCAGAAGAGAAGGAAAGCTCTTTAAATATAGTCAGTAAATAATTATTAAAAACTCAGCTCAGCACAACCTAGATTTTCAAAGGGCAGAAATAATCAAAATAGCAAGAAGAGTAGCAAACTTTTCCAGATATTACTCTGGCTAATGAAGTGAGAGGTGAAAGTAAACTGTCTGAAATATATTTTGCCATAAAATTGTGTCCTGGAACAATCTCCTGCCAAACGAGAAGATAACAACAGAGGCCCTGAAGGATTTGTTACTGTGACTGATTTTGTTTAAGGGGTTCATACAAATTGTTTGGAAAAATGAAAGTGGCTGTAGGTTGTCAAAAACTGCAGATTTATTAAAAAGAGCAGTAATGGATGGAAACCTATCAGGGGTAGGAAATAAACACGACGAATCTGAACAGGGTAGGACAATAGGGATTGAGAGATCATGTGCAGTGTCAGGAGATATGATATAATGCCTTTAGGGAGGCCCAGCAAAGGATTAAAAATAACTCAAGTTTGACAAGTCACAGAGAAGATGAATCATGGCTAATGACAAAAAGAAACAGCATGAAGACAGGATCACACAATTTGTGTCACGCAGCAGTAAGGAAGTCAAAAGGTCAGTGAAGAATTGGGAAGTGAATCAGGCAGCTATGCCGTGGATTCTCATCAAATAAACAGTTTTCAACTTTTAGGAGACAATTTACAGACTTTGTGTGCTTTTAAAAGGGAGCAGTGTTCTGGGTTTTTTTTAAAATTCATCTTCAGTCTAGCCAGGATTTTCCTCTTTTTTGCTCTCAAGGCTGCATAACACAGTTGGAGAAAACAATAGTTGGGATAAACACTTAAAATGAGCAATTGGTCAGTGATTACTGTGATGCACATACAAGGGGCAAGGGAATTGCAGCAAAATTCCTCTTCTCTCTTTTGGCAGATTATCTATTTAAGAGGCTGCTTTACAAAATGTTCGCTCTGTTTCAGTCAGGTTCTTTGGGAATGTATTTTTCATGGCAGGGAAAAGGGGGAAAGGAAGAGGAGAAAGCAATGCTCACAAATCTCTGGAAAGGGAAAGGTGTCATTGCCATAAGAGGCAGAGCAACAAACGAGCTCTGAGAGTTTCACAGCTAGAAGACAAAAATGTTCCATCCAGTGAGATTCTAGGACTCTCATGTTTTCAAACTCCTGCACAAAAATAGATACTTACACCGTCTTGAAATCCAAATTTTTTTCAGAATTCTTCTTACCATTTTCTATAGTGCTCACCCTCAGGGCTCAGTCCTGTATTCCATTATAATAATTCTCAATACCTACATGTTGTAAAGTCATCTTTATGCCACACATTGAACTATTTGTACTTACCATTACCAGTTAGAAATATCTCTTATGGCGAAATCATACTAAAAAAAAAATAGAGGACAGATTTTTAAACTGTCAAATAATCATTCAGAGTAAATATATTTCCCTCAGAAGAGCAAGATTTTCTTTCTTTTTTTTTTTTTTTTCCCTAAAATATATGCACTGGCTGTGTGAATTGCATAGTTTTGAAGTAAAGCAACTTCTTTGTCTGAAGACATAAACACTAAGTATTGGTTTTATTTAAAAAGTGATAAATTGTATTTATGCCACTTAGACATTAAAATACATTAATACTTTCTTTTTTTTCAAACTGGTGGGATTTATTGACATTTTGAGCATTCTCAGAAAATGAAATTACAGTTCCAGGCTTGGTTTCAGGGTAGGCTACTTCAAAATCACCAAACCAGCCTATTAATGATGGAAAGAGCTTTTGGTTTGCTGTGTCTGTAGACTCCATTCATGCACGTTACACTTGAACCTGCCTGTGAAAGCGACTGATCAGAAACAGCAGATTTGCCAATAAAAACAAATTATTAGAAAAACCTCTAAATGCATTTTTTCTTATTTCTGGTTTTACTGTGAAAGTGACCAGTCTGTGCTGTATTATCAAGTTTTTTCTGGGCAAAATTGAGACTAAAAATATTTTCAATCAGAAAAAAAACCCAAAACTTCAATTCCCCATTCTAACAAATAGTGTGATAACCACACAACACCTGTACACATTAAGGTCATTTTCCTTCTTTCCCACAATTTCCAAGGACGTTCCCTTGGTATAGGATATTTATTTTTATTTTAATGATAAGTAATTCTTATTTAAAGCTTTCACATAATTAAAAAAGTTATCATGATACTCCTAAGGATTGCAGTATTGTTAAATATGCTAAGGAAAAAAAGTCAATTAATTTAAAAATAGGGCACTAGAGAGTGAAAGCAGAAGTTTTCTGCTGTAAGCTCTGCCTTCCAGCAGAGCACCTTGGTTCACTGACAGAGCATTTTTCTAACAGAAACAAATATTAACTGCAAAGTATACAAGAACAAAGCAGTAATTCAAGTTCAGTTACTATTTCTAGAGAGCTACAGCTACAAATATTGCAATTAGGATTATAATTCAGCTTCAGGTAAGGGAAAACCAGCCAGGGAGGTGGCTCTGCACACACTCTTTGCATGGGTCCATTCAGAGCTCCAAGTCTTTGGTGATACAAAAATCATCGGTAACACTCTTGTGTCTATGAATTTTGTCTTGAACAGGGCTCAGGCAGATATTCCTTTTAAAGCTCCATCAATAAATACCTTCTTTAATTCCTCTGTTCTGGAGTTAAACCTTGGATCGTTACCCAGAATGAACAGACTTGTTGCAAAATAGCTAAAAGCCATCATAATATTTCTCTAATGAATGCAAACCTTATCGACTGGGGGAAAATAAACCACAATACAAATCAATTTGTGCCTGCTCTGGCTGTGCATTTCAGTGCTAATGCTGCACAGGATAAGCCTAAACAGTACTTGGGAATAATTTGTGCTTTTAATTTGTTTTTTGGCACAATCCAGGGGTCAAGTTTTATTTTTGTTTCAATTCACAGCACAGCAGTCCTGAGTAGCTCAATTTTTTTTTTTTTTTTTTTTATTTACCTATTTGATTTCCAAATCTGGCACAGGGCAGACCCTGCCTTCTCTTCCCAGAAACATCCCCCAGCACCTTTTCACCTTTGCCCACTCTACCAGTCTAAATGTGACCCTATGATCCAAAATTAGGAAAATCAGCAAGGAAACAGTAGGAAGAAGTTGGTCTTTCGCTCTGAATGTAAAGCTGTCTCCTTGAGTCCCACCTGACTGAAAATTCTCATTAACACTCGGCAATTTGAACAACTGCAGTGGTAATTTCACGAGAAGATTTGACATTAGCAAGAGACCAAGAAATAAATAAAGGAAATTGAAAAGTTTTTTCATCCCTGCTTCTTTCAGGGTTTTTTTTCACTGTTTAATGCCACCTTCTATTGTACACATCCAATTGTCCCCCAGCCTTCCCCAGGATGGTTACAACTATAAAAGTGCCTGAAACTGAACACACACATCTGCTCATAAAACAACTGCCAAGAGAAGTTCCTGTATTGATGCTGAGCCACTTATTGTCCTGAAAACTTGGATTTTAGCCCTTTTTGAGGGCTATAATTATGGACCAGATTACAGGACTATGTTTAAATCATTTGTCCCATTTATCTAGAAAATTGTGGATAGGAATTTATGGAAAGCACTGGGAAGGAGGGAAAGGCAGCAGTTACTATTATTAAATTGTACTTCATACCATGAGACTTAGGCTGTACAATTCTGTCACTTGTATAAACACAAAAGAGGACGCAACATGGGAAGTTAAAGACCAATCCTGTGAGAATCACTGGAATGACTTCGAAGATGACTGGCACCAGATGAAAAATGAGCCTAAACTTTAACACTACATGTAAGGTGTATTAAATATTGGTCCCATTTCTCTGTCAGCATTCAAGCTGTTAAAAGAATTACCACTTAAGGTGCAAGGAATTAGGTGCCATTTTGTCCCAGGGGATGCAAAGGAGAATTATGGAAATCTGATAACAACAAGCAGATGAAGTGAGATGCTCTCAGCTCCACACTGGCTGTGACAGGCATCTGTACAAGAAATTGATGATGGGTGAAATCAGATGAGCCTCAGCCCATACCAATACCAAATCCACTTTTTTTCTTTTTTTTCATTGTTTACTAGAAAAAAAAGCAAAGAAAGGTTTCTTAGGCTAATGTATCTTTATCATCTACTTTCTAACTCTTTCAAGGAGTTGTTTTCCTCAGCTGTTGCACAAACCCTGCTCATACAAAAAATAAGATATGTACTTTATAAAACTTTTTTTTTTTTTTTTAAATCTACTGAACAGATATCTTTAAATAGCTTCTGCTTCTCTTTCCCATTAGAGCTGGCCAAATTCTGTGCAACTGATTGCTTTATTGTGGAGTCCAACTTTTGGCTCCCTGGTGCCAAAAGGCATAATAGATAAACAGCTGGAGCATTCTCTTCGGTTGGAGATTACATTTGCCAAGAATGCTTTTGACTGTGAAAGCAAACACACACACAGACACGCACAGACAGGCACACCAGGGAGAGGCTGAGAAAACCATCTCTGGAAAGCTGTAAACATTGCTCATTCCTTCTTTTGGGATGTTCTGTTATGATTAGGACTGGGCTGTGGAAGCAACTCGTAGTGCAGGAGAAAAACCACGCACGGAGGTGGAAAATTAATTCCCTAAGATCATAAAGAGCAGCTACAACATAGACAGGAATGGAAGGCAGCAACATCCATACTCTGATTTCCACACCATTCATTCATTCTCTCCCTGTTCCTGGGAAATTTGGATTGCACATTTAACTCCTTGTGGATTCTGCCTCTGGTTCAGTGCACATTTACTACTGTGTATTTCTCCACACATGTAGGCTATGAAAAAGGACATTTTAGAAACATGCTACAAGCTGAAATCTTCAAGGACATGAAAGGGGAACCAATGATATGAAGAAGAAAGGGAGTTAATGCAACCCATGTGATGCAAGAATATTTTAGCAGCGGCACTTCAAACCAGCCAAGTGCAGTGGCCGCAATCAAGACCAAGGAAAAGACGGGAAGATGTCACTGCTTGGATTTAGGATTCTAGGAGGGAGGTCTGGAGACCACTCCTATGTAGCCAAGAATTAGGGTTATATCAAAGACGACATGCAAACAACCTGTCTCAGTCACCGAGAGAGATTCCTGCACCAGTCTGGAGAGGATCTCCAGCAGGAAAGGGTGGGGCATGGGTGGAGCCAAGATTAAGGTGCCACCCTAAAACCTGTAGTCAGGAATCCTGCAGTGGTGGCAAGCAGGAAAATTCCAGGGAAGTGCATAGGAAAAGATGGTTTGGAGAGAATATGAGGAGAACCTGAAGGGCAGGAGCTGCAGACAGCACACACAGAGAGGTCAGTAAGGAATTCAGAGGTGAGGATGGAAATGGATAGTTTTAAGAGATGGAAACATCAAGTTTAAAATTACTGTTGTTGCATGGGACTCTGAGCAACCTGAGCTGGTTGAAGATGCTCACTCTAAGGGGATTTTCACCCTCAAAATTCCCTTCCAACCCAAGCTATCCTGTGATTCCATGACAGATTTTGACACAGTGGACTTTTTACTACAAAAAGATGAAACTTGATTAGAAGAGGTTTGTTAGGATCTGCACAAGGATGAGGAAGGTAGGCTCTGGGCTAAGCTTATCAGGAGTTTTAAGGACAGGCATTAAGACCATCCGCCCCAAAGAACTTAACACTTTCCACAACCGAAGCTCTTGCCCAGCCTGGAATTTTGCAGAGATCCAGCCTTTGTTAATACATGGATCAAACTCACAGACGGGCTCTGAGTGTGAAATATCCCATCCGGCCTGCAGCACTCACCAGCCCTGAGACAGAAATAATAATAATAATAATAACGTGGTGAAATGGGATATGGCACACACCATCTGGCAGCTGTGCAAACAAGAAGAAGAACCCTATGAAGAACATTATTACACGTTTGGGGACCTGCTGATTACATTGCATGTCTAAGGTTAGACATTTTGGTATGTAAAACTTGAGAACACAGTCTAAATCGTGGATAATTTAATAGGTTGCACATGGACTTCACCTCCAGTTTATTAATTCTTCTTTTATTCAACAGTACATTCCTCTTTAAAAGACCTTCTTGCTTTTATGGTGAACTACTTAAGCTGTACTTTCAAACACATGAAGCTGAAAAAAAGAATTATTTATCTGTAAGAGTAGGAATATATAAAATATATAATATATAAAATGGTCGGGTCCTATCAAGGTGTTCTGAATTGCCATAGAGCTGAGCGATTATATTTCAAATTAATCTATCACCTGCATAGATGGCAAATCCTCTTCCCCTTAGAAAGACCAAGGGGGTTTTTATTCATACCTTTTTCCCTTCCCCCACCTCCCCCTTATGAAAGAGAACAACAGAAAGTGATTAAGGAGAGCGTGTTAATAAAAAAGCTCTTTAAACCAACAAGCTTATGGATTTTGAAGGACTGCCAGGAGAGTCATTAACAGAAAAATATTCAAAAAGCACTTAAACGTGTTCTCTGACATCAATAGATTTGTTTCTGTCACTTCACAAGAAAACAGAACAACAGAGAGCTCAGCCTCATCCCCTGGCTGGTTCTGTGTGCTCAGCAGCGCAATTCAATTACCCGCTCAGGCCTGCCTTTGCTGCCAGAATTCCCTCTCTTGCTCCCTCTCCATCCAAGAAACCCTCATCTTTCCTTCCCCTATCTCACGTGGATTATTTCTGCTGTTTGAAGCTCTGACTTCTCACTTCTTTAAGCCATCTCTATTTACTGGGGCAGCGTTATTTCATCACACGACTTATACGTGGTCCCCTATGCATTCCTGTATTCTTTTTTCAATCTCCTCTCACTGCCTCATGCCAAACTCCTCATCTCTCTGAAATGCAGTGATGTGTACATCAGCCTGGTGCTGCAGCAGATGGTGCTTGGGAGATGAGAGATCAAGTTCACAAATAAAATGGACCAATCTAAAATTGCAGATGATTAAGTTTTCCAGTTATGGAGGAGTTGTTTGAATTAGATGCCACAGTAACTTGGAAAATGTCCTCAAGCATCTTGAACCTATGGTCCTACAAGCAGCTGGCCTTAGAATCACCAAGAAAAAAATTTTTCCTCTCAATACCCCTATAAATGCAGGAACATTATCAGCTAATATCAATTCACCAGCTCTTTCACGCTGTCTCAGGGTTGAAAAGCATTGCTGCAGAATGTGGAGCTGTAGAAAATTTGTTTTCTATGGAGTTCTGTTTCCTCAGGTCTTCTGTCACCCCCACAACAATACCCTTACACCTTTTATACATCTCCTAGCCTAACCCTATGGTTTTCTGCCTCATCTCATCCTTTTTGTGATTGTCATAATCCCAGCTCCTTCCCTCCTGGTTTTTCCTCTTCAATACTCAGATTTCCTTCCCCTACTGCATAAAATTTGGGGCTTGTTGACTCCCTTGGCAAGAACCTTGCTTGTTGTGACCAGTCTACCTCTGTGCATTCCAGCTATCCTGATGATCACTGCTTTGCTTCTGCCTAGTATCAACACAAATTGAGTCTCTCTTCTGATCCCAGATGCTGACTTCCACAAAATTCTGTCAAATTTGGCATGTGGAGTGACTGCTTAAGCCTCATTTCCTTAGGAAACCAGCTAAAACGTTTCACTTCCTTTCTCTAAACTGGATTAAATAACTGCAAGCTGGATGGTGCAGCAGCAGGACAAACATGACCTGGTCAGGAACGGCGCCAGGGCTCACAGGTGCTTCTTTCCAAGCCTAAGGAAAACAGCTCACGGTGTTGACTCATCTTTCAGCCCTCACATTCTCCTAATTGCTCAGTGAATTATTCACCCCAGCTTGCTCTTCCCTCCCTCTCTCCTCTCACACCTACTTTGCCCTGAATTTGCATTCAACACCTTCTCCTGAAGCACCAACAGCAACAAAATCAAAAGCTTTGCTCCCATTTCCACAGCACCAAGGACAGACCCGTCTGAGGGGTGGCTACAACACCTAGAAGACAAAACAGAGAAACACTTCGAAGTCCTGAATGATGAATGAACACGTTGTAACAATCAGGGTACAACTGCAATTAATGAAATATCCTGCGGGGGAAGGATGGACCTGCTCTAATGCTGGAGAAGAGCTGAAATCGTTCAAGTATTTGCGACAAAATACAAAAAGAGGATGGATTAGCAGTAAATCACAAGCTGACACAGCACTGTGCTCATTGGCCCTTAATTTAACTGGGAAAAATACTTTTTTTTTGCTGTACAATATATTCCTTTAAAATACACAGAGCATGTAGCACCACAGCTTTTCTCCCACTGAATTCAGCAAAATAAATGGCATTTGAATTTACCTTCTTAGTAGCACTCAAAGCCCAACATAATATCCAGTCAGAATCTGGAAACCAAGGACCTGAGCCATTTGAACCAGTCTAAACGATGAAAAAAAGCTCAATTAAATGCTGGCGATAAGATCCTGGTTTTTAAACAGCAGAGTTTGTACATACAAGGTTGAAAAAACAGCAGCTCCCCAGATCCTGTCAGCAAAATATTTCAGAGTGGCTACAAATCTTAATTGGCCACAGCACCACATGTCAGGAAAGGTAAGCAGTATCACTTGTGTGCCAAGGAGCAGGAAAGGAGGACAATGGGAAGGAGCAAGAGGTCAAGGCTGGGCAGCAGGGCAGCAGGACAGCCTGGATTAACAGCCAGGCATTGCTGGATCTCAACCCAAGCTTAAAAATCACAGCTTCCACAACAAACAAAAAAATTGGTTGTTAAATGTGATTGAATTTGAGAGACTGTTCTGTAATCAATCATGACAGGGTTAATTCTCCTAAACTCTCACTAGCAGATACTAATCTACCCTGGAGTACATCCATGATTTCAGGATAACTATGAATGCAAATCTCCAAAAGCACTTTATAAGTGAAGAATTTTGTATAGCTTTCTTATTTTATTCCTTTGCTCTGCCTCCCAAAACAATGAGGGACACACACGCACGCAAACAAAACTTTTAGCAAACACCTCACATTAAAAACTAAAACATAAATAACATTACAACAAAGAGAGGTGATGACCATACAGATGGATTTAAAAAAAATTTGAGCTCAACAAATTTTGAACAAACTTTTGTACTGCCAGAGGGAAAAAAACCCCAAGCAAATCAAAACACAAAAAAGGACATCCCAGAAATCTAACCAACACACAAAAACCACATTCCCTATAAGGCTTCTACCAATGTTTGGAGAAATAATTCTGTCAGTACAGTCAAAACTCCAGTGCCATAAAGCCCTGCATAAAAGGTAAATGAAAGAAGAAATGGGTAGAGAACTTAACAAGAATGAGAAGTTCTGGAAGGAAAAAAGCAGAATTTAAATTATGGAATTAAATGAGAAGGAGAGACATAGGGTTATAAGCAGTTATCTCCTGCTGGTGGACTGATGTCAGTGAAACACCTTTATAAGTGGAAAAACCCAGTGTTTTTTCCCCTAAAATGCAAATGCTTTGCTGCCTGTTCTGGAGGGATCACCCTCACACTGTGTTCAAGTTGCTTTTCCCCACCTACCAGTAGACAGTAGGGGTTTTATATCAAGCACAATACACGAAAGCAAATGAACGCGCTCCAAAAACCTGAAATCTCTTGGAGGGAGCCCTTCACAGCATGAGGAGCTTTTCCACACTGATTGCAGTCGTTCTGAGAACAAAACGGTCGGGACTGAAGCATGGCTGCTTAATTTCCCAAACAGAAGTCACAAAGTTGTTTTTTTCTGAAGTTTTTTGAATTTTCTTGGCTGCTTTCCCTCACTGGCCATGACAAATACATGCCCTCCCTAAGATAAAACACTCAGAGCACCTGTGCACTGGGTTCAGTCCATTCTCCTCCAACTGAAGCATAATTCGGGATATTTTCTCGTATCCCTGGACGTCTCTTGGGAAACTTACTGAACTTTTGACAATCTTTGAGACTTCAGCTTCATTTTCAAGTTAATTTAAAGCAGGGGAATGAATTTCAAAATAGTTTGGGAGGGGAGAAGAGAAACAGAGGATGGGACCGAGAAAACAACTAATCAAACTTTGTTTCCTTGGGACACGAGCCTAAAAAAGCATCTCTTAGGAAGTTGACTTCAGAACACAAGGTTAGAGTTTGGATTTTGTAGCAGGCAGCATTATTTTAAGTAACAAACTAAAAATAACAACTAAAAACCCCATTATTCTTCAAAATAATTTGAGAATCAAGAGGAAAAACTAAAAAAAAAAACAGAGTGGAAAAAAACCCCCGAAACATCCAAACAAATAAATCCCACCATTGCACAGTTATTCAGTCTTTCTAAAGAGAGTCGAGACTCTCCAAAGGTCTTTGTGGTTTCACCCATGGTTTCTCAAAGCATCTTGATCTTTCTGAGTGCTTTTTATTTGTCAGAATTGGAGGTAAGAGAGTAAATGTCCACAGACATGGATTTGAGAGACTGGAAAACAGGCAGAAAATGAAGAACTGACTCCCTGGAGCTGACTAAAGCAGCATCTACACCCAAGCGTGGTTATAATATTGGTATTTCTGCAGTCAAGCAAGCAACTGGTTGCCTGGCATCAAACAGAACAATTTGATGAATGGAGAGGTGTGAATTTGCAGAGATTTTTTTTCAGAAGTTAAATAATTTAATTTCAATGGCAGTGAGGTCAGCAAAGCATAAATCCAAAAATACATCTTTAATTAAGTGATAAAGCTAATTGGATCTGAGTTTATTTCCTGATTAGAGCCTGCACTGCTGAGATAAATGCCGAGGAAAAGCTGAGAGAAAGATTTCTCTTCTTTAAGCTCCTATTGAGGGACAAACTATGATTTGATTACAACACTATTTTTAATGTTTAAGTTGCCTTGAGACAGCAGAGATGACATTACTTTCATCAGTTAAGGAGCTGTAAAAAGCAAGTGAGCTGATACATGACCATCACTTGATTCCCAAGCTCTGAGGTTTTTGGTATTACAAAATCTGAATGAATCACGGCCCATTGAAGTACAAAGAGATGTTGTGCTTGCTGTAGCTGAAGTAAATCAAACTTCCATTTTTCTGGTTAAAAAATAGCAAAGAAAAGAAAAAAAAAAGTTCAAACCACGACAAACAAACAAACAAGCAAAACCCCCACAACCCAAAAAACCTCAAACTAACTTTCTGGTATTAACTAGAGTCAAACAAATAGCTGAAATGTATTTCTCAAATCGGCACTGACTCTTGTGGAAAATCTAATTTGATTTTACTTAGGAAGAAAGAAGCAAGAAACCAGTGAGGAAGCTGATCCTGTTAGTATTTTGCTTAAGGACACATTTCCCTTCAAGTGCACAAAATGGTGTCATTGATATTAAAGCATTTGACTGGATTGCATCGAAGTGCTAAATTCTTTGCAGAATCAGCTCCTAAATCTCCAGGTGTAACAGGAGGAAAGCGAACATGGATGTTAAATCACAGAACTGCAGCAGAAATGCCTGCCCCAGTCTAAAGGATTGTCTCCGAGAAGTGGAATTTTCCCAGAGGTGTCAGTAAGGGGCTAACTTAGATGCCAAGCAAATGTAATTTAGATGTCAACATTGTTAATTATTTAATTGCTCATAAAAGCACAATTGGTGCAGACTCAGATATGAATGACATCTCATTCCCAAGGCAAAGCTGGGGGGAAGGGAAAGAGCTTTGGGAAAGATCTCAGTTTGTATTGCACCCACATCCCCCCATTACCACGACTGCTGAAGGCAGCTGTCCCAAAATCCCAGTGGGGGAGATTCTTCCCACAAAACCCCTTGGAGATCCCACGGATTCACCCACTCCCACAGAAGGGCCCAGGAGTGTGATAAGCTCTGCTTCTTGTCCAGGAGGAAACCAAAGCCACCAACAGCACCGTTTTTGTGTTGTGCGTGATAACATCTGGTCAGCAACAATTAGACATTTCTTAGAGTAATTACTCTTCCTCACAGATTTACATTCCGAATTTATCCTTCTGTGTTCATCCTGAATGGCATATATTGTTCTGTCAGACCTCTTGTTTGGTCTGATTTTTAGCCACAACACCTCTAAGCTGATAAAGAAAAAATATTCCACACTGGTGGAAACTTGTTTTTCACAAATAATTTTGTCCTTAACTGAAACAGAAATTTTCACAGAATAACTTCTTGGAAAAAATATTTCCTTTAAAATGGTGTCTGGTGATGTGTACATAAACTAAATATTTCATCTCCAGAAAAAGTGAAAGACAAAGTGAAAAACTGACATTTTTCATATGACCTTTTTCATATTTTCTATTGCCACACATGCATAGCTCTGAAATTCATTTTATTATGGTTATCAGACCTGCTTTTGTGCCACACTATAGAGCATCCTGTAGATTTATTCCACGCTTAACAGGACTTTTTTAATAGACTTGTCAAAGAAACCCAAACTAAACCACAAAACAAAAAAAGCCTGTGGTTGTTAGGCTAATCTAAAATCATGTATGATTTTTTTTCAAAATTCCAGTTGAAGTTTTTAAGTTGCCACTTTGGAATGAAATAATGAGCAATTTCAAAATATAATTTTTAAATTTCAAGTGAAATGGCATAAAACCAGAAAAATATTATGTAATATTGATCAGTATGCTAAACAGATGAACTCTCTCCCTACATATTTCTGTCTCTCTCTCCACGTATTTCTGTATCACCAAGACCCTACAGGAGTCAGACTTGCTCTGCTTTACACTGTGTCCTAAAGAAGGGAATTAGACTTAAATAAAACATACTCAGCCCCACCAAAAATCTCAACAATTTCCTATTTAAATCACTTCACAGATTTACAATTTATTAATATTTTTCCTCAAGAGATTTGGATTATTTCCAAATTACCAGGTAGCCTGATAAAATTTGGGCATTACAGGTCAAAACCACATGGCCAAAAGTATTTTGGTGGAAGGATTTCTTCGAGGAGAAGTGAATTTCTCATGCAGATAAGCTTTTGTGAATACTTCCTATTATCCCATTAGCATGTTTTCTGACCTCTGGACTTGGAAATCTCTTGCACAGTCTGGACTCCTAATCTCATTTAAATCCGTATTTAAATGCAGAATAACTGATTAGCCAATGTCCTTTGTGCTACACAACCACACGTTTCATCCTTTTACAATAAAAAGTGTCATCCATTGCTTTTTATTTCTCTAACCTTGCACTGAAAAAAGCCACAATGGGGTAATACTCTGTGTCTTTTGCCTGCAAATTCAAGGATTTGGGTTTTCCACAAGTAAAACAGACTTAGAAACACACTTTCCCCAAAAAATGTTTGCTGGGCTGTAGAGAAAGAGTTCATATTTCTTTTATAAGAGAACTATATTCAGAGTTTTAGTGTTGTCTATAAACCTAATTTCTTTAAATCGTGATGCTTGTATGGATTTCACAGCACTCACAAAATGTTTTTAAATAATACAGATATTACAAGATCACAAATTCATGTTCCTTCATATTGGGTCTTCTTGTTGTTCAAGTGAAATGAAATTCAACCTCTACTTCTTTTATTCTATTCATCATAATTTGATAAAATGAGATAATTTCAGTTAGGACATACATTTTTCCCCCTCAAATCTCAGAAACTCTAAATATTTTATAGTTCAAATTAGATCTTGCCACACAGCTTGACTATTGTGAGGGACTCACAAATTATTTCTAAAGTGAAACATATTTAGAAAGAGTTATGAATTGCGTCCATCACTCTCTACTTCTTTTGTTTCCTATTTTAAATTGTAGGATACAAATTTCTCATTCTTTCAAAGCCACAAGTACATAATTCAAATTTTCATGGTGGATGCAATGCTGGAAGAGTGACATTAAAACCACTTTTACATGGGAAACTATCAAAATTGGCTTCACTTACTTCCATTGCTTTACAGATCACTTGCTGCACTATGATTTTTTTTTTTTTAAATCAAGGAAAACTAAGCAAAAGTCCCTTTTTTAATTCTCTAAACTTGGTTTTTGTATCATTTTGAAATTAGCAAATACATCTAAGAAAATTTTATAATAATCCAACAATTTTTTTCTAAAATGAAACATTCAATAAAAATAATTTACTGTAAATTAGCGTAGCCATTATTATATGAAAACATGTATGTAGTTCTACTAAAACTGTATTTTTAATACTGAAAACTACACTGCGGTGTAGATGTTAATTCAGAGCAGGCTTTGAGAAATGCAACTGTCTATTTCACACTGAGTTTCATCAGGGATATCCTTTAAAGAGTATGCGCTGATTATCACTGCACAAGTTTATGGCTCAATTTGTGACCTTCACGTCGGAATTAAAGCTGCAGAGTGAGATGGCTCAATTAACCTCATCTGCAAATAATTTACAACACAGAACACCACGAGTGTGATACCAATCCCCTAAATGTCTGGGTTTTTTCCTGTGTCAAAGTACACATGCAGTAACTGCTATTAACTGCCATTAATGCTGCTGGTATTTAAAATGGGATTAAGGATTTCACACTGGGGAGAAAAAAAGACCAAAGACACTTTTTTGCTTTTAATTCAGTTACATTCGTTTGAAAAAGAAAATTAAGGCTATCTAAAAACAAGGGCCAGAGAGTCATCAGAAGGGGGAATCTCTCTTTTATCCAACCTGGGGCTTAATTAAGTTGTGTAGCAGAATATTCCTGTTTCCTGACACATCCAGCTGATCCCTTATTCTCTTACTCTACCACTAAACCTGCTCCTATTCTCTGGGGGAAGGAGAGGGGAGCTACCAAACAAAATAGGTACGGGACATTTTTAATTAATTACATAAGTTTGAATTTCATTGGAAATACAATTTAAGGAGCACAGCAACAAATGTACAATGAAGAGCTAATTAAGTGATGCCACGTACCACTCTGTGTCATTGTCATTTTTCCTAGCTTTCCTAGGAAAATAAAAGTAATTTTCCATTTTGTCAAGTATGCATACAAAATTTTAATCAACTGATGCCTCATAAGTCACTTGGTAACTGTGGCTTTGCTTGAGTGTTAATTCTAGTTTTAATTTATTTTTTTCTTTGCCTGCTCCTGCCAATGGTTCTCAGCACTGTTCTGACTTTCATGTGCCTGCCTTTAGGATTTCCTGGAGGGAAAAGGAATATTGTGTCTTTAAGCCAAACTCCTTGTGCGTGTTAGCAAGCAAATATTCCACAGACACCTAATTTATAAAATTGCACACTCAGCCTCGTAACTTCTCCTCTCAAACGCAGAACACGTGATAAGAGAGAAGCTTTGGTGAAGGGAAAAAAAACAAAAAAAATGCAAGGGGAAGAGAGCCCCAGCCTTCTCCTCTGGTTCTGTGGGCTGCTCTCCTCTGGTTGCGTGATCAAAAACAAAGAGGAAAAGCACGACAGAGAATCTCTGAATACCCAGCCTTTAAATATGCAGGAGCCTCAGGCACGCAGGAGCACGGTAGGTAAATGCATCATCCAAACTGGAGGTGTAGAGGCAACAGCCAGCAAACCCCCTCACCCCCAGCCTCCCACAACTTCTCTCAAGCTCCAAGCTCCTTTGCTACAAGCAAAAATTTAACAAATTAAAGGATGAAAGACAACTAAGCAAAGTTGATGTATAATTTGTGGTCGTAACGAAGCTGTCACTTTTCATATTTATCTAAGGGGTGGTTGGCTTGAAAAGACCATCAGGTACATGCTCATCTCATCTGTTTGCACCTGCCACCTTTGTGAAAGCATTTTAGAGGCAGAAAAGAGAAAATAATCATTATTTAGCTCTTCTACATTAAACCAATCTTTTTTAAACTGCCAGACAAAACTCATTTATTGCATATATTGCGCCTACTAAATTATTGTTACATCCAGCTAACGAAACTTGTAAAAAAATAAATTCTCCACTTAAATATAAAACCCAAGGATGTTGTCAGAAGGAGATGCACTCTGCAAAATGCATGGAATGGAAAGTGGTTTTTACCAAACTCACACAGTCATTCAGAGTTCAGCACACTGGGCTGAAAAACAGATTCAAATGCAGGAAAACCAGCACTCTCCTGGACAATTCCAACAGCAATCTCCCTGCACAGCCTCTTGGAGCACCAGATAAGAAATACAACGTATTCAGCCTAGCTTCCACCAGCAGAAGAAGAAATATGCTCGTACATGCAGGTGATTTGCTAAGCAATGAGTATAAAAAGATTACTTTCTCCTACTGGATTTCCCAAGGGAGCAGGTTAAAAATATGACTGAGTGTTCTCCAAGCTCCAAAACAGTGTCTCAGATTCCCTTCTCTTGTCCCCATCCCCTGCTGGAATCCCAGGTCAAATCCCTCCCGTCACCGCTGACCCCACCATGTCCATGCCAGACACTTAAACTTAATTTTTTAAGAAACAAAGGAGTTTTTGGTATTATATTGTGACAGAGAAACCTGTAAGTGTAAATACAAGAGCTATGAGACAATAGGGGGGAAGAAAATATCATCAGTAAACAGCATCAAGACTGTACAAAGTGGAAAAGAAACACCAGCATAAAACATAAACAAGGTTATGCTTAATCACAATGATAGCAAAACTCAATTAATGATTTTCACAGTGGTTTGGCTGTCATTAACTAAAAATGTCCTATAAAGAGGTTTCCCATTACACAATGAAATAATCCCAGCTATGTTTCACAGCTACTACAAAGCAAATTCCCCTCAGTTCCTTATCTAGTAGTAAAGCTAAATGAGGTACAAAGAACTCAGCTTCTGATTGTTAGTGAAGCGAATAAACCAGAGGTAAAAATACAGTCTCAGTCACAATATTTCATTTTATGGTGTTATAAAAGCCAGGTATACTAATCACCCCAGCAATTAGATGAAGTCACACTTAAGTGAATAGTTAAATATAATGAAATTCACTCCTCCTCTACCTGCCTCCCCCCAGCCAGAAAAAGAAAGAATGAACCTACTTCTGTGTGTTAACTGCAGAAAATAAATACCTATTTAAACATTTTATCTATTAAAAATACAAAAGCCACAAACAAAATTAATCCTAATGATAATTACAGAGTCCATGGATTATGGACAACTAAAGCAATACAAGATACTTCACTCCACAGCATCACAGAATAACATTTATTCTCCTTCAACATTTGCACACAAAGCTGCAGAAGAAATGCACCGGGGGTCAAACTCCAACCCCGACTAAAACAAATGATCCTGGTGTGTTGCTTGTAATCAGGAGTAGCACATCAAGAGAATACACAGGCTAGTGCTTGACGTAGCTTTGACCTTGGCAAACTGTCTTAGAGGGGTAAAAATTCGGGCTAGAACCAGAATTTCAGAAGAAAAATTGCAACTTTGTTCACCTTGTCCTAAATCCTGCTGAGGCTTGCATCACAGCCTGGCTTTGCTACACATAATTTTTGTGAGATTGCTGCTGTTTGGGGGTTTTCTGACACAAGATTTTGTTTTAGTATCCATCATCCCTTCATTTGCATGTAAAAGCCTTAAAAATGGATAGCAATGGACTCCATTCCACCTTCCCAGAGCCAGGATAAATCCAGGGGATTACCAAAACAGATATTATTTGAAACACAAGTTGCATTGTTTCACTGTGGGCTGATAGAGAAGTTCTGCTATAATAAAGTTGAGTAAATGTTGAGTCACTTTTATTAATGTTGAAAACAGAGAAGAAAAAGCTCTCTATAATTCCCAGGAAGCTTATTTCATTTGTCAGCTTTCAGCCACAACAAAACTAAATCACACTTGTCACTATTTGCTATTAAGTTTCTCGTAAGTAGTTAATAAAACAACTCGTATTTCTATTTTCTCAAGTATATCTATAAAAAAAAATTAGTTTGAATTCTTGAATTTCTGCTTGTGCAAGTGCTTCATTCTTTTAAAACAGGAGCAAACTGTTGTTCCTGACCCTTCTTTGCTTTATAATAGCATTAATCATGCTAAATTCTTTTGGTGCTCATGTGGATATAATGTAATTATAACAAATTCCTGAAGATAATTTCTTATTCCCCCTTGGTCTTCAGGAAAAATCTAAAATACACTGAATTTCTATAAAGGAAACCATACCAGAAAATGATAAAATTGAGGTTATATATTAAATAATAAACAGCAACAAGGAAGAGTAAAAATTATTAAAATAAATGTGCTATATGATAAAGACCAATTAATTTCTAATGTATTTTCCCATTTTCATGTCACTACCCAAACCAAACAATATTTGGAGAACCAGATTCTGTATCAGTAGTTAATAATTTTAAGAGTCCTCCTTTCCTTCTTTTTGTATAACATAAAACCCCCTACGTGAGATACGATCTCATTTAGGATATATTCCTTTTAAAACACAGGGAAAATAATGAGGCACTGAACTTTCACGCTCTCAAATAACAAAGTCTAAGAAATGCACAAATTTATGATACAAACTAAAAAAAAAATGCAAAAAAAGAGAAATATTAATTGTTATTATGGAAGATCAACATAGTTTATTTAGAAAGGAAACCTGTAGTAGGACTTCAATATGAAAAGTGTACCCAGTGAGATTTAAGATAAAAAGAAACCATTTCGGCAGCATTTCTCAATAACAATAAATACTAGACACTAGAATTTTTATAATATATATTTTAAAATATATGTCCTAAACCAGTGTATTCTTTGAAATAAGTATCATCTATGAGAAAATTATAATGTAACTATGATAGTTAATCCATAAAGGAGAAAAACTGTAAAATTTCTTACAGCTGAAAAAAATTAATTACAACAACTTGCAGTATCAATTGTCCAGAAAAAGTAGAATTTAAAATAAAAATTTTTAAAATGCTGCTCCTATATGTAGCCTTTAATACGATTCTCTTCCTCTTAGAAATTAAATGAGGTTCTACTGGAGATCACCAGGAACAGATGGAAATTTAGGACCAGAGCAAGAGTGATTTCAGAGCAGTGAAACACACAAATAAAATAATTCTCTGAGTACATTTCACACCGTGGAGATCTAACATTGTCCAGTTAGCAATCTAACAAAAATTACTTGATTTTTTTTACGTTGAACAATGTCCATGAAAATGAAACATCATTAAGTTCCTAAGCAGCATCTTTTCATTATGTTTTAAAACCCTGCCCCTGATCCCTTCATTATGCACCCTTCCATGCTCTCCCATATTATATCACATATCACACACAGAGGAATGCAATATTTTAAAACTGAACTGGCTGATGCAATGCAAGTATTTAAGTTTTTATGAAAAGAAAAATCCTCTGCTGGGGAAATGGCTGATTATTGCTTAGATTCAGGATTAAAGAAAAAAACAGAGTTTAAGGCTATAAACTTCCCAGTAGCCAGAAGTAGGATTTCCTCTGTTTACACGACACGAAGCAGAGAGGGTGCCCCTTCCTGCTCACACCCTGTGGATGTTGCTGCAGCAGAGTAAATAATTATAAACATTTCCCTTTGTACAGTCTGACTTTGTTGATAACAGCAGCTCCAGCGAGCCCCTTGCTCACAAATCCAAAAGTATGTGGCACTCGAGTATTTATTTTTCTAAGATGCAATTGGAAAAACTGTGGATGCGGGAGCAGCCTCTGATGTGTCAATACCACTTCATTTTCACCTTTGGGCAACACTTAAATAGATGCTGCTATCCAAGGTTTCCACAATATCGCGTGCAGTGCAGGGCAGGCTGAGGCCAAGTGACAGAATCCAACCCACATGTTTGCACAGACTGAAAACAAATGGAATCCAGGCATCTCCAAGGAAAAACCAGAGCAAAATGGATACAGGCACTCAGAAACAGGGATGTGCTTAAGGCCAAATCCCCACCCCAACCAAAAAAACTAAACCAAAATAAAAATCAGGTTGTCTCTTTACCAAGCAGTGAATCTGTAAACTGCTTTCCACAAGTCAGAGGTTTGCCCTTTGTAAAGCCAACATCTTTGTAAAGAAAATGTAAGTGACAGAAAGAGACACTCGATAAATCCTTGCTTCCTTCCCAGCTCTCCGCAGATCAGGCACGGGAATTCCCTCCACTGACCCCTTTATTTGTGAGAAGCTGAAGAACAAAATCGAGGAACGAAGCCTGGAGCTTCCCTTCTCCCTGACCTCTCACTCCCCAGCCCAGTTCCCCCCTTCCTACACATTTCCAGTTGTTCGAAAGGGAAAGATGCACAGACCTCAGCAATGCATTCACATCTCCTCATTCTACAATTAGGGGCCTTTACTCCTGCCTGGGTCCACACTTCTCTGCTATTTACTTCAGCTCCTGGCTGTTGCTGTGGGTGAGGAGGGAGAGGAAGGTAGTTCTGAGTTCCCAGACCTCCTTAAACTGCTCAGAGCAGCATGGCTAATCTGACCACGCAATATTCAGAACAAGTGCTCGTACAGGGAACCTTCCCCTTTGTTTAAAAAAGGCAAAACAAACCAGAAAACCCTTCCCCCTCCGAGCTACCTTGCCTGTGCATTAAAAGCACTTTTTTTTTCCCATACTGTGGCTTTTTCCTCCCCTCCACCCCCATCTCCATATGCCTTCCCCAACAGCCTCTTTTGGGGGGCCTGAACCAGCTGCTATTTTTGCACATACAAATAACACCCCAAGAGTGTCATCTTCATGCATATAACAGGACTGTTCACATGAGGAAGGTGCCTGAGATGCCCTTCAAAAAGAGATTAAAGAGCAAAATTTAAAAAAAAAAAAAAAAATGTAATCTTTGGCTTTTAGCTGCTTGTGGTTGAATCCATGGCCATGGCTGCACTTTGGTGTTACCTGCTTCTCCCAGCAAGCCTTCTCTTCTCTGCAGCAGATTTTGTTGCCATTCCATCAGGCTACACTCCTAAGTGGCTTCCAAAACACCAAAAACCAGCAGTGTGAGAGAAACTCAGCTGCCACTGAGGGCAGTCCAGACCACGTGCTGCATTTGCCTTTCCCTTTACACTGCATGTCATGTTCTGTACCAGATTCTGGCTGCCTCAGAAAGGGAGGGTTTTAATATCACACAAAAAGTGAGCAGTTCACATAATTGTCACCATTTTTTCCTTCCACTGTCTGAGTGATATTAAAAAACAAAATATAAATAAAAGAAGGAGGAGAGCATTGGCTCTTTACAAGGAATGAAAAAAGAAGCACCAATTCATTTCTGTCTGGGTGTTTTGCTTAATACCCGTTTGTTCGCACAATCCTGCTTGCAAAAAAATATTTGTTTGATATAAAGGACATTGAATAATTTATGCAATATTTAATAATGCAGTAAACCAGGGAGAGTTCAGCAAGGCAGGCATGGCACTCTACATTCTTTGCCTTGCCCGCCTCACATTTCCAAATAAACCCCCACCCTTAACCACCATTAGCACATGCAATGTAGCAAAAAAAAAAAAAAAAAAATAGAAATACTGCCTAATTTGGAAATTTAACAAAACATCTGCTCTTAGTTCAGAGACTACAGCATCAATTTTCCATGTCATGTATTTTTGATTAAAAAGAATAAAAAGAGGGCTTCAAGAACAAAATCAAAATAAATGGAACAGGATTTATATCAGCCTCCAGTTCATTCCAAGTGGGTCCAGAAGCCACAGGAACGAAGTCAGAGCAGAGCATTAGTGTGGTAATAAATGACTGATGGTTCTCCAGCCTCCTGCACGGGGTATCCTGAAAGCAAATACATTTTAGAATACCAATAATTGCATCAAGCCAAGTCCAAGGCTTTCACAGTGTATTAAGGGGCTCCTGACTTTTCATTCTTTAAACAGCCGTAATATACGTAAACAATAGATCAACTTCCAGGGCAATTGACTTTGTCTTAAGGCTTTTTTAAAAGCATTTAATATACCTTTTACTCCTTCCTCAAATCCAACTTGTTTCCCTATTTTGGCATCTCCAACCCAGCTTTTAAGAGATGTTGACGTTCTGAGTAAGAACAGCAGGAAGAACTCTGTCTCTATAGAAAAATGTTTAAAATATTACATTACATGATAAAGAAGATCTCCATTTCTTCCTCCTATTTTCACGTTTCTTAAATATTTTGGTGAGCCTTCCACCAAGGCCTGATTTTTAAATAGTAGAGAGATAAGTAGCGTTTAAAATCTTTGGATGTTAAAAGGTAAAATATATGAGTCTAGGTTTTGAGTCCTTTTGTGTCCTCCAAATTATATCTCAATGCTTAGTCTGTTGAATTAACTCCATTGATTATAGGTTTTTTCTTTTGGGACTGTCCATTTTGCTGTTCAAGAATAAAATGTGGTTTACTGAAACCAATGTGACCTTGCAGTTGTCCTAAATTTATTATTAATCGTTTGTGCTTTTCTTCCTTAAAAAGGCCCAAGCATTCACATAAAAAATGGGCTAGAGTCTCTAAATTGTATTATTTCGTACTGAACAAAAGGCAAAACGTATTTCCTACCAAAAAATTATGTCACAGAAGGACGTACATATTTATATTCCATCTTTCTTTTTATAAACACTGGCTTTAAAGATTAAAGAAATAGATTGGAAGTTTACGACTTTGTTTTCATCACCAGTCTCAGGATCCAAAGGAGACTGTTTTTGCTTGGACTGCACTCACGTGAAAAAGTAAAAATTAAAATCAATCCTTATGATCTTCTCTGAGCTAAAGCAAACTGTTCTATTTATCAGCATCCTTGTTTGCCATGAGAATTCCTAATGCAATTTATGTTTCCTTGCAAACCATAACATGCATTGCATGCACAGATACCACTTCAAACCAGATTTTGTCATGGATAAATTCATTTCCAAATTTTATTTTCCCTGACAGATTTATTGTTTTAATCAGTTTTAATCAGAGTTCATTGCTTCAATGATTTAAGTGTCTTCTCATGCCACAGGATGACTCAGGGATGGTGGCCTCAGGGAACTTAAAAATCTCCCTTCTGTTGAAGCAGGGGCTTTTGTCAGCCTCTACTTGAGCTCTTCCAGAATTTTTGGGGACTCTCTGAGCAGTCTAACAAGCTCACAACACTGATAACAAGAGGCCAATAATAACAATTAATGATAAGCTCCAGACTCTACGAGGGAGAGATCACCAAAGATTAGTCATTGTTGTAATTAATCTATTAGCATTGTAGAAAGCACCAAAACAAAGGCAATGTCTTTTCATTATTGTATTTAAATTTTTTTTACAGTTCATGATCGTCAATGTAGTCATAAGCCACTAAATTGCAAGGAAGATGAAAGAGCACATCAAGTTCAACTCCTGCAAAATAAACAAGAGTGTGCAGCTGCTTAATGATTGTGTTTGTATCTAGAAAGGCTTTATCATTACAGTGCTTTCTGCTATTTACAGAGGAGATAAATCCCACTGGTTCTCAACTGAGAAAAGCCCAACCATTGGGCTAAATTTCATGTTTGTCTACCTAGTTCCACGTTTGCCGTTCTGCAATCCATCCGTTTCAGAGCATGCAGGGCGTGCAGAGATAAAATAAAGGGCAGGAGGGCAGAGAAAGATTTTTTCCAGGTCTGAAAGCAAGATCATTTTGCGGGAAGACAAGCACGTACGTTGCTTTTTTCCATCCCAGAATCCAAGTCTGAAAAGCAAGTTAAAACCTGCAGATGGCCTCTTCCATTTCCAGCAAGAGGCAGGGGAGGAGGGAGATGCAGAGTGGGCAGCTGCTGAGGCAGAGCTAATCCGAGAGGACAGTTCCTGCTTATTATAGAGCCATTGCTGATAATAAAAGCTGAATCAAACTGCCGACTGCAACCCAATGGAGACTCCCCTCTTCTTTAATTTTTAAACTTATGGAAGCACTTGACACTGAGGTGGATCAAATATCCCTAGTTAGCGTGCAAATACTTACTTAAGCAGCCCAGCAGGCCCCAATCTGTGCAAAAATTTCAGGTGAGCACCATGAAACAGCCCCTAATTATGATGTTCCATTACCCCTTTTCCGAGCGTCACAATTGGCCCTAAGTGGTCACGGCCGATTTATTTCAATTAGTTTTTCACGGGCTCCGAGTTATGACAAATTCATGTTTTGGCTGCAGGAAATTGGTGGCAATCACGAAACCACCAAAACATCAAAACATCAGGGAGTGCCCCCGCTAGCAGGGAATTGGTGGCTCAAATCCCTGGGCTGGCAGCGGGGAGGAGAGCATGACAGAGGGTGGGGAGAGCACCACTCCAGCTTCTCCTGGGTGTTTCCTGCCCTTTTAAAGGCTGGGAAAAATTTAAAAAGTGCCTCCTCTAGATGGCACCAGGAAAAGAATGTTGTGTTCTAGTGCTCCAGCAAAGAACAGCTCTTTGGATGCAGAATATTTATCTGTATTTTTGCCTTTTTTTCTCTGTCCACACAGTAGCTGCACATAAAAAGCGGTTGTAGAAACTGTCCATAGTTTACATGGGTTGTGTCTAAAATGATTACATTAGGAAGTACATCTAAAAAAGCAGGAATTGGCAACACAACCAACAAATTCCATTTATGCCAGTAAAAGAAAAAAAAAACAAATTTCAGTCTACCCACAGATTTAAGTGCAATGTCAAATTCAGATGTAAGCAAACTTCTTCCTGAAATCAAAGGCGCTGAATTTGACTCCTTGTCTTTTTAAATAACACCTTTGCTGTAAAAAAAGCATCAGATTCACACTCTTTAATGTAAGCATTAATTTTAACAGCCTGAAATGTTTTCATGGAGTCATTAATTTCAGCAGCCTGTCAGGTAAATTCAAGTGATTGAAACTCACCTATCTTTTACAGACCAAAATACCTCGCTTCCTTCCCAAAGTTGACTTAAATACATAAATCTCCTGGCGAGTAATTCTTTCCTTTCTTAGTTTTCCCTTTCTATACCATAGAGGGAAAAAAAAAACCTGACAGCACTAAAGAAAAATGTTGTGATATTAAATGCTAGTAATCTAAGAAATCTATTATGATGCAGTCTTATGGCGTGATTATATTGATTTTCTGTAGGATACGCAAGTACGTGCCCTATAAATACTGTCATAAATTGAGCTACAGGAGGATAATTTTCATAGTAGTACAAGGAAATTAAAGCTGTGTGGAAACTTGGCTACATCCAAGAAAAGTACAGGTAAAAACATGGGTTTTAAATATTGGGGGGCCCATTTCAAAAGTACCTGCATGCCTCAAATTACTTCAACAGCTCACTGTTAAAATTTACCTTCCAGAAGAACATTTGTTTTCTCAAAACATTGAATTTGTGTCTGGTAGAAGAGCTGGTTGAATATCTTCTGGAAAAAAAACCCCAACCATTTTCCATTTTAAAATCATGAGCTTTTCATACAAATGAAAGAGCTACCAGGAATGTGACTATTCTGAAGAATTTTTTCACTGAAAGAATAAATGTATCTTCATTTCTTTATATTTTTTAATACTTCACAGAGAGACATGTAGGAACACTATGAAAACTAAAGGTTTATTTCCAAATAAGAAATCATTAAAATCAGTGTTCCACTACAAAAAAAGTGTTTCAGAAATTAGTCATTTCGGTTCTCACAGAAAAGCAGTTCTTATCCCTTTCTATGCCTATTTGTAGTAATGTTGGAATAAAAAGGCTAAATTTGTGGAGAAAAAATTATATCCATAGTGACAAAATATTTTCTTAAGTAAAAAATAATCCCTAAAATAAAGTGGCTACATATCTTTGATTTTCAATAAACATATCCTTAATTTTACCAGGTTTATTCAATATTTTTTTAATCATCCTTCAACTTCAACTGCAATATATCAGTAATAAACTTCATCTGAAGTTACTAAAACTGCCTGTACCCCATGACCAGGACTGTGGCAGAAGTGGTAACTCTAAAACCATATTTAATTTTATCCCAGCAAGATTTGCCAACGGGAAGACCGACAGTCTGATGCAGTTTTGGAGAAAATAATTAGGTATTTGTTCATTTCCAATCAAATCCTTCACCCATTGGCTCCATGAGAAAGAAATATGGATTTTCACAATAGCCACGTGCAATGTTTCAGTTTTGGAGTTGTTTAAATATTACTTAAAAATATATTTCCTTCTGGCAAAGAATATTTCCCAAGAGTTTTAAGAATCTGAAAGGACAGTGCTTGAGGGTAGTACACCAAATAATTTCATTTTCTAAGGATCTAAAGGAGTTGTATGGTTCCACAGCTGCACAAGAGAGAGGTTCCTTGTATCAAAAGTCCATATTCACACTTGAGAGTTCTTCTTTGTTTATAAAACAGTGTAATTGCTTTGTAATCTTTTGTCCTGCCTTTAACTGCAAATTAAACATATGGCCAAAAGGTACTTCTAATAAATACTTCCCTATAACTTAACCCTCCACGGAGATACAGGCACTCAGGAAGAAAGACATCATGCTGTCCAAATTTGAAGAGCGTCACAAAAATACATTGTTTAGATGTCCAAGAAATTTTTGAAAAATAGTACTTCATCAACAAAAATACATCTACAACATTTTAATCACTGCTGTCCTAAAGAATATAAAAATCAAACTGGGTAGAGTTTCTATGACCTGGAAAACATTTCAAGCTCTTCTGGCATGCAGACACATGAAATAACTGCCTTGTGAGGGCACACCTCAGCATTTTCTCATGTTGGAAGTTGACAAAACAACATTTCTGTTATATAGGAACTGGTTTTGTGGGTGAGGAAAAAAAAAACCCACGAGATTGAAAGCTTTCATTACACAGCCTTCAAATCAAATGCTGACTTGTACGTAGTAGACTTTTGAGCACATGCAACATAGGAATCAGGCAATTCGCTGAAAGTAGATGCCCTTTCCCTTAAAAAAAAAGCTGAGTTCCAGTATCCAGATAGCTAAAATGAGAAATTTCAGTTGGAAGACGTCTTCTAGGTGAACCTGGCTAGAAGTTATCTAATTTCTAGTCACAGGCAAGTGATGTTTAGAAAAGGCTTTAAACAGAGTGCACTGTGTTACTTCTGCAGCAGCCCTTTTGTCAGGCCCTGTATTTTGACAGAAGATTCCCATTACAGTCACTACCCTGATTAATGTGAGGGTACAGTTCAACCAACTTCAGATCCATCAGCAATAACTGAAAAACCCTGAGTGTGTCAAATCTGCATGTACTGTCTATTAAGCAGAAGCTAAAAAAATGAAAACAACATATAACCTTTAAGTAGGACCACAAAACATCACCTTTAAACACCAAAAACTTGAGGACAAGGGTAATTATTTTTAAAATTTTAGTTTGGTTGTTCAGGTTTTTTTTGAAGTAGCTGTTTTAGGTACACGAAACTATTGTGTGCACACATCTTCATGTTAATTTTGTGTTCCACTGGCCATGGAAGTTGCTTCTAAAGAAATTGAACATACTTGGTTTTTAGGAGTGCTGCATGCATGCAAATTGCTGTTCTGGCTCCGGGACATACAACAGCCTGCAGCAAAGGCATGTCCAGCCCAGTCCCTCAGAAATCCCCTGAGAAACTGGGTACTCACAATATTTTTCCTAGTGTTCCTGGCTTTTTCTCTGTTATGGCCTGTTCTCTTCAAACTTTGAGTAGTTTCAGTGTAAGATCTAAAAAAGTATCCATCTCTTTCTGGTTTTCATTGCTTTTTGTTGTTATTTGAGTCTTCAGCTTTCAGAATTCACTTTCAGAATTTCCAAGCAATCCTCCCTCTATTCTTTTCCCCAGTGTTACTGCTCTTTTATGGTGTCTTCCCCAGCTCAGGACTTACCTAAAGCAAGGAACAGGATAAGCCCACAGAGAATGGAATTTTCTGCTTTTATGAGCTGTTGGTCTTCAATGAAAATTTCTAATATGATCTGTTAGAGTTTCTGCTGAAGAACTTCAGAGTCTGCCAGAACCTGACCTACCTCCATGTTTGAAAAGCTTTTGCAGCACACATTCCTTACTCAGTCTTTGCCATAAAATATTCTGGTCCCCTTATGGCTTTTTTCTTTTTTTCTTTTTTAATTCTGTTTGCACAGTCATTTATGACCCTTCCTAGACACTTGATCCATTTTCCATGTGACCCATTTGCTCATCTGTTTCTCCAACTGCAAAACCAGAGGTCAGGAATATAATACGCTTGAACAGGAAGTCTCTAACTTTTCAGTCCTAAACATTAGCAAAGTTACACCCAGGATTTTTAATTCGATGCAGCCTTACTAAAACACAAAAGTGAAATAATTTAAGGCAGTCTTCGGAAAATAAAAAAAAAAAAAAAATTGGAAACAAATAGGGCAATGCGATGAGTTTTATTAAAATACTGGGTTTCTTCAGGCTGACTTCTAAACTGAAACCACAGCTTTAATCAACCCTTAATTACATAACTTAATGCACGCCAGAAGTTAAATTCAGCCACCCAATTAAGAGAAAGTATAAGTAAACATGGATTCATTTCTAAGAAGAAAAACATCACAAGGAAGCCATCACTCAATTCCATTGCCTCCCAGACCTCATGAAAATGAAAATATTTTGCCAGGGTTGTTTTGCTTTCTGGTAACACAACCGACCTTTGAGTTTCAGTATAGTTACCTCTGACTATCATGCTTAGGTCTTTTGGGAGGATAGAAAATTCGTAAAAGGTCAGATAAATAACCAAGAAGATCCTCTCCATGAAATGGAGGGGATAAACCTGTAGGATATCAACTCAACACAAAATACTGATGTGGTCTTGTAGAAGAGGTTTTGAATTACAGGATTTGTCAAATGCAAAGAATACCCTGAAAAGACTGTTCCTGTCACTGAGTAGATCAGCAAATTTCTTGGTGGATTTAATACATTGATTTCAAGAGAGCAGAAGGACCAGAAATTGTTAAATCTGTTTCGCTTTATGACCTCCTTTCCAAGAAGAAAAGATAGATGTGAATTTTTAGGGAAGTGCAAGATATCCAAGGTATTCTAAATACAAACTCAATAATCATTAAAACTCAGATTAAATTCTCAAAAGCCTTTCCAGAAGTTCTCAGCTCATCTTTATTACAGAGACTGACATCAGTGTAAATAGTTATTCCCAGGAGCACTTCAACACTTACAGTATCGCAGTAAACTGTCTTTCCTCTACAAGTGCTGGGTAAAGAATTAAAAATTATGAATTCTGTTTTCCAGAGAGTAGGAGAAGGGGAGGGAGACAAAAATCAGCACCCTGATGAGTGCCTGAGGGAGCTGGGTTGCTCACTGGAAGGAGGTTGGTATCTTCTCCCAGGTAACAAACAACAGGATGAGAGGAAATGTCCTCATGTTGTGACAGGGGAGGTTTAGATTGCATATTAGGAAAAAAAACCCAACATTTCACGAAAAGGGTGGTCAAGCCCTGGAACCGGCTGCCCGTGGAAGTGATTGAGTCAAAACTTCTTTCCCTTTGGGGAATCTCTACAAAGATATAAGCAAAGAGAACAAAATTATGTCTGGAGATGATATCTTTTCCATCTCAGATAGTTTTTTGAAAGGTCTAGAATACCTTTTCATCCCACATAAATTGGTGAAAATTAGAGGGAAAAGTGCTGTACAACTACCTGAAGGTTTCTCTGGATATCTCAGTTTGGTAGAGAAAGACATATTTTTCATTTGCCCACCCCTGTTCTAAGGAAAGTACCTGTGTATTTTTCCTCTGCAAGCATAGATCTGAAGAAGTTGGAATTCAGTTAACACAGGACATCTTACAGTAATTCATCCACAGCAGCCTCTTGTTTAATTGCCACAGAAAAAGCAAAACAGTGGTAAATTTGAGGTAGGAAACCACCCTACTATAGAGGAGCAACTTATTAATTTTGTAACAATGAATTTCCATCTTAGCTTTTTACACAGTTGGGTGGGGAGGGGTGCAGGAATCTCTCACTGTGGTATCTTGGTGAGGATTATAGCATTTTTGGGGCTGGATGAGATAGAGTTCAGGTTGCTCAGGGCTCGATCCAGTCAGGTCCTGAAAGGCAGGAGATTGCTCTGAGAAACTGTCTTAGTGTGCCAGAGGGGAAAAAATATCTCCTTGTATCCAATCTGGTTAATTTCAATTTCTGCCTCTTGTATCTTACCCTTCCAATGTGTGCCACTATGAAGAACCCAGTTTCAAACACTGAAACTGTATTTTACATATATCCTTATGATTTGGATCAATCCCTGCTTTCTAAATAGTGATTAATATCACTCATAAACAATGCATGCAATCAACCAAATAACATAACATGCCAAAAACCCATATTCAGTGCTTTAAAAACCCCAACCATTTTACCCTTAGAACAATTTTTGGAACCAGATGTTTGGCTGGTGAAAGACCAGTGATATGACCACACTCCCAGGGTATGAAGGCAGAAGGCATAAAGCATAATTCTGGAATATTCACAAAGATGTATAGGTACACAGGCTAGAAAGAATGAATGATTAATGCTAGAAGACAGTATCACCCAATAGAAAATTAATGTAAAAGCAGCAAAAATCCCTTTCAAGCCACAACATAACTTTCTGAGTAGTCTGTTCCAGCACGAGACTGGCAGCTCTTTATTTGCTTCCTCCATCTCTAGCTGACACTTGCTCAAACCCCTCAAACAATATTCTCCTCTAGCTGGGAGAATTATTTGTTTCATTGCTTCCATTATCACACAGTCAGGCCATGAGATATCAGGCTGCTGATTTCTGCCAGGGCACTGCACAGAATGTACAAGAAAACGCAGAGGCTTCAGATGTTCTCAAAGTCACAGAAGAGCAGGAAAGCTCTAGGCCATATCGAGACCACCAAAAAACTGATCCTGCTGGTCAGGAGCAGCCAAAAAAAATAAATTCCTCCCTCTCCTCACAGCACCAATAATTTGGAGCATATGCAGGCTATAGTCCCTTGGGACCCTGGATGCGTTCTGTTTTCAGAAACATCCCTGAAGCTGCTACAGGGAAAATAACTGGAGAGAGGCATATGCTGCAAAGATGAACCAGAAATCATCACAAAACTGGAGAAGAAGAGTCTGGGGAAGTCCATATAACTCTGTCTGGTAACAATCTGTACTCACTTTCAGTAATAAGAAAAATTAAAGCTGTGCAAGACAGAATTTATTCTGCAAACCATGAGCTCATGTTAATGGCTAAACCTGACCACACAGCCACCAGCAGGACAGCTGTGGAAACTTCTGAAACATATGATCTTGTTTAGCTGCAAATTAAGAGCATCAATGCAGGAATTCCTAGGTGAGGTTTCATCACCTAAATTACATCAGGAAATCAAATTGGGCCCCAGCATTGCCTTTATGCCCCACGAAAATGCAGCTGTGTTCAGCTATTACTGATCAATAGCATTAATTCTGTAGCAGTGACTGCAACACTTGTCTTTGCTGAGAGATGTAGCACAGTCTGAGACCAATAATCCTGTGATACAGTACACGAGCCTTCCAATAAAACACAGGGTAAACCTGTCTGTGATTGAAGAAAATATATTGTCATTTAGAAAACTAAGTGCCCTAAAATAATTGTGTGGTACGAGCCCAGGCTCACCAGTGAGTATTCAGCAGTGATTCTCTCTCTGATCAAATTACAGAGCTTTTCAATAATGATTTTATGACTTCCATTACATTAAATGCCACGGTGCCTTTATCAACAAGAAAAACGGTACCTGCAGTGCCAAGTGCAGAATTTATCAGCCACCACCCCTGAATGAAGAGTGCACTGCTGGTGCTGATGCTTTTCCAAACACAGAAATAAATTAAGGTTACTGGGTTATAAGTAGATCATGAAAAGGTTGACTTGAGGCATTATTCACCATCCTCTGCCTCACGTCCCTGGGGGTGCAATATGGCCCAGAGCTGCTTTTATGGAGTGTCCTCCCAGGGTTAATCCCGTGAGGCTGAGAACAATTACTGAACATGACATCCTGCCACACATAGCAGCCTTTTTGGGCAGCCTGGGACAAATCTTTGGGCACATCTTTGATGACAGACATGGCCTGAGAAGGAACAGACACCCCAGCACCCAGCGCTGGTTGCAGGCAATACATCAGATTAAACCACCACCCATAAATTCATCAGAAGCCTGGAGCTAAATAAAGCCTTGTACATCGAGTTCTAGATCAAACATACTTTAAAATAAGATATAAACACGCCTGAATCTTTTAACCAGATTGCTGCATCCACTTAAGCATGTGTAGAATAGGAGCAATGGTAATGATCTGCTTGTAAGATAAGAAACGACTGCAGAATATTTAAAAAATCCTTTGATGTTGCTCTACTACAAGAAGATGATATCATTCCTATTGTCAGCCTGGTACACTCGAGGCTCTCCAAAAATTATATACAGCTCTGACAAATGAAGGAAGCAGACTGAAATCAGCCAAAGGACAAAAGCTGAGATGTGAAAGCACTTACAAGCAAGGAGCTGAAAAAATCCGAATTTTGGCTGAAAACACCGTTTGAGCCTAGAAGTGAGAATTGTCAGCATTGCCCCTGTTGGCAAAATTATCTTGGGATTTCATCTCAGAGCACACTGACAAATTTCCTCAAGATGGCAGGGAGGAATTTAAGTAGTTGATTTTGGAAGTGTAACTTCTAGCATTGAACTTTTCAAGCAGAATTTGATGGTGTGAATAGGGCATCCAAAATTGTGAAACTTCAACTATGATGGACAGATTCTTGGCTAGAATCCCAAAAAAGTCCTTAAGGAGGTAGGGACTACAATTTTGGCATCTTACATTTAAGGGATATAAACTTCTTCATGTAAAGATAATTTAAATTTTATGCTGTCCTGAAATAGACCCAAGTAGACCAATGTAAATAATTTATTTTTCCAGTGGTGAGCTAACCTGAACAACAACAAATTCACTCAAAATTAAATACTTTCCTTGGTCTGAAACAATTTTTTACAATGCTTAAACCTTCAGTTTCAGCCCATTTTGAAAAGCAAACAACAGTTTAAACCAAACAAAAAAAAAATTGCAAACATTTGTTTGCAAAGATAACTCTTCTTTTTTAAAAAATACTTCTTGAATTAGGTAGCAAATAAAAGGTTTTGTCTATTTTTTCCTCTCAGCAATTTAACTACAGGGTAGAAAATAAACACACAAGGCCTTTGGGAGCGTCTGTGACGGCATCAAAGCTGGAACGTGTTGTGTTCACCTATAACTTACCACATTAACCAGCACTGGATGGTTAAAACTTCACCCTATGTGTTCTTCCCTTGTTATTATTCCAGCAGCAGGAATTTTAATGGATAGAGGAACATCTGCCAGCTTGAGATCCTAACACCTGGCTTTTCATTAAGTCAGACTAACAACAGGGAGACTTTGGCCAATATTTGCCAAAACAGGATTTTTCATCACAAACACACCCACCAGATTTCTGGTGAGACTGGGGGGAGAGGCACTTGGAGAAGTGGCTTCTTTCATCTTTTTTTTTCCCCCATTTCATTTTACTTTCTTTTTCCTCCCTCCTTTCTCTGGCGCCCTGTTCCAGAAAAGCAGCAGCTAGAAAACCCATTTTCTACATTATTTGATTCCTATTTCGACTTAGTAGAACTCAGCCCCATTCCATCATTTGGACATGGTAGTTTCACGTACAATTAAGAAGGCACACTCCCTGTGCCTGGGAGTGACACAGGGACAGGGGCCAGGCAGCCACAGGATCACTTTTGTCTGTCCTGAAAAGCTACTTTGGACTGGGCACACAACTACACTTTTCCAGCATAACAAAAGGGGCAAAACATGAATTAATCTCACCCTTTTCTGTGGGACAGAAAAATTTACTTTCCTCTTCTCTCCCAAGGCTTATTCCTCTGACGAAGTGCAACCAAGGCAGCTGTGTCCTCCCTGCCATGCTGCAGAGGTGACTGGATGCCTGGGGACACGATGGGATGCCCATTTGGCCAAAAAGGGGCACAGCCAGATTTTAAATATAACCCAGAAAATAAATGGTAACAGCATCTCTCCACATCTGTTAAGCTTTTCCAACTCCTGATATATGATACCTTGAATCTCAGAGGTATTTAATTCCAAAAAGAGTTGAAATAAAATTACTTTTATTGTCATGTGCTTTACTGTTTATCAAGTTAAAGATACTTCCTACAGGTACTGCTAGGGCTTGATACATGTCTCCAAAATGTCACAGAGGTGGTGCATGCACCGGGTTTTAAGAGAGGATGTGCAATTCTTTACTCTTGCACAGTTCCTTCTATCTTAGGGCTTAAAAATGCCTTAACTTATTACATCTTTGCCAAGAAATATTACCTCAGTTCTGGATGTAAATTGGAGAATAAAGCGCTGAAATTACCCGGGCAGAGGCGTGCAGAGTAATTCAAGAGAAGAGTTTGGAGTCATGGTTTCCAGGTGTCCCACGACAATCCTTCTCTTACAAACCCAATTTACGTTTTTTACTTGGAAAAACAGATAGCAGTAGCATGTTCTCATGGAGAAACAGGAGGCAATAGATTTTGTAGGTGCTGCTTAAACACTCACAACACCAATTGCACTGTTGCACCATAATTATAGTTTATTAAGGCATACAGGCAGGTAGCATTAGAGAATATCCTGAGCTAGAAGGGACCTGCAAGAATCATCAAGTCCAACTCCTGACTCTGCATGGGACAACTGAAAATCAGACCAGAGGTGCCTGAGAGCGTTGTCCAAAGACTTCTTGAGCTCTGTCAGGTTGGTGCTATGCCCATTCCCTGGGGAGCCTGTTCAGGGCCTGAACTCCCTCTGGGGGAAGAACCTTTTCCTGATACCCAACTTAAACCTCCCCTGACATATTTAATTGTTTAAAGTGAAGAGAAAGGACACAGATAACTTTTCATTATGGTTTGGCACTCTTCCCTCTGCCACGGCCTACAGTTAAAAATTGTTTCCTTGCAGCTGTGACCAAAGGAGCTGGCATTCGATGATAAATGTTCAGAATTTCAACCTCTCCAGAGTTTTAAGAGACAGATATTGACCTCTCCAGAGATAATTGAAAATTGCCTTCCCTTTTTCAAATGAGTCATATCCCTTTGTAGCCTTCAAATCCATCAGAAGAAGCAACTGAATTTCTTGGAGGCAGGACATGAGCCATCATCAGAAAACTTGAAAGCTGATGCTAAATCACTAAGTGCCACATGCCTTTCTTACTTTGGTTAAATAAACTCATCCCACAGTGAAAACAAGTGCAAGGACCATCCATTTCAGCATTCCTTAGAGAGTGGAAACAAGGGAAATTAAGGGTGTATCTTTTTGCCTGCCAGCTGGGGACACAAAGTGAAGGGAGGATCTACTAGTGAGGCAGAAATGAGTTCAAATGAATTGAACACATTCTGATTCCAGAGTAGGTCTTGCCCTCAAAAAACACCGTTGAAACACATCTTTTTTCATTTTCTCACTCTCAAGAATTGAGAAGTGCAATAAAAATACACACAGGGCCCTGTGCATCAGCTACCCACGGGCTGATGTAACTTCATAGAGATTTGGCACCTGCATTCAAAACCTAACACAGAGAGCTGCATTTGTAAAATCTGGAGATCACTAGGGCAGAAATAAATGGAAGTTTTGGAAGATAATTAACTGTTAGAAGTAAGGCTTGGCAACAAAAAAACCATTCCTGGAAAACAGAGCCACCTGCATTGACCAGTTTTGTGACACCAAGATATTTGAGAAATTTTTCTGTAGGCATTTAATCAAATATCAGAGTGAACGGAATCATACCAATTAAATAGAGTTTAGGTGTATATTCTAAAATATGTCCCTTTTTTTCATATATATGTCAACGTTGCATTGAGCTTTACCCACAAGTGTTTCTAGGCTCTTTTCGTTAGCTCTCGTTCCAAGGATGGCACAGGAAATTGTGTCATTCCCAAGTAGTTTAGTTTGCTAAAATGGCAAGGACATGAACTAATAGCAAACAACCAATGAAATAAACTAAAACAAAGCAAACAAATGGGAGAAAAACCAAAACAAAAAGAAAACCCCACGCAGAACTAAACCAGACATCAACCACTCTCATATTAAAAAAAAAAATCCAACCATTCACAAAAAAAAAAGTCCTACTTAAAAACATAAGGAACAGAACAAACAAAAACCCATCTCCCAAAAAAAACCTACCCCCACAGGGTAAGAAAGAAAATCCCAGATATTTTGAGCCCTACAGAAGCTCAGATTCACAACATAACTCTATACAAGAGAGATAACTATAACAAATACTATTTTCTGTGGATAAAAAAATGCATTTTGTATTGACCTACCTACCAAACATTGGTAAATCCTTAGTTTTATAGTTTAACATCCATTTTCAGGTTACGACACACATGTAGCAAACAGATCCTTGAATGGAGAGATCTGGGGTTGGCTGCTGACAGTCCCCCATTTATCAGTCAAAGGTCAAAAGAGCTGTGCCAGTTTTGCCCTTTACACTCCACAGAAGAAAACTTTTCTCACACCATACATATGAATATAATTATTAAACACACATGTAATGCTTATGTATTAACCTTTAATCCAAAGTTTTTGTTTCCATGGAAACAGAAGCAAGCAACTCTGTGTCAAAGTCCTGATAATTTCTTCACGAACATGAAATGGATGAGCATCTGCTGAAAACACAGATTAAAAAGGACTGACAATGGGAACGCAAATACTTTTTTAACTTCAGGTTTTGATAACGTTTTTTGCCAAGAAACATTCAAAAGTCCAAATGAATTTCTGGATTAAACTAAAATCCATCCAAGCACACTTTTTGAGGCATGAGAATCTGGAGACAAAAGGTTAGTCAAGAACTGCTTATCCAAAATTATTTTGCACAGATCTACAATGCAGAACAGCAACGTTCGATAAGGATCTAAAACTCGGGTTTCCAAGTGTGGACTGTTGCATTTGGATGCATTTTGGATACCTGTGGGATTGCTGACAGGATCAGAACTGGGAGCTAAACATGTTTCAACCAAAAGTGTTGAACAAAAATCCTTTGATAAATACTGAAACACTTTCCCTATCAAGAGGACCTTCAACACAACTGCTTTTCTCAGTAGGGACCAATAAACACACCTCAATACTTCACCAAATTTCCGGTCCAAGTCAACAATTAGTAGAAAAGAAATGAAGATATTTTCCAAAAATTAAGCCTAAAAAATGGAGTGAAACATATCCAAGCATATTTCATCCTTCAAACACTGCTCAAGCAAGTGTTGGTACCAGCAACAGTCTCAAGAGTCAGCAAGAGTTTTGTGGGGAAAGCAGCAGGAATATTTGGCCTTTATAAAACTCTCCCAAAGTCCATGAATGCTTTATTAATATTTCCATATTTATACACTCTGTGACCTAATATGCAGAATTTTAGTTTGCTGTAGCTTCAAGCATCATCCAAAGGCAACATGTTTGGAGGGAAGAGGCCACCTAACGTTGCCTGAACCTCTTAGCACACAGAATATCACGTTTTAAACAGGAAAAGAGATGATAAAAATTATTGATGTCAAATCCAAGTAATTAATACAGATAAAAAATGCCAACAGACCTGGAAAAATATTTGAAAATAATTATTTTACCACCTTACAGACTATTTCTGCTGTATACCAGCCTTTAAAATAATAATAGTGTTACATGAGAAGCAGCCTTTAACCCAAAGCTCTGCACGTGTGAACTGCAGACTTTGAACATTTGCACTCTTTTTGTGGATATGAAAGGGTGATATGTGGGCTTTGATCTTTTAATAACTCTGCTTAAGAGGGTTTAACTGTATGAATTAATCGTCAGGGCTTCCGAAAAGCATTAATTAATTCCACTCTGGAAATTATTATTATTATTGTTATATAACCACATTACATAAGCCAGGGCATCCAAACTTTGCATTCATCTGGTGACTTCTGTGGAAATCTCGAGAGCTGCTCTGCATGACAAGGAGCAGAAAGCCCTGCACAATCAGGTTGGACACTTAACAAGTGGAACGTTCGAATCGCATTACTGCAAAAGTAACAATTTAGGGGGACGCCCTCAAAAATTTAGTGGGAATAATTAAAGGAAACTGAAATATGACTCTTTTTCATTTTCTTTGAACTGAGTGAGTTAGCATGATATCCTTTGTGTTTTTCAGACAGTATTAATTTTCAAGACTGTGAGGTGGGGAGGGAAGGCCTGCAGGGCGAACTTGAAAAAGATTAGTCTAATTCAAGTCCTGTGTACAGAAGAGAGAGTTTTATCTGTCAGTTTGAAAGGGAACTTTAAAGAGGTTGTGATATGGAGCGGAATTATCACCACTATTAATTGCACAGGCATATTAAAAAGACCCTGGAAAGTGACCTCCTCTAATACAGAGAATGCATGGAGAAAAATATGTCTTAATCTTCTTTTCTGCACTGAGATAAATGTCAAGTGTATCTATCACCTCAATTAACCATAGGAAAAAAGCTGTCAAAATCTAATTCTTTTTTTGACAAGGCGTTTATTCTGAAACCAGCAGAGGGAGAAACAGGCACTTGTATTAGAAAGAGATGAGTGTCAAAGGGTTCTGAAACACATGGTGAGTTTTCCATGTGCGAAATGCTGATTAGAACCATGGTAAATCAGTGCTAGTGTGTTCTGGGTTTGTTGCCTGAGCTACAGGAAAACTGAGGGCTTTGTGGCATGGTTTACTTCAGCGCTGAGGTTACATTAACAAAAGAATGCTTTCCAGCTACAGCACCATGCAAAATGCAAAAGACCTGGTGAAATGAAAGAATTGAACCTCAGGAACATTTAAGACTGTTTTACAGAATACTGTAAAACATATTTGTTGTGATAGTTTATTTGCTCTTTGATTTTTTTTTCTTTAAATAGAAATGACACCTTTTTGTGCCTTTCCCTTTTGTATCCATGTGATCTCCTCGGTGTTAGGATGGATTCACTTCTCATTAGCTTGAGTCACACACAAAGTTTTCTTCTGTTACCCTTGTTTTTTGCAGAAGACCAATAAAAGGCATTGCAGAAAAATGATATTTATACGTCTTTCATAACTGAGCTTTGAAAGCAAAATGACTGACCTACTAATAAAACTTTCATATTTACAGCAGCTTGAAAGAATTCTGCCTCGTAATTGGTACAACCACACATTGCTTCAGCGAGAAGCCATGCAGAAGAGGAAAGCTGCCTATTTAAAGCAGTGCATTTAGAAAGAGCAGTTTGGGATCATGAGACTACCCTAAAGTCATCCAGATTCCTTTATTTTCAGAATTTCATGTGTGCCTATGTATCTGTGTGTGCATTCAGGTGTTTGGGATGCCTGTCTAAAACAAGAGAGTTTGAATTGTTTTTAGAGTTACAGTGGAGCTTCTTGGGCAAAGTATTAATTTTAAGGAAGGAGAGGAATGACTGTAAGAACTGAGATGGAAATGCAGTAAAGGTCTGGGATTTTTCAGCCTCCAGTGCTAAATAATTTCACATTTATCAGGAGGAGATGAGTGTCAGGGCAGTGTGTGATGTCCTTTGCCACCACCTTTTTTCCAGGAACAAACGATGCCCAGAAAAGCTGGATCTGCACACTGGAAATGTACGTGACCTACGGTGTTTGTCAGAAGATAGAGGTGCATTCAAGGATTAAATCAATTGCATCTCACAAAAAGGACAGGCTTCCCCAGGGAAAGCTCTGGGATTGCTTGTCAGCTGTAGCACAACTGAAAAACAACAGATCAGTCCTCTGCTTGTTTATGTTGTCACATGCTTCTGAATTCAGTGGCACTTTGTCATCTCGTGTCACAACTGGCTCCCTCTTTCCACTAGAGTCATGCAAATAACAGATCCTAAAAGTGTAGTAATACAAACAGGGGTCCTCAAGCAGGTGCCTACTCCACTATATTTTTTTTCCTCCTGTTTTAAATATTACTCCGAAATAAAACTTGGCCAAGTCAGAATCACATCAACTGTATTCCCCTTACAAGACTTCTGTTAATATGAGCAATGGGTAAGCCGTGCAGTCCTGCTGGCCACAATGACAGCACGTGTCTGTCTGCTAATATAAAACTATTCAAAACAAAAATAAAACACCAATATTCCTGAAAACATAGATTCTGCAACTTGAATTATTTCTAGAAAGTACAATAAAGCAAACAACCTTTGTGCAAATATTAATTGTAAAATAGAGGATTTTAGGCATTGAACAGACTTTGAGAACTGAGAAATTCTCTCTTTGCTTGCTCTTTTTTGAACTCAGCCAAAGGAATTTGGATAGAAAAGTCTTGGTATTCTGGATAATTATATGAATAAAGTATAAGACAATCAAGCATGTATAAAAATGTGTTTACTGTTGTGTAATCATTCAATTCAAAATTCTCTCCTATTTTCTGAGGTGCAAACACTCTGGAGCACTTGGTTAAAACCAGTAACAGCAGAGATTCACTTTCCCATTTCCCACACACTGCGTCAGCTGTGCCAAGAGTAAAACAAAATAAAAACCCACCAAACCAACCCAAGAACCTGGAATTCTTTTTGAATTCCAAGAAATAAAAGAGCTATGCAATGAAGCTTTAATAACACATTCTAAATTAGGTCTAAACACACAGCAAAGGTCCAGAGCACCCACTGAACCTCAGCAGCAAAGTGAGATAATTCAAATTTGATCAATCCTGCTTTGGATTGCAGACTGAACTTCCTCTAAATGTATCTCTTGTGAGGTCAGAATGTGCACTGAGTTCACCTGTCTCACCTAATGCACCACAATTTCTGGCTCACAGCACTTTTGTGCCTATCAGGACAGGAGGCTTGTCCCTGAAAGACAACAGAAGCTGCAGAATGCATTTTGGTGTTTTTAAAAGTAAAACCATTGAGGTGTTTAGCAGGGACAGGCAGGACACAGCTGGTAGAGATGCAGCACAGATTTCTGCCATTAGAGAAGGAGAGGAAAGAAAAATACAGAAATCCATTCCCACCAGGACTGTTGGCATAAGCCAATGTCCTCCACACTCCACAGGCCTTGTGTGACTTTGCAATGCAAAAAATCATTACAAAAACCATTACATGGTGGTACAGAAGCAGGGGTGGTCCACACAGGAGGTTCCTCTGCAGATCTGAGGAGGCAGCTTGCATCGGGTCAATACATTCTGGACCAGGAACGAGAACTTGAGCCACTGCTGCTCTTTGGTTCTGGTGAATTAAGAATTCATCAAAACCAGCTCAAGATCCCAGCCAGCCAGAAGAAAATATGGCTTTGAACTAGCTAGGGTACTGATCCTCTCTGAGTCCTGCTGCTGTGTTTTTCTTTGCCCTTTTTACCCCTCTTTTCCTGGATCTACACTTGCACTTAAGAAGATTCTTAGGAAATAATCTTCCATTATCAAAGCAGGGCACATACTCAGCTCCACCCATTGTTCACCATGGCCCAGATCATCATGTAACAGCTCTGCTGGTGCTGGCACTCATCTCAAGGTAGTACGAGGGACACTGGACAGTTCAGTCACTGCCCCTGTGTCCCTGTCTGAGCTACAGCCCTTATCTGGCAGGCCACCAAGCAGCTTGTCTTGAGCTCGAGTTTCTCACCCACTTGATCACCCAGTTTTGCTGAAGTTAATACTCATTCCTGACACAGGCTTTACCCAGCCATCCAATGCCTGAGCAGGAACAGAGCAAGACCTCTGTATTCTCTCTGTCTTGAGGCACCTGAAGCACTGACAGGATTAAATTCACATGTGAATAGTGGCATCATAACAGAGGACTGAGTCATTCCAAACTCTTTTGAACAGAATTTCATAAAACTCACTTGTATGTAAATCCTGAAGATTTCCTCTTGTTTTTAAAAAAAAAGTATGCTCTTAAAGAGAATTTCATAAGGTTTGTGGTGTTTGGACCTCTCCATCCTGGGAAAGAGATAAGATCTCAGATTTTAAGAACAGTATTCATATGACTTAATGAGTTCAGGGAGCTGGAACAGATATGAAAGTGTTATGAGGGAATTCTTTGGGGAAGAGGTTATTAAGAAGCAGTGTATTTACTTTAACCATGACTGTAAATGCCTGCTCAAAGCACTTGGTTACTTCATACGTTTTAAAATTATGAGAACAAGATACCTTAACTGCAAGGGCCATTTCTGCAACTTGACTTGCACCCTGCCATCAAAATACTCTCAAGACTGTTCATTGTGGAGGAGCTTGAACACTACGATGAACAAATCTGCCACCAGCACACTTCTGTTGTAGCCCATGATCATTATAATGCAGAAATAAAAAGATTTAACTGGACCTTTTGATTCAAATACCTCTAATCAATTTTTAGTTAAAACTAGTAAATATTAGACAACTGTTTTCTTTCACTGAAGATAAAATAAAAATTCTATCTGAAATGTGCAGTGTTTTCCTTCCCCATTTATGTTTTTGTCTCCTGAATTGGAAGATTCAAGGGGGTGACAGAGATACGATCAGGATTAGCAACCCAATAACATTTTACAGTGAACAGGAAAGCATGAAGATTTGTATAAATATTTGCAGAAACAGAAAAGAGCAGATGCACAATCAAATCATCCACAGGATGTGTGTTCACTTGCTTTTGAAAGAAAAAACATTTCTATCCCAACCTTAAAAAATAATGAGACAAAGAGAACAATTTCATCAGCTGGACAGCTCCAAAATCCTTCAGCAGCCTGAGTTTGTTGCCAAAATAAAAATTATTAGGGAAAATATCTTTGTGGAAAGAAGCTTCAAAGCATATTCTTGTCAGTGTATACTTGAAGGTCAGTTTGTCTAAAGAGACAATATAGCCCGCACCGATAAATACTTCTGTAACACAGCCACAAAAGTAGCTATATTGAACCCAAAAAGCAGAAAAATCAGGTGAAATTGTGCTGGCATAATTTCAAATGTCCACACTGACAGCAGCTCTATTCCCTGAGAGACTGGGCCCCTGTCTCAAGCAGATATCCCCAATTCATGTGTCTGCACTGCTCCTGTTTGCCTCTAAGATGGTTTTGCAGAGCCGTGCCAGTTCCTACTGAGTGTGAGAAGATTCACAGAGTGTGAAATCTTGCAAACTAAATGAGCCATAGGAACAGTTAGCACAAATCCCATATGATCAGCGTGGTAACCCAGTCACCTAGTATGTTATTTCCATTATTAGCAATAGCAATTATTCAGGCAAAGAAATGACAGAATGAACCCCTCGCTCTGAATGTTTGCGCAGCGCCGGGTCTGAAGAAAGGATTATTATGTTTTTCTACACACAAAGGACAACTGTATGCTAATGTCCCCCCTTTCCTCCACTAAGCTGCAGGGAAAGAGGCCTGTCAGGCTCATGGACAGCTCACACTAATGCAAGTAGGCTCTCTCAAGCAGGCAAGCTGCAGAAAATGAGCTGAGGCATCTTGAGTGCCACAGACATTTGATGGCAGCTGGAAGAGAGGAACTTGTCAGTCAGGGGAAGCCTCCAGGCTGGGGCACAGTGCTGAGGAAAGGGCTTTAGCGGGAGCTTTCTGCCCCTCCTTACTGCCCAAGGAAGATCCAGCCTTGCTCTCCCCAGCATGGGGAATCTTGGAAAAACACCCCCACTTTCCCCCAAAAAGGCACCAGAGCAACCAGAAAGTTTCAGTTTGGGTTTTCTCTGCCCCTGACCCCAGAGAATTCGGGCGTTGCCATCTGAAGCTGTGCTGTGCTATAAGGGAAAGCAGTACAATATTCCTCTCTAAGTGATGACCACACAGAAAACCTCACAGCAGACACTCATTATCATGCACAGCATAATAAAAGAATTTACCTAGAGGAAGACAAAAGAATGGAAGAACAGTTAATGAAAGTGTCCTGTTTCTGAAGAAACTAACAAGTGAGAAATTGCATTTTCCCAACTGAGGTGACCTGCTCCTTGACAAACATGTTGAAACAGGTTTTAGTTCTACTTCATTTATAGCTACCTTCAGATAGAGTATTTTGTGCAGCTAACAAGCACGAGTTGCTTGGGAGGTTTTGCTTTTAGATTCTGTTTTTTAAGGGGTTGGGGGTTTTCTGGTATTAGGGATTTTGAAGGCTCATCTCTGTTGTTTTGTTGGGCTTCTTCTAAGAGCTGTAGTTCGGGTTTGTTTTCTTTTTTTTTTTTTATTAAACTAAACATTATGTCCTGTTAAAAATTTTCCTGTAAATTTAAGAAGGGAAGAAAAGAAAACCACACCCCAATCTAACATTGAAACATTTGTCTGCCCAGATATAGGCATTCATTTGGCTAAGTAAAGATGTCCTGTTTGCAATCAAAATCAGAGATGACAATGACAAGAGAAGTTGAAGGTGTAAAACAGGGAACCTTTGACAATCCATCACCATCTGCTCAAATTTCACCACAAAGAAAAAAAAAAATCTGTGCAACTGAACCTTGAGGAGACAATATGAGACGACTTTCAAATCCTTTAGAACAAAGATAAAAAACACTGATTAAAATTCATTGTGAGTCCCAGTACACTCATTTTCAACCCACCAGTTTGAGCAAGTTTTGCAGAAACACTTGGCACAAAAACCTTTTAACCTGTTACAGATCAAGTGTGAGAAAAACTGTGGGTTTATCCCTGAAGCTGAGAATTCAAGTCGCTCCACACCAGGTGAGTAAAACAACACTATTTAAGATGAGATTTATCAAGATTTAGCTTCAAGATTTATTTCTCTTAGGGTGGCATCTAAATATTAAAAGAAAGTAAGCAGTACTGAAGCAATGATTATTTTGAGGAGTTCTCCTGCCTGCAAGTAACATCCCTTCGGCACTAATGCATCCCTTCCATATCTAATTGTGGATGCACTATTGCAGACACACCACAGATGAATGACTGGGGAGGAGCCCTTGTGAATCATGCCACGTACAACAGAGTTCCTCTTTCTTCCACTCTTAATGCCCACCTCTAATGCTTGCTCAATCAGGTTTCCCTGTCAAAACCCTAGGAAAATATGATGCACAGACTGAAGGTGATCTCAGTGATGACATCAATACTTTTAATGTAATGAATATGAACAATGAACTACTCTAAAATGAATGCCAATTTTCTGGAACTTTTTGGCTTTTAAATCAAACTTTCTCCTCTCTTTTTGTATGCGCAAGCTTTGGGGGCCACCCTTTATTTTTTTCTTTTTTGATTCATGCAAGGCTCAGCTGGGACAGGAGTAGGTTTGGGTTACAGGGCTGGCACACAGGACCTGACCCAGGAAGGACCAAGCATACTCAGAGATCTGAGGGGAAATCCCAGAGCTTCATTCAATTTGGGGAGATGCCTCCCTGCTCCCAGCTCTGGCTGCATCCAAAGACCCACATTTACCTCCGGGAAAGGACTGGAGCACACAGGCCAGGAGCAAGAACCATGCTGCAGACCCCACCGCCCCAAAACCATGGCTGTGTCAGAAGTCCCTTTGCTGCATCATTCGATTTTATAGGATCTTGAGTACTGCTTCATTACATGTCCTAAATAGAGCTCTAATATTGAGAGGTCTTGATTCATCTTTCATGTCTGGAGATGATCATACATTGCTTTAACCAGCCTTGCAGACTAGCCCCAACATAAATAAAGAGCATTAGAAAGATCAAAGAAAGATCAGAAAGAGTTTTTTGGTGGTTGAAAAAGAAATAGACAAATAACATTCTTCTAAACATTTTGGAAAAGGCTCAAGCTTTCCTATGTTTCAAAAACAGTGATTATACAGATGTTATTCCAGAGAGATAAAAATAATCCTTCAACAGAAGATTTTTAATCAAGACTGCAAGATTTAACTTTCTCCCTAAAAGAGGTGCTGTGCTGCAGTCATCGTTCACCGGGCTTGATAGAAAAAAAAAGTAATCAAATCCAACTGCATTTTAGGTCAAGATGAAGCAAAACAGCTGCAAATGATCCTTTCTGGCTTTCATATATATGTCTCCAAAATCTACAAGCTTTTATTTGGTTCACTTGAAATCAGTTTATCAGGAAGCAATTAGCCTCCTTAAAATGGAAAAAGGCTATATCATGCTCACTTATATTTAATACCTCTTATCACATACAACAGGGAATTGTGAGGATAAAGGGAGAAAAAGATCACTGCTCACAAAGAAAAGCATTCATTAGGCAGATACACAATACACCTCGGAGAGACTCACTGCTATTGCCACCTCATACTGCTGAGCTCGGAATTTATACACATGGTTAAAAGCGGGTTTTTTTGGAAATTGGTGCCCTGCTAGTCTCCTTACAGCCTTGAGGTCTCTCAGAGCACAAAGAGCTGTAACTGGATTACTCTACATCTTATTTTATACTGATGTGCCTTTGCAAGGCAGGACCCCTTCATCCTCGGCGTTACAGAAACACAAAGGAGACACACAGAGATGGGACAACTAACACTGGCCTCTGGTGGCCTGTGAAGAAAGTGGCCAGGCTCTGGAAATGGTAATTTCTGAGACAGGACCATGCTTTCCTTTGAGAAGAGCCTACCCAGAGCACCTGGGGCAGTGGTGTTAATTAACCACCTGCCACCTAGGATTGAACAGCCCGAGACACCCTGAGCTGGGGCTGGTTTTCCCAGACCAGCCAAGTCACAGGTACTGTTTAACCTCTCAAACCCTCCCCAGCCTCTCTCCCCACTCTGGTTTACTGCAGGACCAGCCTGTTCCCCCAGCTTTAAGATATCAGGTGTAGTTGTTGAGATACCTCACTCTGAAAGGCAGTTCTGCTACAAAACCTTATAGGGTTGGGCTTTTGGGTGAACTCTGCCATTTTCCTCTGAGACCTGAAATGCAGGGATGCTCAGCACTGTGCAGCCAGCAGGGATCCTGAGTGTCCCTGACCCCAGCAGCTGGAGCCCTTTTCCAGGTGCTGGTTTGAGCTGCCTCCCTGCCAGCTCACAAGGATGTACCTCCTTCCCCAGGGGGCTGGGAACTGTATTGCCATCCCCTGTAGCATCAAGACAGCCTCAGAGGGGGAAAGCAAATACTCACCCAGCTTTAACATCTAATTTTAGGTAGAGGGAGATTTTGCCCCAGAAATTAACTTACAACAGATTGGGAAAAGTTTTTGGAACTCATCTGAGTGCTCTGGAGAAGCTGCTGGGAACGCTCCCTGTTATCTGACACTTCTGAATGGAAATGTCTTTGTGCTGTGCATTGCTTTCAAGTCCCCTTTGCAACTCCCAGATAAGCAGGCTTGCCCATTACGTTCATTGGGTCCATCTGGTGCAGTTGCAGACCCCGGTACCCCTATTTTATCAAGGGGAACAAGAAATCCCCATAAGCTGCCTCCTGCTAACCAGCGAGGAAGAAATTTGCCAAGAGCCCTGGTAAGCCGTGCCCCAGGTAATTCACGCTGCCCAGAGCTTTGCAGGAGGTTGGATTTACTGCATCTTTTGTGCACAGCAATGGCCAATATCCTTGCTCAGCTTCCCAACAGCAGGAGAAGAATAAATCTCACAATTTGCTATTTATTTCAGCCATGCATCCCTTTAAAACAAGAGGTAGGTTCCTCTTTTGCAGGTGTGCAAAAAGACCAGGTGAGAACATAGACAGCTGGGGCTGGCTGGGACAGAGCTCCAGACCACCAGAGTGGTTCTCCTGGTGCATCTCCAGGACCAGCCACATTTCCCTCATGCCCCACATCCCCTCATTGCTGCAGGCACCACTCAGCACCAGCACAGCCACCTGGCAGCTCACAGGAGACGAGCTGGGAGGGCCAGAGCCTCCTGGCAAGGCCAGATCCAGCACATGGTCTTCCCAGGCACAGCTTGGATCAGGGGTATTCATCCTTCTGCTGCACTGACAAAACCCAACAGGCAGTCACACAACATCCTCATTGTTCATCCGGGAGAAAAACAACCTCTGAGTGGCCACAAAAGCAAAAATATGTATGGGCACTCATGGCCCAACATGTGCTTTGTCTGGTCAGCAATACTGCCAAGAAAGACGTGGCGCTTGGCCAAAAAGCCTCGGCACAGCAACAAAACACACTGAAAGCTCAATTATGAGGTGGCAAAAACGGTCACGGGCGTTAGCGATGATGTGAGAGAGCGCGGCGATGCGCGGTGCGAGCACGCAGAGCCGCTCAGGAACGGCCCTGTCCATCTGTCAGAGGCTCGGAGACACGGCTGGGTGACAGGCAGAGCTGGTCAGCGTGACAGACCACGCTTTCAGCACTTCATCAGAGCTGCTCTCAAAGTGCTGCCTAACAACTGTCAGGCAGCACCGCACCGTAGGAGTTATAAAGACATTTTCAAAGGGCAGTAATGAAGTAGCTCTGCGAATTGCTAGGAAGAGCTCCACTCAAGCATGAGGGGCTTGGCAGGGAATAAAGCATGGAGACGAAAATGTGAAAAGCAGGTGATGAAAATAAATCCCTTCCTTCTACCAAGGAGATCTCATCCTGAATTTTCAAGGACATACCAAGGAGCTGACGTGAGGGGCCCCTGACAGCAGAGGAACCTGTATATGGGGCATGCAGTAACCACAGAAATGTTGGGCTATGGGACTTGTTTAGGTCACTGGAAGTGCCCATATGGTGTTCCCAGTGGAAACCACTGGATTTTAACACTTCTGTTATCACTTAATATGAAAGGATGACCTCTGGATTGATGGGAGAAGCTTAGCCTGCACAGGTGCCTCATATTTGTGGGCTACTAAAACTGCCTTTACAAAAAGGCCCAGAGGCTTTGTTCACGTTTCAAAACCTTCCTCAAATCGCATTTGGAGATATTCCCCGCCTTCCTCATTCTCCTTTTGTTGCATTCCCGGTGAGTGAGCCCTGATCTTTGCCTAAGCTACACCACGGGCAAGTCTGTGCCTAGGTAGGTCTTGTGCCTTGCTGATCCTGACTCACTGAATCCCCTGCATTTTTTGGGATGGTCTGGAGGGAACAGACCCATTGCCCAAAGCAGCTTAGTGCCACTGCAGCCCTGCCATCACCTCAGTGGCGTCCTGCAGGCCTGTGCCCAGTGGCAGCACTGCCCCTGCCTGCACCATGGCCACGTTCATCAGCCACTGCTGTTCCCTGACATGCTTTCACCTGTGTGTCACCTTTGATATCACAGCAAAATCCACAGGCTTTTGGTCCCACGGATGGGCAGCGTGCATTGGATGAGCAACAAAATCATGCTGTGTTGCCCCAGGAATACTCACAGTACAACCAAACTAAAAAACAAAGATTTAAAAATCAAGCCCCAAACTACTATTATTCTCTGTATTGTCTAGAAGGCCAAATGCAGTGGCTGCAGCCATAAACCCCTCCCCTGCTCTCCCCGTAAGGAATGGGCTGGTACAGCCGACACTTCATTAGTCATCCATTAAATACTTTCTACTGTTACAGCCCAAGGTGAGCCAGAGCCAGTGATCTAGAGTTTAGCAGATTAAAAGAACTCTCAGTTCCTGTAACCATTCTGTCCTGCAGTAGTTTCATTTCTCTAGGCTATCATCAGCACACAAACCATTTTTGTAATCGTATTTGTTTCTTCTACTTTCTATATGCACGCTTTCATTTAGGTCTTGCTTTCAGTCTATCTGACCATATCTTTTTCAGACTATTTTTTTTTTCTTTTTACTACATCTACTGAAGGAAAAAAAAAAGTTATGCAGGTGTATAAGCAGCATAAAATTGCAACCCATAAATTTTCTATATAAATGCACTTTATAACGTGCATAATAAAAGAATAGCCCAGTCATGTCAAGCTGCTTTAGAGTTGTAAATGGATCAAAGTATTAAAACACTTGCATGTACTTGAATATATGAGGCTAGCCAAAATATCCAGTGAAAGAAAGCTTTTTCTGATAAATATTAGTTTGATAGAAGTCTTACAACAGTTTCTGTTGGGATTATAGGTTGGGTTTTTTTTTTTTCCTACAAGTCTTGTCAAGAAGTGCCTGCCTAACTCTCTCCTCTGATTGAGGTTTTAATCCTCTTGAAATTCATGTACTGCTTCTGAAGGTAATTCAGCACCCAAAACTGCTCCACTGCTTCTCAGGGGAAAATAGGAGTCAGTCAGTCTATGACATCTTTCACATAAAAAAAAGTTACATTTACTTGCAGCAAAATGACTGCAAGGTAAACATCTGTGTGTTCATGTGTAACACACCATGGATATAAATAGATGTGTATGGATACAAAATATACAAATAAAAATATCTCATGAATAACTTGAAAGTCAAAACTAAATGTTCCCCCAAGAGTCATGGTAGTTGGGGTTTAAGACAGTCTGCTCTCAGATCCTGACTACCTCACATAGCCCTAAAGGGTCTGTGCTTTCTTCTTGCCAAAAACTGAGCTTTCAGACATTTTGAATGAAAAAATAACTGCTTATTTGAGGAAAAACTGCTCCAGAGCTGCCACTCACTGTAAAGATATGCAGAGAGGAGTTATATGCAGGAACACTTGAGATCTGAAGCCAGGAATGCACTTCCTTGCCAGCCCATCACGATAGTTTTAACTACACAAAAAAACCTGGAGATTTTGGACATTTGGAAGCATCACCTCAGCTGTGGGATGAGTGCCCTCATAGAGAAAAAACTCCAGAGCTGCTCAAGCTCCTGCATGAGGACTGCCATGACAGACTGATATAGTGATGTCCCTTGACTCCTTCCACCCAGGTTTCAGCCCATTTCAGGAGCACCACTCAACCAGTCTGTCTTCAGACAGAGAGACACAGCCAGTAAACACAAGATCAGTTTGGACCTAAATGGACAAAATAAAGGTGGGGGAAGAGAGCAGAGTGCACAAGTCCAGCTTACAGAAAGGAAATTAAATGAAGGTAAGGAGCACTTAAGGGACCTGCCCCATCAGCAGAACTTGTCTATGAATGACCTGAGAATTAAATCACACATTCAATCCTGTAAGCCACAAGCCATTCGCTTATTGAGACAGCCAGAATTCATCTTAAGGAGAATGATGGACTTCCTGAACAGAAGCATAACTCAGACATTTCTAACATTAGGTTATTTCTGAGTACCAGAGCCATGTGATTGTATTCTTCCTAATGAGAATTTAACTGCTTAGAAAAGCAAAATAAGTTTTCTGAAAAAGTATGGTGTTACTCAGTTCAAAGCAGATACAACAAAACAATGTTTTAGACATCTAAACTCCCCTTATGATGGGCACAGGTAAGGCTTTGCCTTCCTTTTATTTTTCATAAGTGTTTATGGAGTCTTTATCAAGCTGGACAAAGCTCCTAATCTCTAAAGTTATTGGATTCTGCACATTTGAACTGATAAACAAATGTTTACTCCATTTTTTTGGGGAGGGTGGGGGCAGAACACCGTACAATTGAAATAAATTTGTTGCTATATAAGCAAACACATCATTTATGGAAAAGAACATTTTTGTCATTTTGTATCTCATACAAACCTTAGTTACATTTACTTTTTTACATAAATCCAAAATTAATAGAGAATTCCTTAATGTGGATTTCATGTGAACTAGTAAGGGGAAATAAACTTTACAGCAGCATTTAAAAGATAATCCAATTTTAAGCTTTAAATCAGCCAATCTATCATATAAATTTTAGATTAATTGATACCAATTTTCGTATTAGTATTTAATTCTGGCTTGATGGCCTCCAGGGATGTTTCAGAATCTTGCCAGGCTTCATTGATCATATCCTGATACCCTGTATCAGTGAATATAATCAGAATGAGCATATAAACTTACAATAGCAAAGCTGCTGCGTGGCAGGCAAACAGAAATTGTTATAGACAGTTTGTACCAATTTAAAAAGTTCAGCCAGTTAACCAAATACCTGAGGCAATCTTTCAGCCTTCAAAGTTGGAGAAAAGGTCTATTTCAGCACCAAAGAGTAATTATATCCAGCCTGTGACTGGCAGTTGAGTTTACAGAAAGGTTAAGAAAGCCCTATAGGTCAGCATAGCCAAATAACACTGAGGTGGCTGCACTGAGAGAGCTTAGGAGAAAACAGTAATTGAGGAGCAGAAATGTCAACACTTAATCATGGTCCTCACAATTTTTACTGGGTTGGAAGAAAACTTTTGATGCCCAGCTCCCAAACAGGCCTTGCAAAGCAGTACCAACTGCGTTTGGAAGGGATCTGCATGTTCCATTTTCCTCGGGAGTCTGCTTTTCCCGGCCCTCCGACTGCAGCAGTTACAGCACAAATTACTGGGTGTGGAAAACTTGTGCAGCCAAGAGTTATTTCCCTGAATCCTCTCCGTTTCTTCAGGCTTTAATAACAGCCAAAAGCATTTCATGAAAGTTGTTAAGAAAATGGTGGCGAGCTTAAGAAAAATATGGTTTGAGGCCATATGAATACTATTTATTACTTGAGAACAAACCAATTGCCTTAGACATTGTGATATCATCATCCCCTGGTTTTACACTAAAGGAAAAGGCCATGCACTCACATGCTACCATAAGATTTCAGAAAGCAGAGCTGACTCATTGAGCAGGTGATAAAACACAATTCCAGCCCCAGGACATCATTGCTATCCCGTCCAACAGAAAGCAGTGGCTGGAGAAGAAAGGCAGTCACAGTGACTTAGACAACACATGTTGCCCTAACACTGCTCAAGAGGTGAATCACAGCATGAAATATCCCCTTTTGCCTCCCATTACTTGTATGTTCACAAAAGGGGACAAGTCCTGCTAGATAACCCTGCTGTCCCACATGGGGCAAAAGGGAAGAAGTGTGGAGTGACTTAAAGCACAGTTTATGGCCCAAAAAAACTGAAAAAACAGCTTATTTTGGCTCAAACAGCAGCAGTTAATTCAAAAAATCTTCCACGCGCTCTCTGCACCAAGATGGCCACAGAATCACTTCTTGCTGAGTTCATGGGATACTTTAAGCCTCAAAAAAAAACCCAAAAAGGAAAAGAAAATATTACCATATAATTCTGAGAATTTAAGGACCTCTGTAGCACTGTCTAGAATAGAGAGCTCAACTGATTTACTGCTCTTAAAGCAGGCAGGGGAGAAGGCACCCTCACGCTAGATGAAGACATTAAGTGAGGAAATTACTGTTACAGGAGTGAATTAATTTTCATTGATCTAATTTCCTGACAGACATACCAGCAGTGAAGAGTTTACTAATGGTGAGTTCCTCCTTTGTCAGGTATCTCCTCCTCGTGTTTTTACTGCAGAAGCAGAAAAATAGAACTAAAGAATGGAGGAAATACTTAACATTTCTCTCAAATCAACAATTAGTGCTCCTCTGGAGTAAGAGCTGCCTCATGCTGTTCAGCCTTTAAAAAATTTGCTGAATACAAGGATGGCATCATAATACAGAAAGGCTGTTGGATTAAATTCCTTTGAAAAAATATTGCATTTCTTTCTCTTTTATTTCTTGGCCCTTTTAATATGCTTTGAAGGTAGCCCAGTGAGTTTTACTTGAATACTTAGATGCAAAAGTAGACCATAATTGCAAATATTAAGACTTCATGATCTTTACCACTTCTTACCTAAGGAAAATTTTTGTCACCATTTTGCTCAAATGACAGAAATATTTCTTTCCTGGCTATACATCCAGATGCAAAAAATTGGGCAGAAATCAGCAGCTTTATTTAATAGATACAAAATTCACATGTTATATCTTGATCAAAAATAGGGCTGCTATTCAAAAACAAACTTCTTAATTGTTATTTCCAACACTCCAGTTAGAGTTTACACCATAATTTGACCTGTGAATAGGAATATTTGAAGGAAAGATTCAGCTCTCCTAATAAACAACCTTCAAATAGAGCCGAAACTCACTATGCATAAGCAAAAGAAAAACATGCCTTCACTTTTAGGTTTTATACCCTTTGCTGCTGACACATGACATCAGAATACAAATTTCTTAAAATTCCCTGGACTTGGGAGTTAAAAATAAATAAAATAATCAAGATGACTGGTTTATTTATTTATTGCATTTCTAGCTACTCTTTTTTAAAAGGAAAGATTCAAAATCTCACTGGTACGCCTTCAATATTAAGATACTAAAGGTTAATAAAAAGATATCATAGATTCTATTTTATATCTATTTTATATTTTTTTGAATGGCCATCCTTCTAGTGGAGGCACAAGGCTTGATCTTGGCTGACAGCTTGGGTCTTGCTGAGCTTTCATTTTTCCAGCCCTCTATAAATTTTTGGTGTGAAATTCTAATTGACTTAATTTCACAGAGTCATAGAATCATTTAGGTTTGAAAAGGTTTCTGAGATCATCGAGTTCAACCGTTAACCTCACGCTGCCAAGGCCAGCACTAAACCACTTCCCTGAGCACCACATCCACAATTCCTTTAAATCCCTCCAGCATGGGGACTCATCCACTGCCCTGGGCATCCCATGCCAGGGCTTGACAAGCTTTGCAGGGAAAACGTTTTTTCTAATAACCAATCTAAACATCCCCTGGAGCAACCTTGAGGCCATTTCCACTTGTCCTGTTGTTTGTTCATTTGAAGGAAAAACCAACATACACCTCACCACAATTTTTTTCCAGGTAGCCATAGGATTCCTCTAAGCCTTCTTTGCCTCAAAGAACAACACAAAGGCAGCAACTTAGGACACTGTGAGATATATTAAATACATCAGTCAAGTTTTTTGTTTAAATGAGACATATGAAATGCATCTATGGAACCCATTTATCCATGTGGATGCAATATGGTGGTAAGAATAATTTAGCATCATCATGGCTATATAAAAACTTCAAAAATAGCTTGCACTGTGTGTGAGGAACTGATGGAAAAATCCTCCTCACCACTACATTAACTGAAATGGGAACTCTTGTACTTTCTGCATTTCTTCTCCTTGAGGCTGAATACTCCTGGTAGGCAAATGGGTTATTTCCCTCAGCCTCAGTCAATCCCATGCCCTGGCACAAGCAGTGTTGTCTGTCATGACTTCCCATTTATGAGCACATTCAGGCAGAATTTGCTTCCTACAAGTCCATTTCTAATTGTAATAACGGTCAAAATAAAGCTGCAAAGCTTTAGCAGCTGTGTCATCCACTGTCTTCTGCTCACAGAAGATGCAAGGACAAGAAATTCCCTGTCTATCTTGGCAGTTCTGCTGCTGCCAGTAAAAGAGGATCACCAGGAAGCTTCAGAAAAAAAAGGAGAGAGTATTCCAGTGAGGAAAAATTCTTGCCTTACATAAATAATACCTGAGCTTTATAAAATTTGAGAAATATCTGAAGAATTAAGGTTATTTACAAAACAGAGCAGTGTGTTGTCAGGGCACAAAAGGATTTCTGAGGCTCTGGTTACTACCACAGTTTAAATATGCATGCTCACAGGTCAGCTGAAGGAAGCTCTTCACCATAAATACAAATATAACAGATTCAGCACCGAAAAGAATTCAAATAAATGACCACTGTGGCAGTTCCCTATCCATAAAGAATAAACCATTCTTTTCCAATTTATTCATATGATACAATGATCAAAATTTCATCTCTCTTCCCCACAGCACACGGATCTGACAATAATTTTTTCATGCTATTTTGAATAGGAGTGTGCAAGACATTTTAAATACTGCTAGATCACTTTCTATCCTCAATATTAGATGAACTTATGATAATTAGGGTGCCACCTTCCTAGCTGTGACATTTAAAACAAATCAGGACCTCTCTGTTAACCAGCAGGTTCAAGTCAGCCAACCACAGAACAAGAGTGAATCTTGAAGAACAGCTCCCCTCTCATTAACTCCTAATCACTGCAAATATCAAACTGTGGTACATGGTGGGAAACAGAGGCTTTCTTTTCAGTGCACCCTTATACCAAGAAATCCAGATAGTATGGAATGGTATTTGGGAAAATTAAGTTTTGCAAAGTTCTATTCCTTGATAAGAAAGAAACTGTGTGTTATGAACTCCATAAGACATTGTCTCCACATATCAAATCACTGCTGAGATACACGTGAAACATCCTGGCGCTGATGGCAACTGCAAGAAGAAAGCTCAAAACCAATGGCCTTGTCAGATCTAGAGGGAAAAGAAAAGGGTGTTTGGGGACCTGTAGAAGTTGGTTATTTACTTTTAATTTAAGTAGGATGGGTAAAGAGCTATCTCACTGCTTTTCTTTGTGTTTACTTCAGGTACCAAGGCAATGCTTGAAGTGACTCAGACAAAATATGTGGGGTTCGTTCATTAGCGGGGTTATATTTGCAATTCAGTCATTGACATTCCGTATGAGTTTGAAAAAGAGATCACACTTTTCCATGACCAAGCATTTTATATGTGGGAACTTGCTGAAATTCCACACATTTACTTCTATATTATTCTAAAAATGAAAGTTTTCCCTCAACCAATACTTCTGAAGGCAACTTGCTGTCTGGAAAAATAATTAATGGAAACCTAAATCTCCAGGAACTGTGGAAAGATGTTCACGGAGTTCAGCACTGGAAAATCTTCCCAAGGCTGCTCCACATTTTCACCTCTCTAACAACAGCAAACAAAGAATACTCAATGGGTCAGAAAGAAATCAGGAGTGTTGGATTACCACCTACTCACACTTCACATCGTACAGCAATAAAATAAATTAGGGTTGGTAAACAAAGACTCCTGTGGGCACAACAATCAACTCAAAAAATGGCTTCATTCGGCATTAACTGGGACTCCATCTCTGCACCAGAAAATACACATATACGTGAAGAATCTCTTATTTCAGTTTCCTAAGAACCCTTCGTAACAAATTGGCTAAAATGACCACATCTATCTTTACTACAAGATACATGAAGAGATTATTTTACTGCTTTAACTCATCTTAAAACACTGAAAGAAGAAATAGAAGTAAAAATAATAGGCATGCCATGTAGCAAATTAACTTGGACATTAACTGCAGACCATTGAGAAGAGAATGAGTAATTACACTTAACTCATGGGTGATAACTCTGGTCTCCAGCTCTCCACTGCCCTCAATAAAGAGCAATTCTGTTCAAGTTAGTCAAATGGACTGAGTCGAAATTGGTGTGAGATCAATATCCAGTTCAAGAACTAATGAAACCCAGTGAAGAGTTTTTGTAGGGTCTTTTGTTTCCGAGGAAGAACACCATAGGGGGAGAGGGAGTGGTTTATTGCCAGCATTTAAAACTTGGCTCAAGTTCAGTCCTTCTTTCCCCACAAAATACCAATAGGAAAGTTGATGTCTCAAAGTAACACCAGTTTGTCAGAGTTGTTTAGGGGTCCTTGCTGAAATTTTGTTATTTATTGTTGAGGGATAATGGTTGTGCAGTTATTTTTAATAGAAACTCCAGAATTGTACAACACTTTGGAATGAAAAAAAAATTAAGAAAATGTTGTCTAGTCTGAGGATTTAAATACAGTTATTGATAAAGCTTTTATTCCTTAGCATTGTCTTTAAGATTTATTTCACTTCACATTATCCTGATCTGATTTTGTTAGTGATAAATTCAATTAACATCCCGAGGTTGAGTCTGTTCTGCCTGTGATGGTGAATGACCTCTCTCTGTCCTTAACCCAAGAAACCTTTGTTATATTTTCTTTCCCCTGTCCAGTTGCAGAAGAGAGTGACAGAATATATTGTTTTCCCTTTTTTTAGGGGGATGTCTTTTTCTTAGTGTTTTTTTTTTTTTTTAAGTGAATAGCTTGCCACAACAGACACCTGAATTTTAAATCCCTACATCAGCATACATTTACTCCTCAAAATCCTGACACCTGCTAACAATTTTTCAGGATGACATTTTCAGACAATACTTTTGCAAGTTAAAGCCAGCCCTTGAAGAACCTGAAATTTTAAGTAGGCTAGAAAGTTTTTATTTGCTTTTTAAATAAAATTCATTTTGGGAAAATACATTTGCACTCATCACAGAGGTATCACAGAAATTTTACCCTTTGCCTATGAGCATTATGGGCTCCACTGTCCACTTTCTCTACATGGAATTGTAATTTACTGTACAAATTACAATGATATTTAAAACACTAACATTTCTGCTAAAGTATGTATAATCTAGTGCAAAATTACATGCTGATACAGACAAAAAATCAAATTAAAATGGTTCCATTTTGTCTTTCAAAACACTTGAAAATACAGATGAAATCACACTCTGCCTGATACCATCAAGCAAACATATGGAAAAATCCTTCAAAAGGTCTTCTGTGATGGTCACTTCATGATCACTGCACACCTTTCTGAAAGCTCACTTTTCACATCACAAGCCTTCTTTGAAAGGACACACACATCTAAAAGTTGAATTTGAGAAACCAACAACCAAATCACAAAAAAGTCTCCCCCACCAAAAAAAAAAACCCAAAACCAAAACCTTACATTAATCTCAATGTGAAGAATATAGAGATACACATGTTAACATGGAAATGTTATTTGTTTAAGCAGTCCTGGGGATATTCACATGCTTACAATCATGTTCATTGAAGTGGTTTGACAAACCAGGCAGTGCTTCCAGCATGGGAAGTCTGATATGATCGTTCTTATATAGACAATTGCTGGCATGTGCAGAAATTCCTCATGGCTGCTAGACAGAGTCCTATTTTCCTTGCAGTGGTGTCTCTGGAAAATCCAGAGATTAACAGAGTAAGCTGGCATTTATCCTCACAGAGCTGTTACTAAATCCTGGTTTGCATCTCTTGCCCTTGCACAAAGTAGAATCAACAGGGTTTTTTTTTTTTTTACTTTCAAGGGAATTATCATCCCATAGTTTGTGAAAGTTAATAAATCTTGGACAGACACAGAGGCACACACACCTTCTTTGCAGTGCCCATACATAGTTATTTTCACATTCGTATACATGATATCTTAAAAAAAAAATCAAAATGCTTGTTCCTGGCTTCCCCATAAAAGAAAATACTGTACTCTCAACTTCCCCAGAAGGGAACATTTTTACTGGGCTCATACTTCCAAGGCAGTGGTGCCTGTACTAAGGTATATTTCTTCAAAACTAGGAGACAACACTGGGAAAAGAAGGCAGAGAATAAGAGTGCTTGTCTATTGAACTATTCCTGCATTCTTTTTGGTGTTCACAAGTCATAAAAGCAATCGTAAGATTTTGACTGAAAGTTTCTCAACATATAGGTATGCAAAAGTTGATTAAAAAAAAAAAAAGTCTTTTATTGCTGTGTTTTATTTACATTTTAAGCAGGAAGAGAAGTGGCATTTTTTCTTCCTGTAATAGCAATAGGAGATTTTACTTGTTGTTAATAAGAAACATTATCTTACCAGAGAGCTGAGTCTTCTCATTTTCATTTATATAGGAGATTGATTAACACTTAGCTAATTGGCACATGCAAATAAGGATTAGCTGAATTTGTTTTTCTGTACAGCTCAACGACTATAATTTAGATTAAAATCTGTTATTTTTTGAAGGTAATTATCTGCTTGTTGTCAAAAATAACACAGTAAAATATATCACTAATTGTATTTTACATGCGTTTCAGAAAATAGTTAATTAACTTTACTAAAAAAGTAAGCACAAAAAAAGCAAAGCTTCACTTCACAGTATTGGAACCAGGTCTTCTAATGAGAAAATAAAGACACATCTTTTCTAGTGAAGTGAGGTCAAATCAGTAGAGGATAACTTGAGACAAAATCACATCTGAAACCATGAAGATTTCCAGCAGAAAACACCTGTAATATAGCTAGAAATAGGTGAGAATGCAGATTGTCTTTTGAATCACCACTCTCAATAAAAGATAATTTTTCCAGTGTTGATTTATAAGGAAGAAAGATCTCCAGGGCTTTGGGCCTCCTACCCACCTGCCCTTCCCCATTATTCATGGCAAGGCCTATTTTAGAGAACAGCTTGGGAAAGACTGTGTGGCTGGACGGGACAGGGCAGCTGTTTTCAAGGCATTTTTTGTGGTTTGAAGTTCTTTTTTGGATGCTTTGGGCTGAGTGAGAACAGGTGGTTGGATGCGGTTGTTCGGCAAAGCAGCAGTACGAGAGCAGAGACCTCACAGCAGCAACTGTGTGTGGCTCAGCTCCTTTCATGGCTTAGGAAACAATTCAGCCTGACTCAGAAATTGTTCCCAAACAAAACTTTCCCTTTGCTCTCTTCCTGCACTGTTACTGGCAGAGCTCAGATGGATGTAAATAATTCGTTTTAATACTTATTATCTCACATAACCAAAGCAGCTACATCGTGTACATGACACTACAAAGACTTGAACTTCTATTATCATCTTCCAAGGTTTAGCCTATCATATATATTAAAATATTTTGTTAGAGCTTCTCACGAAGCACCAAGCAATAGACCAAAGCCAACTCCACCCAAGAGCTTACAAGATAATATTTAGAATTCAGAACAAGTACAGTAAAGCTTCAGTGACCCATAGGGCAGCAGCTGGAACTCTGAAATGCAGCCTCTGGTATAGGATTTGAGTGCTTCTGTGAGGTGTAGTTACTGTCTCTCCAACGTTTCCTACAGCAAGTTCAGTGTACTGCAGCCCCAAAATTTATTAAGGTGGTTGAGTTTATCCACCAGACAGCGAGTGGTGACCATAATGAAACAATTATGGAACTTGACTCAGCCTATTTCCTTCACACTTAATTCAACCCTCCATCCCCTCCTCAAATCCTAGTAAAGAGTATATCCTCTAAAATTAACCTCCAGATTGCCTCTTTGGCCAGCAGGATTCAGGTTCCAGAAAGCCGCCATGGACACGTTGGCTGTCACAAACACAGCTGCTAAAATTGCACTCTCCACTTATCAGTGCTCACACACCCTGCAGATCACCCTCCAGACCCTTCCGCACACAAAGCAGGAACACCTTCATCTGTCCCTGAAGGCAGGGGTTCATTCCTCACCCTCTCTGCTTTGAGGTGGAAGCTCCTCAGAAAACCAACAGGGACAAAGCACTCTAGGAATGCCCTCTAGGTGCCTGCCCACTTTCCCTGCCTTGTATCATATCTGGCTAGCTTGGCTATTTTTCTCTTCAATAGACTAGGGAAAGAATTGGATTATCGTGGCCCACTTCATGAGAAATAGCCCGTCCAGAGCTAGCTGAGGAGTCTCTCTCTCCTTTCTTTCCCTCTGAAGGCCCAGGAGGGACAACAGCAGGTCGTCCTCTGTCTGGTTGCACTCTGGATACCAGGAACGTGTGCACAGAAATGTCTGAGGTGTATCAAGGAGCAATCAGCCTGGCTGTAGCCACACAGAGTTTATTGACCACTTTCTCTGCAGTCCATGCAGAGTCTCTGCTGCATACACCCTGCATTTAGTGCACAAACTATTGGTATTCGATAGGGATACTCCAGGTGTCTTTGCAACACCCTGCTAAAATCAGGTTTAAGCAAGACAGCATCAAGATAACCAAATTGAAGTTACTCTCAGGTCCAAGCACATCATTGACATCTTGCAATCTAACTGAAATTTTGTACTTCTTGAAACAGCTTCTGTATCTCCTCCAGAGCTCAGCATAATCACTCCCTACAGTGCTACTCCCACAATATCACAAGATGAAGGTGTTACCTCCAAACAATAAAATATTGAAACTGGGAGGCACATGCTCTAGAGCAGAGAACTTCCCACTCAACCTCTGCACAGAACCAACAAGTGCCCGAGGCAAATTTAAAAATTTCTAAGTTACAAGTGTACAGGGCAGATCAGAATCAAGCAAGCTCCACACCAAACAACTTGAAAAGTTTGTCAGGAATGCAGAAAAAATATGCACGTTCTCCTTAAAGTCTAAAATAATTTAGAAGCTTTAACAAAAATGTCAGCATGCGTCAAGAAATATTAACTTATATAATACTGCACCATTTTGCTTGCCAGATAATATTATAGAAACTTGGCATTCTAACTGCTCCATGCTTTTCTAAGTGTTCTTACATGACTACAATAACTCAGCACGATTGAAACAGCAGTAAATTTTCCCCCATTTAATTTTCACTTTCCATTTAACTCCACGACTGCTACGAGCACAGTTATATTTGGTTACAATACCAAAACTATAATGTTTTAGATTAAGGATGCTTGTTTTCGAATACCCAAGCTAAACTGGTCTTTAAGGAGTTGAACACTTCAGCACCCATTTAATCAAATGGCTCATAATTCTACACCACTAACTTCTATATACATAATCTTATATAAACCTTTGCATCCCTGTACGCCTTGAAAAATAAACATTGGCTCAATCACCTTTTTGAGGGTCTGAGCCCACAAGGACCTCACTTTGACAAACACCTATTAGCACATCTAAGTTTTCAAAGGAACCAGCCCCAAGACCCTACAACGTTTTTGGTGATTATTACAAGAATATTAAGATAGATTAGCATCTTTCCTTCAGAATAAATACGAGCCTGAGCCATCTGGACCTTAAAACCTGGCAAAGAGTGGACAGAATTATATTTAGATTTAGGAAAGATGTTCCATAACGCTAAGAATTTGTGAACTAGCTTTGATCTGTGCTAATAGAATACAAAGATTTTTTGAAATTTTCTTTTCCAAGCACGACACAGAGGTGCCTGCAGTTTTATATCAGACAGTAAGAATGCCATAGAGAACCTCCCCACCCATTTGCAAACACCCACTGCATTTTTAATTGCACTTCATACATTCCTTTCAATGCCAGCTTTGAAATCTTTCCCTGTCTTGGAGATGAGATGAGTGGGAACTGGCAAAGCAGCAATGAGGACTAAAAGAAAGCTCTGTCCTAGAAGGCAGAACTGGATTACCATAAATATCTGTGGCGCAGACACCAAACTCCTGGTGGTTCACCGGGATGATCACTTGATACATCATGCTCTTTAAACTTACTCATAATTTATGTCTGTTTTTCTGGGATCCTGAATCCTGTGCCTGCATTTTAGCTCTAATTAACTACTATAAATTAAATTAATAAATGGAGAGTTAAATAACTTGCTGGAAAACCCTTAGGACCACTAACCAGATATCAGGGTTTGTAACCTTTCCTAAGCCACTGGGAATAGAATACTAAATAACATTTTTATTATCTCTTGGTTGTTAGATATTTCTTCAGCTTTAAAACAGTGACATTCTAAAGGGTGATAGCAAGCCAAAAAAGCACAGCCAGAGCCAGCTGCATTCAATCCACATTTCAAAAATAGACAGACTTAAATTCAATTGATTTTTAAAAAATATTTTTAATCTTTCTTCCAAAATGTATCACATAATTAGATATTGTATATTTGGGGTTTTTTTAATAGAAAATACAGTGAACTGATAGCCTGACACAGAAATCAATATATTATTATCTGAATTTTGCTTTCAAACTACAAACAAACAAGAAAAGACTGGAGATTAAGGCGGCAGAATTTCTTGCTGGCAGCATTTAATTTACTGGTAGAGACAAGGACAAGAAATCAGGGTTAGGAATTTCTGAAATGGGGGTAGGTAGGGCTGTGCAGGCTGCTCCAAACCTATGGAAGCATCCTACACCCAGGATTTGATTTTACTAGGCAGTTCATGGGACTTGGGTTGGAATGAGGTGGTCTCTAAGCTCCCTTCCAATCCAAGCCATTATGCAATAAATAGCAATTAACCAGAAATGGCATGGGATGGCGAAAAAGCCTAATGAAAACAGGTTGGTTTTTTTTTTACCCTGGTTTTTCCCCAGTTAAAAAATACATGTTTGTACAGTCCTGTAACTTCTCAATTCAAAACCAAAAGAAGGTTTTTGAGCCAGTATTCTACAAATACCACACCTGGCTTTTTGCTACGTGCACCAGCCAGAGCGGTTTAATTCATCAGCCTAGGTGTGAGTGCAGTCAAAACGTGACTCACCCACACTGGGTAATCTCAGGGATTCAAATCCCATCCCATAAACACTACTGACATCAGCTGTAAAGACTGATAACCCCCACCTGCACAACCAGCACATCTTCACCAATATGAGCTCCTATTTTAAAGATTTCACACAATCACCCAGAATGAAAACATTGCCAGATGTGAACAACTTCAGGAAAAATCCACTCCTCTAAAATGTGGCATTTTTGGTCATGTACTGACCAGGTAAGCAGATCACACTGTACTGGAACCTCTGCTTAAAAACATGAGCAGGTTTTACAACCAGGGTTTTTTTTCAAATTTGCTTGGGATGAAGATATCTCTGCCAAATTTCAATTCAGAAAAAGCTTCCAAAGCTGAGATATCATCTAAGAAGGAACAATGAAAAGAAAAAAAACCACCCCGCACACTGTTATAAAAATCTAAACCTGAATTTAAAACACACACACACAAAACCCCAACTAAACATAAAAAAAATTAACCACACACAAAAAAAACACCACCTCAAACACAGGGGGAAAAAAAGAAAGACACAAGATGGTCACACAAAGATTTAATGTGTCCCATAACCAGACACTACACAAGTCCAGAGCAGAGACTGAAGATGCTGGAATACAGGTTTTTCTCTATGAGTTCTGAATTCAAAAGCCAATCTGAATTCTCTTCACAGGAAATCCTGTGTTCAAATAATATCAGCTCTCTGTACTTTTTAGTGTTAATACACAAGAAATACTACAATTTTTACTACCAGAACCACTATAAGGAAAGCCTGGGAGGGAACCCACAAAAAACAGCTGCCCGTACATAATTTTGGTTTGTCTCTTAAGTAAAAGCCATGCAGAAATAAGGAAACTCCAAGTCGCTTCCTAGAACATAATCAAAAGAAAGGGGAGGTGTGAATGTAAAAAACTTTTGCAAGGAAAAAAAAAAAATCACAGAGGAAAAAACAGGCAAGTTTTATATTCATGATTATGAGAAGTCAGAGCTACATCCCTTTGTGCAGAGATCAGTAAGAACAAAGTGTGACAATGCAACATCTTGGCAAACTGCTTTCCGTAGTTTTCGAATATAAAGAGAAGAAGAATTTGGATCTTGGCACACTTGGCAGGCAGCTCTGGATCCATGGGGCTGAGGGAGGAGACTCAGCTTGGAGACCTCTTGCTTTGATCTTTGTCATGTTTCTGCACAGCTCACCACATGGATGTGCTGCTGCTGTTCCTGCTGCTTTTGCTCTGTGTCAGTGAGATCCTTCCACCCTCTTCTCCTCATTGCTATTCCCCCACACACAGAATGTTTCTTGCCCAGTGGATGCAGATAGCTATGCATTAATGATGTCTAGCATGCAGCAACAAGCACATTCCCTTAAAAAAATCATCTAATATTGATTTTCATATTCTGCAATTCACTCTCCACACTGTTGTCAAACCCAAATGTTAATGAAGCATCAGGTAGACCCACGTGAAATTCTGTGCTCAACTGAAAATGCAATTTCTTTTCTTTTTAATTCTCTTGGTTGTGTTGTTCCAGCAAAAAGTCTGAAAAAAATTATCTGGAACAGTGCTAGAAACCTAGTCTGAGGGCAAACAGAAATGTAAGAGACTCCTGCAACTCCTGGACTCCAAACCTAGAATTGCTGAACCAGACTGCTGCACAGTTACATCTGGTCAGGATTATTTCATTTTAAAATTTGATTCTGCTTCACTTTTTGTGCATCTTAATGTAAACATTCCCCTGGAAAGAGTGAAAACTACAGCTACAGCCCAGGAGGATGCATGTGTGAGGCTGAGACAGCTGCAAAGCTGAGCAAACACTGCTTGTGAGAGCTGCTGAAGAGATGCTTGTGCAGTCCACAGGAGCAGCAGTTTGCTGAACCTGCATCCTTACAAGCCATGACACATTTTCCTGTGCCAGTAGGCTTCCATACAAGACAGATGTGTGTATGTAAATAGTTAATAGATCACATCCCTTTTATAAAGGCAGCTCATCTGACAATAATAAACAAAAACGTGCAAACACAGCACATGAGAGAATGCCTGAAGATGGTCCAATTTACATTAAAGACAGATGTTCTGACCCTGAGCACATTGCCTTCCTAAGGATCATTTTTTTGGTTTAGTCTGTCAGGCATACCTGTACATTTCACACAAAGTAAAAAATAAACTTAAAAAAAAAATCTTATATTATCTTTTATTTCTTGTGCATGAAACAGAAGGTGACTCTAAGGAGACCAACAGATTTCAGCTGAAGTTGGATGCTTCAAATTTGTTGTTTTGAATGTAAAGACAATGACAACACTGCCACAAAGACAAATCTAACATGCTCATTTAAATGGGGAATTTTATTCTACTTATTTGCATTACCCGTTTCTTTCACCCAAATAAGGGGCCTGATTTGCAAAAACATTCCAAATCAGACATTTTGTTCCAGACATATTTGGGGAGCTGAAGGGCAGGAAATAGGTCTTTGGTTTTGCAAGACCTTTATTTACATTTTAGCCAAATAACATGTTTGGATAGGGATTTTTTGGTCCAGCATTGTCATTTCCCATCATCCCTGCCACGACACCACACAGAGGGGAGGGAGCATCGGTGTGTTCCCGTGAAAGGCAGCTTGTGGGAGGCACTGAAACCAGGAATGTGGCATATGTTGGATGCTCCCCCTTCCCCTCCCCTGGCAGGGATCTGCCCTCACAAAAAGAGCTGGAGCAGAGTGGGGCGAGCAGCTGCTCCTGGTGGCATCATTCCCAGGTGGGAGCTCCTTTTCCTGCCCCTCTGCTCCTTTCCCTTCCTCACAGCCCCTCACCCAGCCCGAATCCTTGGTGAAAGGCTGCTGGAGCCCTCTCATCTCTCTGTCTTGCTAGGAAGATGGATTTCCTACAAAACTTTCCCCCACACTTCCTTTAAGTCTCTGACTGCAGCTCCGCTCTTGCCCCCTTTCCCCCTCACAGCACTCTGTAGCTGTAAGTGGGGTGTGCCCTCACACAGCAAAACCAGTCTCTGTTCACTGTATCACCCTCAAAACAGTTCAGATAATTAATAATAGAATAAATATATTTTCAGGCTAAAAATGTGTCACACTGCTCTGTGCGCAGAAAATACACTTTGGGCTCTGGCACAACCAAAGGTCAGATATGTGTGGTCTGAAGTTTTGTTTTCGGAGGAAGAAAGAAAAGGGTTTTTATCCCCCTGAGTGTACAGCATAGCCCATGTCCCTGGGAGGCAGCCCCAAGGAAATGAATGATCCCAAAGAGAGATCCAGGGAATCCTAAGGACATTGATCCTATTTAGCCTCCATTTTAAGTAAGCTGACTGCATAGGAACTCAGCTCTGTTATGCCAGGTATCCTTCATGGACTGTAACTTTAATTCTTGCACGGGTTACCAGATAAATCTTCCTCCAAAGTTATTTTTCCTTACAGAAAGATGAAGAATGTCACAAAAAGTTTCAACTTTCACTCCTTAAAATGGGTTAGCAGAAATTAATGTTATCTGGGTATGCTGTGTGATTAAGCCTCAAACATCTTTTCAGATAAAAGTTTATCACTTCACACTTTAATAACAGCTGAGAGTGCCAGCCTAAAGCTAAAAAAGACAAAATCATGCCAACAAGAAAATGATCCAGAACCATCTTAGACAAATATCTTAATAAGGAAAGCAAAACTTTCACCCTCTCGCTTCAGAAACAGAGATACACTAAATTACTCAGATCCTTATTAAAGATTTACTCGGGAGGAAGGAGGGGAAGAAAAGAACCAAGGCAGAAAGTTGCAGTAATTTTTCAAAAAAACTTCCAGCAGCAGATTAAAGCCAGAACATCAGCCTTCTCTCTCATCTGCAACACAAAAGTGCTGGTTCTGGGCTCTGGCTTGGATTTCACATCTGACAAAAGACCACACACAATTTCAAGGGCATTGTCAGGAGCTCACCTGAGCCTAAACACTTCTGGTAGGGCCCAAGCACTCAATAGCTTGACCTAAACCAGGAGCAAGTCTTAAATTTGCTGTAAATATGCACAATAAATTTAGACATGCTAAGTACTTTAAAAGTTCTGAAGGTGGGGGAATATGTAAATTAAAATAAAATACGGGGGAAAAAGTCTGAAATCTGCAGATGGTGGTTGTTTGAAGTGCAAGAAGATCAGAAAACTGTGGTAGCACTACAAATTCTGCTTGGCCAGGAGCCTGTCGGTGGAGAGGAAGCAAAAATATTTCAGCTATTGCATTGCTCCCTGGTAAACTTGTATCCCTGAGTAGAAATGCTGCTCATTCCAGCTGTGGAATCTCCCCCCCAAAAACATCCCTTCAGCCCATTTTCAGCTTTTTTTAATGAACCAGCTTCACAGACTACATAGAAAGTGTTCCTAATGCCACTCATGTTCAAGTCCTTTTTTTTTCTTTAATCCCTGCTGAAGCCCTGTGTCATATTTTGCACAGGCCCAGGAGAAATCCATATGAAACATATGCAGTTACATAAATTGTGGTCAAAGACTTCCTGACATGGAGATCTATGAGGCTGTGGGATATTCTCCCAGAGGAAGTGGAGGAGACTCTAACAAGTAAGACCCTTAAAACATGTCCTAGCAGGAGAATGGCAGACATTAACTCTGTAGTAACTAAAGGAATATTGCTTGGAGTAGCTACTCCCAGAATTTCAAGTTTGTCGTGGTTACTCTCAATAGAAAGGCAAATTAAACACTGTAAAATCCAACAAAAGACCATATAAATCTATTTGCATGGTTTCCTCAATCTTTAATAGGTTTTTGCAGCACAGGATCCAGATGTACTTTTATTGAACTGGGACCTTAAATATGGTGTAATCCATATGGCCAAAATAACTAGGTAATAACAGTGCACTTACTAGGGGACCATAATAATTACAGGACATTTCTCTTTATGACGTATAAGCAAAAGTTAACCACAAATGTAATTTATAAACTATTATTTTCATATATGAAATAAGCTACAGAGTAAGTGGCAGTGGGACTGCACTAAAAAAGACTTCATTTCAGGAAGAAAAGACATTGAGTATGACCATAGATGGATCCTGTTTATCTCCCAACTGAATAATAAAGAAGAGACCCCCCTCCAAGCACAGATCCCCTTCCCATCCAGAGGGAGGGAAAGAAATCCTCACCTCCCAACATCATCCCTCCCCAAGGCTGGACCTACAGGAACCACTGCTGGAGATCTGCAGCCCAAGCACTTCCAGGTTTCAGCTCAAGGTCTGGGAACTCCTGACCACATCCACAAGAGCCACACGCAGAGCTGCAGCCCTGGGCTGTTTAACAGAGTCCTGAAGACTTCCCCTCGTTCTCACATCGTCAGTGCAGGCTGGAGCCTTTCAGGCAGTTGGTGCTTGGCCTTTCATTCCTTCACGTGTTTAATAAAAACTATTCCCAGCCATGCTTGCCTTGATCCTCCCCGGACTCTGTTCCTTGCAGCTGCCCCAAATAAATGTTTCCAGAAAAAGGAAAAAAATCCCAAACCTGACTGCCATCCACTGCTGTCTATTATTTGTTGTGCAAAGGACTGGTTGGGTAAATGCCGCTCATGATTTTCTTGATTGCTCCAGCAAATATGACCCCTCAAGAAAACTGTTCTAACACAAAGTTTCTAATCCAAAAGTAACAGGACAATGTTTAAGCCTAATTGCACCATTTTTTTTTATTTTTGTAGACCAGAGCATAATATAAGAGCAGTTTTTAGTAAAAAGTAACATTTTTACTTAAGTTTTACCCTTTAGAATAAGGGTATGAAGTGCTAGGACAGTTTCAACATTTCCAAATTTAACCTCTTGCCTCATGGGATAACCATACACTCAACATGGATTGTCTCGTGCTTCCCAGGATCCAATCCAATTCATCAAGGTTTTCAGCTTGCTTTTCAAATTATCACTAAGTGCTTTTAGGGTTGGGGTTGTTTTGTTGCTTTGGGGAGATTTTGATTTTTTGCTTTTCATGAAATTCAGCAGCAGGGTCTTTGCATTTCTAGCATCAGATTTGTTTCTCCAAGTTCCATTCAGAAAAGTACACCTGAACATCATTTGACAGCTTCCAACAAATTCACATTGAAATAATAAAAACAACAATTTAAGTTTCTCATCTTCACATGAAACAAGATCTTAGAAATATCTCAGACTCTTTCTCCCAAGAGTTCAGGTGGCCAAATTAGCCAAACAACCACAGTAAGACAAACCTCTAACTCCTTCTGAGGGTCTTACCTATGCCAAAATTGTATTAAATTGCTTTTTGATGCTTCCAGATTTAGTGATAGCCTAAAACATTTTACTCTTTGCAGAGAGCAGCATTCACAGGAAACAAAGATTTTTGCATTGTAGAGGGGAGAATAAGGGGAAACATTTTTTATTATTTCACTTTAGTTTCATTAACTCAAATTATTGAATGAAGGATGAAAATCCTTTGCAGTAATAAGAACTTCTCAGATGATCAACTTCTAACAAGTCTCTTCTAGTGAATTAGTGTTATTTCCTTTTGAAAACCTAAGTTTAAAGCATATATAGTTGTCATAAAAGGAGACAAATTATGTTTACTCCTCGATTTAACCCCAGAGCAGAGGAGATGGCATGGAGACCAGCACAAAAACCTTGTGGCAGAATGCGTGGCAAAGCTGAGAGCCCAAGCAGATTCTCACTGTGCTCCACCACAATTTTTAGGACACAGCTCCACACCTGCCATGCAGGAGCTGTGTTGGCTCCCAACCAGTCCGTCAGCAGCAACTCCATCGCCTCAACAACTCGTCCGACTTCAGCCTGAGCAAGTGGCTGCAGGTGAAAGGCTCTGCTCTCCATCACCCATCACACAGCACCTGCTCCTGCCAGCATCCAGATATTCATTGTGCAGCATTCCAAACAAGAGCCTGCTTCTCTGTCACCATTCAAAATCAATTCTGCGAAGAGCAACCAGACCTCATAAAGAACAGCTAATAATTAATTACACTCCAATGGTCTTCCAGCCAGCTCCCATACATCATGGGCTGTTGGATGCTTTTAATCAAAGTGCTTCATTATCATATAGCAATGTATCACTTTTATTTTACTTTTTTTAAATAAAGGATGACATTTTTATAGCACTAACCTTAAACTTTCCAGCCACACATCTTACTAGCAAAGAAATGCCAAGAACAACTACAGATATTATAATAAACTATTCTTCCCTTTAGTAAATGAAATGGCATCCACACAATTTGGGGGTGTGGGGGGGGGAGGAAACAATGCCTACCATATCATTCCAACTGAACAGATGTGTATGGAAGCAACTTTAGAGTAATTTTCCTCCTGCTCCCATCCAGCCAGATTAGGTCCCTGTTCCATCAGCAAAGGGTGGTGCTGCTGAAGTCCCTGGTGCAATGGTACCAACCAAATGCTATTCTCTACATTCACCAATCTCATTCAAATCTGGACAAAAATGGTCAAGGTTTTCATATTCCTGCAAAGTGCTTTCCTAATGGGGCACAGCATAGGGGAGAACACAAGACAGAAAACACAACTTGCAGGTTCTGGTTATGAGACAGCCACCAGTCATGAGGTAAGAATCAATGCCCTTGCCATTTCAGTTCTGCATTTTCTTCTGATAAATAACCCAGAGCCCTTCCCCAACATGTTCAGTATGGTCCCAACTACTCTCTGAAATGCACAATAAATGCTGTTTGAATAAAGTCCCTCCTAAACCATTCCCAGCAGTGGGCTTTCACCAGTCCCTGCCTCCACAAATCTCTTATCAAACAGTAGGCCCAAAAAAATGCATCACAGAATCATTTAGGTTGGAAAAGACCTCCAAGATCCTTTCCTGGACACACTCCAGCCCCTCAGATTCTTTCTTGCTGTGAGGGGCCCAGAACTGGACACAGCACTCAAGGTGTGGCCTCACCAGTGTCCAGTACTGGTGACAATCACTGCCCTGGTCCTGCTGGCCACACTAGTCCTGATCCAAGCCAGGATTCCATTGGCCTTCTTGGCCACCAGCACCCCCAGGTCCTTTTCTTCTGGGCAACTTTCCATAAAAATCTTTGAGGTGAGGTTTTTTCCGATTTATTTCTTCTCTGCTGTTAACTTATGGGTAGTTAATACATATTTTTAAGGGAATTGATACATATTACGGAAACTTCATTTATTTTGAAACATAGCAGTAATCTGCTAACATTCTCATGGAAAATTGATCACCCACAAGCAAACACCTCTAGCTTCTCTGTTCAGAAGTCAAGGGTAAACAGCACACAAAATTCATATTCCAAGACCACGTGGCCAGTTTCATGTTCATCACACACTTCCAAATCTGTTTGTGCTCCTAACAACAAAATTTCTCACAGGAAAAATTATGTGGAACACAGCTTTAAAGATCCCAAACACTGTGGAAAATAAAATAGGTCTCAGGCTAGACAGATACAATTTATTAAAGTGATACAGAAATCATTCAACTGTTGTGCCATAGGACCTCCCCATTTTTTTTTCATGAAGACAGGCGGCCAATACCATTTTTCTACATAGAACACCACATGGGTTAAAAACTGTGCTGTGAACGCCAGTTTTTACCAAAGTGATGCACACCTTCAAACCTTTTTCTGGGGCACATGGCCTTTGTAGCATGGTCAGTGACTGCTCCTGCAACAAGGGCTGCTCAGAGCTCCCACAGAGCAGAAAATTGTGATATTGTCTCTATCAGTTCCCATCATTTCATATGTGTTAGACAAAATCAAGGAGAAACCCCTCCACCAAATACTTGCATGGAAATTCCTTCAACAAGCAATGCCTCACAAGTAAAACCAAACAATTCTCAGCTCCAAAGTACTTTAAGTAGTGCGAGTTAAGATGCCTTTCCCCTCTCACATAATGCTCCTCTGGGGCTGAGCAGGCAGAGGATGGAAGTTTCTGTAGCACCATCCACTGTTGCTGGCACTTGGCCTCAATTCTTGGCTGCTTGTGACAGGAGAATGGGCTTTCATAATGTTCAGGAGCAACCAAGATTTAAAATAAAGAGAAGTATTTTAGGGAAGCTTTCTGGTCGTCTCTGTCCACTGTGAAATGAATTTTAAATTGGCCCTTTAGCAAATAAGTTATTTTTACATAGATGGGTATAGAAAGGTAAGGAAAAAATAGGCTAATGCTGAAACAGTAGCACTAAAAGTACTGAAAACACACATATTTTAACCTTTCATCTTAACCAAAAAAAAAGTGTTATCACACAAGCCAACTGGAGAATCTGGGGTATTTTCTGTTAGCTCAATCACATTTTTTGTCTTACAAGTAATTGTTATCTGGGTTCTGAGAGCATTTGGTACTCAGACTTTTTTTTCTGGCGTGTTCATAAAATCTAGCTTCCTACAGCCATTCATAAATATGTTTTCCAATCAGATTTATTCGGGTAACAATGAACAATTAAGCCCCAACTCCTCAAGCTGCAGTGTCCAGGTGCTGGGGAACTGGAATGTGGTGCAGCTGGATGAGAGAAAACTGAAAATATTCTGGTTTTAAACACCATCCATGCCCTCCAACAGCAGGGTGGGCTGCAGGGAATGCTGTCCATGGTCACAGTTGGCTCTTAGGAAAAAATGACAGGAGTTCTCTCCCTACAAAAGCAGGGATACAGAGAACAGCCTTTCCTTGGGCACACACACTTTTCATTCAGCATTGAGACATTAAATTGTCTCATGAGCTGCCATTTCTCACCATGGTGACTCCAGCTGATGGTGAGGTGGTTCTTTTTCTTCTGCAGAAACAAGAAGCAAACCTTGATCTCTGATGCTGACTCCTAGACAGCTGTGCCCCCTCCACACTGACAGAAACAGAGAGAAATGTTCACTTCCTGCCACGCAAGCACAATTATGTGGCAAAGCAGCTGGCAAGAGATGGCTCCTGTGAAGGACTCCTGTGACAGGCTAAATCCCCAAGTTTTGGCTGCTAGAAGCCACCTCCAGACCTGTTTCACATCTCTCAGCTCACACACTCAATGCCTGTCCCCTGATCCACGGATTGTGCCCATGCAAGTCTCCAGACTTGGGATTTAACTCCTTGTCACAGTTACTTCACTGACCGCCCTGAAAAACCTGGATTTCCAGCAGCACTTGGCAACCCTTGAGACACCTTAAGCACCTTCGAGTCCTCTCATTACAAATATTTAAAAGTTGAAAAATGTTTAGACAGTGTCCTAGGGCATGCTCAGTGTGAAATGCCAGCCTGGGCAATTCCAAGAGTGCTCACGGCAGCCCAGGTTCATTTACTGACAGGCTCTCAGACATTTCCAGCCTAGGCAGAAGTGTGTCCACGGGGTATAACTCACCTCCTGAAAATTCCTTCCTTCAGATCTGATATCTGCCAATTGAGAGATGTCATTATTCAAAACAACAAGCTCAAAGAGGTAGAAGGCAGGGGAATAATTTTCAATCAGGAGTATGAAGTTACTGCCACAAATGAAAGGTCATTTCCCCAATTATCTCCTGCACATATTTTGTATTAAATCCTGCATTATTAGGTTCTGATTTCTATATGGAGAATTGAATATTTATGTAGAGCAAAAGGTTAAATTATAAGCCATTGAAAAACTATGATGATGGATTTCAGTTTAATAAGCAGTGCAATAAGGAATAAAATATATATGCATATATATAAAGTAAATATACTGTGCTTAACTGATTGAAAAACCTGCTTTCTTATTCTAGGTGATCTCCCACCCATGCAAGAAAAGCAGCATCAGGAAGGGCTGCAGATTAAGCACTATCTCCTGCAGTGATTAGGCACTCCACAGAAAGGCAGTTTAAAAGAGTTTAATTTCTTTTATGATTTAACATTCTGATTGATAAACCTTTTCTAATTCCATTGTGTTAATATAAAACACCTCCATTTCCAAATGTTGATACTGAACAGAAGCCATATTTAACGCAAGCTTTTGTCTGGTGTTTTTCCTCTCCCCTTCCCCATTTCTTTCAGAGCAGGTCCCCGATTTTGCAGAGGAGCTGGAGGGCACCAGGCCCCTGCTCACCTGTGACTGATGGTGGCTGGGTGGGGGCCAGGCTGGAGCCCAGGCACCAAGCCCGTGGGCTGGCAGTGACAGAGACAGATGCCTCTCTGTAGCTGTGCAGATGGCACCAGCAAGGCATCTCTGGCTCCTCCAACTAGGGGATGTCATCCCACGGAGAAGTGCCTCTGAGCAGAGATAAGAAGAGCAGGGGGGAAGGTATCAGCTTGCCTATCAAGTGGGAGAGATCCGAAGGCAGATCGAGTAGCGGAGGATAACAAAATTCGTGTTCTAAAAGCAAAGATCTGGCCCGGAGGGCTGAAATCTGGGGAAGTGATAAGGAGCTGTAAGAGTCTATCAGAAGCAGCAGCAGCCCGACACTTAGGGAAACTCACTTGGATGTCTATACAGCAACCCTAGGAGCAGGGGAGAGAGGGAGGAACAAATAGGAGCTCTCATACTTGAACCAGCACTAGAAGAGATTTTCCTGGGCAAACTCTACAGCTGAGCACAGCTCACTCCGTAGGAAGAAAGCACGAATTTATTACATTAAATTTCAAGGGTAATTCAATGTGAAATGAGGAAAAAAAGATTTAAAAAGGAAAAAAAACCCCAAGGGTGATGTCATCATAGACATTTTACTATCACTAGAACAAAAGCTCCCTAGAAAAGAAGCCACTGATGCACAGGGCAGAGTACTTCATCTAGGGATGTTGATAAAGCAGCACAGAGCCACACTGACCACTTGGAATTCAATGGGATCATCTCTGCATAACCTCCCCTAACCATCTCCAGCTACCAAAAAAAAAAAAAAAAAAAAAAAAAAAAAAAAAAAAAAATTAGAGAAAGTACTAGAGGGGAGTTATTTCTGCTCCAGTCCTGATTATCAGGAGAATAGAAGAGAAGCAGTTGAGAATTTGACATATGGGAGTAATAAATAACACTGTGGATTAAAGCAGTCAAAAAAAAAAAAAAGCATGTGTATATACATACATAATTATTTTAAGCAAAACAGCTTTTCTTCTGATAGAGAGGAACAGAATGCATAGCAAGACCATCACGGCTGTGCCAGAAAGAGACACTTGAAAACAGAAAGAAACATAAATCATATGTCAAAAACAAGTTTACATGACTGAGGAATACAAAAGAACTAACATTAATCACAGTGTATTAAAGAGAAGACACAAAGCTAACTAGAAAGGGAAAAAACGCATCAGGAACAAATTGGTTCACATAGAACAAGAGGAAACAAAGGAAAGCAAGACCTTGTTCCTAAGGAGAAGATGATGCATTTACTCCCTTGTGTAAAGACTTCACCAAAAGAGGAAGTGTCCCCATCCTCCTGGGGTAACTAACGGGAGAGCAGCCCAAGGGCTTCCTTTTCCTCCCTCAGAAGGTCTTTGAAAGGATAAATAGACAGGTACTTCTCTGCAGTTCTTCAGTGCCTCCTTGATCTCCATGGGAAGTTCTCCATTGCTGGGGGATAATTAGGGAATTGCACGCTGCTGGGATCAGTAGGAGTGCACAGCTCTGTCTGTAGTGGTTACAAAGTGGTAGGTTGGTTCCAATAAAACCTAAATTAGGGCAGCATTCCCCTATCGTTATCTTTGACTTCTCTGGGAAACCAAATAGCAAAGAGGGAACATTGAAATGGCCTCTCCAATCCAGCTGTGGTTGCACAACTGACAAGGACCCAGAGCAGTCAGGGCCAGAGCCCAAACCCTGCTTGCCTCAAAAACACAGAATGTGCACATTTAAACAGCTTTGGGAAGTAAGCTACAACCAGTAACAGATCTTGAAAACAAGCTGGTCCTACAGGCCATGTGAGAAAGCACATTTTGAGACAGCAGAAGCTGCCTTTATTCTTGTATCTCACTGATGTGTTATGTTGATACACTGCATGTCCAACAAACATTACAGGAGGATTTCTGAAAACGCTCCTTAAATTTTAAGCAAACAAACTCTTAGGGGAAATTAAACTGATGGAGGATTTCCCTATATTAACATTGGCTTAAATCAGTTTTCAGAGGACAGTACACTAGGAAATGCTAGCTTGAGTTTATGTTTTCAGCATGCTAAACAGTGCTCACTGCCTGAGCAGTGCGAGAAATGCACCAGAACTGAGTTTAGAACCATTCACAGCTTAATAGATGTTACATTTTAAATGGTTGTTATTGAAATGGTAACTATAGTCTTCACATTGAATGAATTTTCCATTTTGTGGGGGAAAAAAAAAGGTATTTCATTAGAGCTGTATCTCACAAACCCCAGCTCCAAAAGCTTACAACTGAAAATGGCTTCGTATCACCGGATCACAAGTAGTTATGCAAGGAGAGGATCCAAAGGACTTTGGATCAGTGAAAGAGGCCAAAGACAGGAGCCAGATGATTTCTACCTTGCTGTAGGACAGGTGGTCTGCATATTAAAGGGCAGAGAAGCTTTCATTTGCATCAAAAGCCATAGGAAACACATCTTGGGAAGGAACAGCACAGGAAAACAAGCAGCAGCCAAGGATCAGATCAATCAGACATCCATCACAGATGACTTCAGTGTACTTGATTGCTCTCTGGTGCACTTTTTTTCAAGTTTTCCTGCCTTTGTAGTTTGATCAATCCTATCTCAAGATCTCCTAGAAATCAAGCACGAGATGCTGCTGTAAACCACAATTAGGCACCAGTGTGGTGACATAGGGGAATTTGCTGTCATTAATTGATCTCCAATGATTTTCAATACTGCTTTGCTGTGGCAATAATTTGCATTCTTATTAAGATGAATTAAGATCATCATGTTGAATCATAACAAACCCCATTAATACAGAGCAGCTTTGGAGCTTTATCAGTGAAATGCATTTTCACCTGAAGTCCTTTCACTAAAATTCTTATAATGTTGTTACCTTTCTACATTTTCACTGCATGAGCTCAACAAATCCTTTCTATGGCTTCTTTATGTGTTATAAAGTATTTCATGTACATTTTGCTCAGCTTATATTGGAACCACAAGTGTTGTGTCAATACTGCCCTCGTAACGTTTCTGGCTTTCAGACCCAGAGATAACGCAGTGCATTAACACACTCCACTGGATTTAATTTAACAGCTGGGTAATGAAAAGATAACCATTTATAAAACTTGATATGATGCTGGATCCATTTGGACCAGGACCAGGTATAGATGCTCTGTGTGATGGGGAACAGGAGACATTCCCTCTACCCCCACACACTCTTGTTTTGACTCGGGAACATGATATACTTTTAAACACACTCTCTTCAAGTAGCTTGGTGGAGAAATTTCCTCTCTAAAAAGCAGGAAGCTATTTTTCAAAGGCTACCTTTTAATTTTGAAAGGGACTGCATTCGAGCCAGAAGATCAGCTACCAGTATTTTTTAAGTGATCTAAAGCATGACAAGCTTAGCCAGCAATAGAAAACCCATACAATCTATTCACTATTGTCTGAGGGTTAATATAGTTATACCAAGCCTATTACTTCCGAGCCTCCTAATGAAAAATGTTCTATTTAACAAAGTGAACATCAACATCCTGAAGAGGTTATTCTGCTATCTGTCTTCTACCTTTAATTTTAATTAAGAAAACAAATGGACAGTAAATTTGAAGCAAAGAATCAACATTAATCTCCAAATCAAAACGATTTACATTGAGATTACAATTAATCATATGCATGAAATATCTTATTTAATAGGGTGATGCCCTCAGTTACTTTGTTTAATCACTAAAACAATTCAATTTCCAAAATTAGAATTTGGAACCATTCCAAACATAACCCATTAAGATTATCAATCCAGCAAGAACAGTGACACTGAACCACTGAAAAATAAACTCTTCAAAACTTTTTTTATTCCTGCACTGAAGAATGTAAAGTGGGCCCAGACAGAGCAAACCTCAATTAAAAACAGGGAGGGGTAATGCGACATCTAAACAAGCAGATGACCCCAGGACATTTGCACTTAAACTCCTTGGTGACATTACTCAACCCCTATTCAAATAAAGGCCACTAAGCCAGCTTTTAACCTTGAATAAACAAATCAGCTCCACAAAATTACTGGATTTACCCCCCAGTTACAGTGGGTGTGGGTTTGGTAAATTAATAAAGGCAAGATTTTGCCAACATCCTTAATAAAGATCAGAGAAGACACAATTTTAGCTTTGCAGTTGGAATCAGCAGCTGTCACATGGGACATTGCACAGAGATCAGGTCTTGGCCCAGATGCACACAGGCTGTCACCAAAAAGCGGGCTCCAGGGTACACCAGTGATGGCTTCTACAGCTGGCTAAGCCTTTTATTCTGGTTAAACATCTAAAAATGTCTCTTCAGCCACCTTACTCAAACAGAGTTAACACAGCCATGGTCTACACCCTCCTGTTGTTAGGGAGAATCACATATCCCTCACAAGAATCTTCTGTTGTCCTCAAAAACAGGTGGAGGCAGGATTTGAGCAGGCAAACCGAAGCAGCCAGCTCTGATTTAGCCTGGCCATAGTATTTCAGCCAGCACATCAAAACATGGCTGGAACACTTCATGGAAACATGAATTTACACACACACGTCTTGTACCTCCAGTCAAATGCCATAAGTCTTGAGACGCTGCCTCAGCAAGATTAACACAAGACTATTCATTATAGGATCAATAAGCCTGTCCTCTCAGGGGCTCTTTTCCTCTTGCTCCACTTAGCTTTCCTCTCTGTGGCAGCGTGGATTTATCCAAAGGATAAAAGTCTTCTTAACTGAAGACTGCCCAATGGTTTCTGTTCTCCTCTTGTATTCTAGCACTGTATCTCCAAAATTTAAAAAAAAAAAAAAGAGCAGGGAAAAGAATCAAGATGAAACTGGGTCATGGTGCTCTGGACACCCCAAAGTTTGTTTGTGTACCTCTGTGTCACATCTTAATAGAGAAGAGCAATCACATTCTGCTTTCTTACATAAATGACACTTCTCATCTAAAAATTCATTTTTCAACTGGATTTTCCTCGCTTCATGTGCTCAGAGTCACCCTGCCAGCAGAGGAGAACAAGTCCTTCTGGCTCCCTGCCCCCTCCACGTGCCAAATCTCCTCCTGTGGCACCTCAGCCACCTTCTCCTTTTCTCCCTCGCACGGCTCCAGCCTCTCCCTGCTCTGCAAATCCACCAGCAGAGCCAGCAAAGCAAAAAGTACCTCCAGCTCCAAAGCCAGAGCTGCCACTGAGACCCACCCCAGAATATCCTCACCTTCTACACAGGCCACCAAGACCCCTGCTATGAGACTCTAACCCACCTCGGCCAGGGACAACTCCAATCACAAAAGACAACAGAATTTACTATTATTCTTCAAACCACCTGCGCAGAAGGGGTGAGCAATGCCCCTGCTCCCTCTTATCCTCAGGAAAATACAAGTTTACCCATTACAGCAAGGTTCTTCCTCCTAAAAGCTTCTTGAGTTAAAAATGTATTTTTATGTCACACGACTCTCTCTGGCAGTTCTTTTTGGGGAGATGGCGCGTGCCACATGGCTGGTCAGGGAACAGTCCTAACTCTAGCCCTTATTTGTCATTTGCTGCAAAACATTATTTTGTTACCTCCAGGGACACTACAGACTTACACTTCCTTGGATTGCTGATGTGTGTGGAGGAAGTACCTGCAGTTAATGCTAAAATGGGACAAGCTATTGGAGGGGGCACCATTTTATTAGATATATAAATAAATAAATAAAGTCCTTCTCAGCTTGTCTTCTTGACATATCAACTCCCGTGTTGCCTTCGGGCAAGAAATAAAGAACATTAACCAACAAATCAACTAAACACATTCTGTGTTCTGCTTTCGGAGTGCAACGTGAAAATGGGTTTCCTAAATAATTCTCGCTTTTGCTGGTGCCAAACCAAAAGGAGGATAAATACAGCAGCAGCCTATCTCACCTTTTCTGAGCATGCACAGGGATTAAAAGGGACTCAGGGGCAAAGTATTGGACTTCTCTGTTCCATAAAACCTATAGGGAAAAATTCAGCAAAACAACACAAATGTCTGAAAGGGTGGTGACAACAAGGTGACGCTCCAGCAGGAGCACTGGTCCTTCCCAAAAGTCCTTGTCCCCCTGGAAGCCGTGCCAGCTGCAGCTCCTCAGGGTAAGGACGAGGCACTGCCATTGAGCCCGTGCTCAGCTGGAGGAGACCCAGCCAGCCACCGCCACCCCCCAGAGCCTCCTCACGCCCACATGGGGCTGGGGAGGCCTGACTGATCCCATTAATGGGGAAATGGAACACCTCGTGCTCAGGGAAACCGATCCTTCTCACTGGCAGTAGAGGCCCAAGCCGATGCTGAGGAGAGAGTGATTAATGGAGAAGAATTGATCCTCCCAGTCCTTGTCAGGCAGCCAACTGCTACCTCAGACAAAGAGGTCTATGTGGAATGCTACCAGGCAGCCACTCAAATCATGCCACAGTTTATAATGCGTCCCCATACCTTCCTCCCTTCCTTTTTAACAGCTACTTATGCGCTAAACAACCTCTTTTTCTACACGTTTTGAAGACTGATGGTGGAAAAGCATCCCTGAGGTATGGCAGCCTTATCCACCCAGCTGCTCCCAGATCACGTCTCACTTCCTCTCAGAAACAAGGCCATGAAAAGTTTTCAGAGAAATTCAAAAGGAGACCAGGCCAAAGAAACTCTTCCAAATAAAAGGGGCAGATGGAGGCAAGCTTCCTTGTCGAGACAAACTTAGGCAACAGGTAACAAAGGAACAGGAGGGAGGATATGCAGAGCTTTCAGGGCTGAAGTGTGCTGTGTCAAAATCCAGCTTGGACTAGACACTGAAGTATTATTGTTGCTTTTTGGCAGCACGCATCACATCCGTGATTTTTTTTTTTTTTTTCAGTTTTCATACATTTTTTCCTGAATTAATTCTGTGGCATGGTGAGGCAAGAGCATCGTATCAATCCCTCCGTGAAGGGCAGGAGCACACCTCTCCTTCAGTTTTGACCCTCAAATCTCATTAATTGCAGCAGCATCCTCAGGGCCCGGTGTTTGCACATGACATTCCCGAAAGGAGAAGGGAGGGAGAGGAGATGAGCGCACCCCACACGAGCAGACGGCTGACTGCTCGATCTGGCTCCCTTCCACCCCCTCCCTCGGAGTCCCCAGGGCAAAGCTCTGCTAACAAAAAGGGGCTTTGCAAATACCACGCGAGATAAGCACAGTAGCGCACGCAGCTTTTGGCATCTGTTTATCATTAAAGATAACCTCACCTGGATGGCTGGGGAAACGGCCCACCTGTTTTTTAAAAATAGGTTTCATCTCCTCTCTCACAGCAATCTGCCTGTGCTGAGTGATGCTTTAAAAATATACCAAGACATGGTGCTAACACTGAAGCATTTCCTTACTCAGCCGGGCAGGGATAAGATCTGCATCTCACAAAAGGCCAACATATGGTGCTGATAGCTCCCTGATTATGTCAACATTTATTAGTTAAGTAAAAATCACCAGCCTTCTTTAAAGGAAGGAGCCCAGATGCCTGCAATTAATATTTCTCCACTCCACCGAAGAAACTGTAATGCAATTCCTAATGTCTCTACTTGAAAAGGCTCAAACCTCACAAATTATGTCATTAGAAACTGCAACGGGGTAACAAGAGGTTCAGTATAATGTATTTTCATTAGACGAGGCTAATTGGAGCCAAATGAGTAAAACAATGCAGGGAGGGCGAAGCAACAGAAATCCTCGGGTCTTTAGGAGCCGAAATAAATGAGGATAATCAGCGGTGTGTGCAGAATACAGCATGTTCAATTAATATAAACGGGAGAGCAGTCGACTGCGGCGCTCCGCCGGGGCACTCGCGGGAGCTGGTGGGCAGCAGACGTCTCACTGCGGTGTGCTAACACCAGCAGGATGGCAGCCCGAGCCAGGGAGAGCACTCGGGGCTGAGGGACACCCAAAACAACAGCATTAGGGGTTGAAAAACCCCACAAGAGGGATATCTGAGCAGGGAAAGCAGCACGGACCTGCGGAGGAGATGGAAAAATGAGAGGAGATGGACACCTGTTTGAGGGACACCCAAAAAAACAGAATTTGGGGTTAAAAGCAAAATTTGCCAGAAGAGGGGAAGCTGAGCAGATAAACCAGCATGGACTTTGGGAAGAGATGGAGAAAGGGGAGGAGATGTTTGCCTGTTTGAGGGACACCCGAAAAAACACAATTAGGGGATGAAAACCCACATAAATTCCCTCAGGAGGGGAATCTGAGCAGGGAAAGAAGCACAGACCTTGGGAGGAAATGGCAACCCGTTTGAGGGACACCCAAAACTAGGATTGGGGGTTAAAACGCCCAGAATTGCCAGAGGAGGGGAAGCTGGGCAGAGAAACCAGTGCAGAACTCGGGAGGAGATGGAGGAAAGTGAGTACACAGCTGCCTGAGAGACACTCAAAAAACAGAACTGAGGGGTTAAAACCCCACAAACTGCCACAGGAGGGATACCTGAGCAGGGAAACCAGCATGGACCTTGAAAGGAGATGGAAAAATGGGAGGAGATAGACATCTGTTTGAGGGACACCCAAAAAAACAGGATTGGGGGTTAAAAACCCCCAAAATTGCCAGAGGAGGGGAAGCTGAGCAGGGAAACCAGCATAGACCTTGGGAGGAGATGGAGAAAGAGGAGGAGATAGCTGCCTGTTTGTGGGACACCCAAAAAAAAACAGAATTAGGGTTGAAAACCCCTAAAATTGCCAGAGGAGGGGAAGCTGAGCAGAGAAACCAGCGCAGACCTCGAGCGGAGATGGAGGAAGGGGAGTACACAGCCACCTGTTTGAAGGACACCAAAAAAACCAGAAGTAGAGGGTTAAAACCCCCAAAAATTGCCACAGGAAGGGAAGCTGAGCAGGGAAACCAGCACAGACCTTGGGAGGAGATGGAAAAAGGGGAGGAGACGGCTGCCTGTCACGTTAGAGGAAAGGCAGTCGTGGCAGCTCTACCCTTGGCAGCTCCAACACTCGCCACCTGCACACACAGATATTTTGTGGGGGTGGATTCTCTGTTCCATCCTCCTCCTCCTCCATCTTTTCATCCCGTCAGTTTAATTGTTACAGTAACCACAGCAAATTGATTTTGCAATTTAGCTTTCAGACCCTTCTGAAGCGAGAACAACCAACCTTGTCTTTCACTTCAGTCTTCTTCTCAATAAGATCAAGGCTGCTGTCCCTCAATTTTCTCTTCTTTTAGAAGAGAGAATAATGATGAGCTCCTTCTTCAGCATTTGCTTCTGGTCCAATCTGTGGCAGAGCACGAATTTTTTTTTTTTTAATTCCCATTAGGCAAATCCCCTTTTTTAATATTATGCTCTGGGACTTAAGGCTTTAGAGATGATGTTATTTTATAGCTCAAAAGTCACAAAATGCCTCCATTTCTTCAAGTTCCTGGCATTTTTATGCCATTCTTGATACACTTTTTTGGCCTTTCCCAGAGGAGTTGCCAATAAATCTATTCTTGTTTTCCAGATACCAAGCTCAGAGGTTCACATACCTGTAAACACTGAAGTTTACTGTACAAAACCTACTGAATTTGAGCAAATTATATGAAAGCTTAGTGAGCTATCCATCACTCACAGCCACAGATACCCTGCCTCTTTTTCATATTCTGGAAAACAATAATAAGGTTCTGCATCCATTAATAAAATTGCAATTTCATGATCAAGTCTGCCCTACCTAATCTTGTCTTTCATCACTTCCCATCAATAAATGATGCTCTGGTGACTTGAGCAGTGTATGATAAACGTGTCTTCAGTCAAAGACCAATTTTATCTTAAAGCAATTCATTCATTTCTGTTTCAGCATTTGGTACAAAGGTTTAGATGGGGGAGTTGGTCTTAATTCCAAGATTCTCCTCCCTCATTATTCTCTCCCAGAAGAAAACAGCTTTCACAATTCACTTTTCACTATTACACTGAAGAAATCCAAGGGAAAAGACAGAAGCTGGATATTAGGGAGGTCGAAAAGCTTTATCATTATGAAACTGAAGATGAGGCAGCATTTTCTTTTGTGCCCCACTACACTGATTGTGTCTGAAGATTAGGGCAGACAGCAAATTACACAGGAGATATCCTTGTAATACAGCCAAAATTTAAAAATAGCCAAACACACAAGGTGGCACATCAGGGATGGTTTAGGAAACAGTTGCCCACAGAAGCAAAGAGTTAAAGCAATTATGTGTCCTAAGTCATGTAAAATTACTGATGAGCAGCTGAACATTCATATCCATGAGCTGTTAAAATACATTCCAAGTTCCTGAAATTTGCCTAGACGTTTTTCGCTTAGCTTGGTTTGTTGGTCCCAGAAATCCATCTATGTATATCAATTTTTTTAAAAAGAGTCACTACTGCAAAATCAAACAACCCTAATCCAGCAACAAATTTTTGAAAGATGTTTGAGGCTGCCTCATCCTTTAAAACCCAAGTAGAGGCCAACTTCAGGCCCTGCTAATGCTGAATGCAGAATAAGCACACGAAATTCACTGCAAAAAAAATAAGCTGAAAAAAATTAATCCAAGTCGTCCAAGTTTCACAGGCAGCAATTGCTGGTATTATTTTATTTATTCTGCACCAGCCCGATTGGGCTGAGAGACATTTTTTTTTGCTGTCCTGTGTAATTGAAATGGAATGAGTTATAAGGCAGACCATTCAAATAACCTGAAATAAATGAAACTGCAGGTCTGGGCAGACCAAGATTGTTGGCAGTACAGACAGACAATGATCAGCTCCTTGGGTCCCTTGCCGATGCTACAAAAGAAGTTTGACTTAGGTCTAAATTATTTTTTTCTGAGAAAAACGCATTTCAGGGATATTTCCCTGTGAAATATTGGAGGGGAAAAAAAAAAACCAACAGATTACTGATGTCCATTTTTTTGATCCCAAAATTGCTAGCTTGCCACTAAAACCAAAATAATTCTGCTCCCTTCCTCCCTCAGTGGCATAAGACAAGGAGAAACTTGAAGGAAGTATCTATAGATCCAAGAGGAGATTCAATAACTGTTTTTCTAAACCTAGAGAAGACTCTGTGAGGATAGGAACAAGAAGTCTATAGATTTGCCCCTTCTGCTTTATTATATTCCTCCCCTCCATTTTTATGTTACTAAACATAAAAAGGTTAAAAGAAAAAAAAAATCCTGAAGCATGCCTGTAAAACAGCCCTTCCCAAAAGAAAAAAACCTCAAACCCATACTCAGTTAAGATAGTATTTCCCCCAAAATAGCATGAATAGGTAAAGCAACAGCTAAAAATGCCTGTGTAAATACTTTGATGTGGAGAAACTCTGGTGACATTTATTTCCATTTTAGAAATTAATCAGGGTGAGTATTTCTATTAATAAATATATATTTTGAGATAAGAACTTCCCAGAAGATGGCAGGAAAAACACAAGTCTAAAGGTGTTATTCCCAAGCACAGCACCCAAACCACCTTCCAAGTCAAATCCTACAGATTTTGCTATTTTAGCAGTATTTTTCTTTCACATAAAAGAGTAGGAGAAGGGATAGGGGGATGGTCAGTGAGAATAAATTGCACGTTTTTCAGCACATATTTGTAAACACATGATCTTAAAATATCTCAATAAAGTCCCTCCTAGGAAAGTCCTAAAGGATCTGCTGAAGGTCGGGAGCCAGGTGGATTTCAGCTCCAGGAACACACAGAAGCAACTGGCAAACAGAACACAAACAATTCAGGTTTTCCAGACAAACAGAACTCGGGGAAGAATCTGTTTTCCCACATGACAGGAAAAACTGTGTTGTGTGTTCAACCTGGTTCAGCTTTTCCTATATAGGTCAGAGTATGTAGGGCAGGCAACCTGTGAGGCAGATCCCTGTGACACCAGAGGTGTCACTACAAAATCCACCTGCAGCAAACTCATTTTTCCAGCAGCCAGCCCACCCCAAAGGTTCCTCTGATAGATTGCTCAGGTTAAGCTCCTGCACCCCAACTCCCCTTAATGTTCGTGTTTGGGCATCTGTGTCCAATTGCTCCCTGTTTGCCACCAGCCCAGCATCCTTGGTTTGTCCTTGCCCTATATTGTCTTTGGTATGGAGGGAAAAGGAAATGGTGACTTCCAAAGACAAGAGCAGAAGAAGGCACAGAAATTGAAAATTACTCTCTCAGGCTTGGATATCAGCCATGGAAACAAGAGCTAACCCAGTGACCTCCCCATCAATAGTAGCTAGAATAGGGGTCTTAAAATTTTATCTTTTGTCCTTGAAAAAAATAAAGCTCAAAACACTACTGCTAAACCCACAGAGCCTTGTGTCACTGTATAAGAGAAGAACATTTTATGTTGCATTTTACATCGGTACTTTAAGGGGACAAAACCATCCATGAGCATTTCCACTGCACCACAGACAGAGAAACCCACTGGACACTTCCCAGTTTTATTTCCCAGACAAATAAAATGAAGATCCTTCAGCTGATGTTTATTTGCCAGACTCCCAGCTGAGGGTTACCCTATGCAGTGCCTGACTGAGCAGATTAGCAGGACACCAGTGAGTGTTTCTCTGCAGAGGCTCTTTATTTGCCAAGCAGGAGCTGCAGCAGGGGAAGGCCCTTCTGGCACGACAGGATATCTCAGGCTTTTGGGACCCCTCATGTGCCCTTCTTTGCTGGTGGATGCAGAGACCCGAGGAGGCTGTGTTGTTCCCCAGCAAGAGGCTGAGGAGGCTCCAAATACCCTTGTTCTGATCATCGCTCATTTCCAAAGAACAGTCATTCTCTCTCTCCACTCCCTGAAAATTACGTCAATCCTTCACCTCTACACACCCCAAAAGAAAAACAGCTCTCCCACATCCCTCCTGAAAACTGTGCTATCCACAGTTCATTGCTTTGCTTTGACATATTCAGGATTTTCCCCAGGAGAACCAAGTTTTCTTCAGGGGAAGAACCTCAATCACCAGGATATCCCAAACACAGATCTTTCCTTTCACAGCTCCTTGGAATCACGCAAGGAAGCAGTGCTGCTGGAACTAGAGGCATGAAGAAAGCCTGAACAGAAAGCCACAGACAGGAGCAAGGGCTGGGCTTTGTTCTCACCTCGTTGCCACCGAAGTTGCACATCATTCCTGTGCTTTAAACGTTAAAGCAGCAGATAAAGGTCAGCACGGTCTCTTAACTGCCCTGTTAGCATGCAAGTTGCAGCTCTGATTTCTCTTTTAAAACAAGAAGTGATTCTCTGTCCTGCCTGTGTTTAAAAAGGAGATTGATTTGCTCTTGAGCGATACCACTTATAATTACAGTTACACAGAGAGTAGATAAACTAAGGTCTAGGAGCAGGAGAGAGAAGAGAGCATCAGGACTTTTTGGAGACACTTATCATAGGCCAGACATGAGGCACTGAGGTTTTTCAGAAGGGTCACCCCCTGCATTAAAGCACTAATACAAACAGAGGCTACAGTCATTTCCAAAAAAAAAAAAAAAAAAAAAAAGCAAAAAAACAAAAAAAATGCCTCC
>VZTE01006663.1:177138-197612 GCA_013397775.1 Eulacestoma nigropectus
CATCAAAAAAAAAAAAAAAAAAAAAAAGCCAGATAACCAAAAAAATGCCTCACACTCACCAACACTAAATAATTCCAGAATACCTTAGGTCAGGCCCACAAGCCTCCCACAGACACAGGAAGAACAAAAGCTGCTGCAGCTGCTGCTAGCCAGGTCTCTTCTCAGAGAACTTTCACCATGACTGCAAAGACCAAGCCAGCAAGGAGTAACTCCATCCCTCCATCCAGCATCACCACCAGCTTTTAATTTTTGCTCCAATGCCCCACCACAAACAAACTCTAGTTCCAAAAGTGACCAAACAGGCTCCTTCTAGCAATAATCTCTCTCTCTGTGGCCATTATTGCTGTCGTCATGACAATTTTGGATACCAAACCGAGCTGGACCCTTGAAAGACCAGCTCACACAGGCGGAGGTGGTGGCTGTCGAGCCACACAAAAACGTTCTCACCACCTGCTGCTTTCCCCCCCAGTCTCTATATTCAATTCACACAAACCACGTGGGATGAGATTTTTATACCACCTGAAGTGAGACCTGTGCCACGAGACAAGGTTGTCTGAGAGCTCTTGCAGTGCTGTTCTTCACTCTGTTATTTTTAGCAATTCCATCAGATACTGCTGTAAAATGTTAAAGAAACGAGAGAGGAACTTTCACCAACCTTCTCTGCACCAAGGCAGGGAACACACCAAGGCCAACCAGGGGGTTCTTCTGCTGGGGGAAAGGCTCACTCCACTCAAACATGGAGTCTTCCAACAATTCTCAGTAAGCCTCAACATAAAATCCCCTTCTGGTCCAGAAAAGAGGAAGAGCTTAACCTTTATTGGTGCCTAATTTTTATATTACACTCCCATCAGTCCTTGCTATTGACAAGTCAGCAGTGATTAATCGCCCACAAAACACCGTTAGAGGATTAGTATATACAGATGACTTTGCCATCTCAGCAGCACTTTACAAACATTAACTAATCAGGGTTTCTTAAACTCCCTTCACCTGTCTCCCTCCTGTCTCTTCCTCCTCCTCTTGCTTGCTTGCAGGGGAGCTCCTTCCTCTCCCAGATGTGAAAAATCTGTATTCTGCCCTACCCACACCTTACTCGCTCCCTCATCTTCTCTTTTCCTCTTTTAACCCTCAGGCATCCTTGTTCCAATTAAAAACCCCAGATGGAGCAGCTGGAAGATGCCTAAATATCCTAATGAACAGTGAGATGTAGCAAAAGAGATATTTAAGGCTTTACAAGAAGGTGAGCAGCGCAGAGGGAAGGAAATGTGAGTGGCAGAAATAGGGTAAGGCATGTTTGCCTAAAAGTGAGGGCAGCAGAGAGCTATGAAAAGGAGAGAATAAGCAGAAAAGAGGAAAAGAACCAAGCCCATTAACATTTGTCTTTTCTTATCAAGAAGGTTTCAGGTGTGATGAGTTCTCTTGTTGCAAGCTGCCCATGGAGGCACAGCACCATGTAAGCCTGTAGGAAAGAGCAGCAGCTGATGCTGACAGATATTTAAAATGCACTGAAATGCAACAGCTCTGGTTTCATTCCCTATACATTTTCAGATATCCACAGAATTGAAGTGAGATGTGGACAAAATTCACTTTATATTCCAGAAAGAAGAAAGGAAATTTATACAATAAAAACCAAAGTTTCAAAATAAGTCTTTTTCTTTCTGTTCAGGATAACTTAAAAAAATATAAAATTACAGTAGGAATTTCAAGGATAGAATATATAATTTAATTTGAAGTCAGTGTGTGCACGAAATCCAATTGTAATAATTTCATAGAATGGTTTGGGTTGGAAGGGATGTTAAAGCCCATCCAGTGCCACCTGTGCCATGAGCAGGGACACTTTCCACTATTCCAGCTTCCTCCAAGCCCCGACCAGCCCGGCCTTGGACACTTCCAGGGATCCAGGGGCAGCCACAGCTTCTCTGGGTAACCGGTGCCAGGGCCTCCTCACCCTCACAGTCAAGAATTCCTTTCTAATATCACATCTAAATCTCTCTTGTTTTAGTTTAAAACCACTTCCCCTTGTCCCATGCACTTTCTGCCCGTGTAAAAGTCAATCTCTCTCTCTCATACAAGTCCCCTTTAGGCACTGCAAGGGGCTCTGAGATCCTCATGTCTGCAATTTCCACAACCCAGGTCCATCACCTTGCCCTTCTTTATCACCTTCACTAATTTATGAATAAATTTAAAGCAACCATTTGAAAGTTTCTAAGAAAGGTGAACTTCTCAAAAAGCATCTCAAGCAAGATGATGAGGAAGCTCTGCTGCAACAGCTCCAGCCTGACAACCTGATGGAGGTGGCTGTACAACAAAATACAGAGATCTGTAGAGAAAAAGAAGTTCAGCTGGTGATACCAGATCCCCGGAATCTCTGAGCAGGTTCAGAAGGAGTGAATCACCCTTAGTTTCACCCTTGCTCATGCTGCAGTAGTTTACGCTGTCAGGTGCACTGTGAGAGTCCACCACGGACTGTATTTCTTCCCTTGAGACATAACTTGTCTTTTCCAGGAAAATGTCAAGGTTCCTCTGAGATGTTGCAGACACCAGACACCTCAGGTGGGAATTTGCTTGTGCTTTTGATGCTCAGTGCCTGATTGTCTGGTTTGGGGTAAGAAAGGTGAGACCAAGTGGTGCCTTTCTGTCTTTAACTTTCTTTCACAAAAGTACGATTTGAATTCCTAGAAAAATCTGGGAATTTGGCATAGGCCAACCTCCAAAAACAGTCACAATGCAGACTGCTGTACCACAGAGCAGCACCTGCCTTGTTTGCACAGTGCAATGCTGATTAAAAACCTACAAGTAGGATGGCCATGCTAGGAGTTACTCTTGTTTTGCTGGTGATGGGGAACAAAAAAAGCATTGTGGTAAAAGTTGCTCAATAAATTACGTGCAGTAGAGCTAATGCAGGTGTGCTTTCTTGGCCGGGGCTTTACGTGGAGCAGGCAAGGGACTCGAGCAGTGACTCTGAGGCAGGGAAATTTGAGATCAGTGGTGCTGCCTTCAGCAGAAAACTGATTATTTGGAATTATTGTTAATAAATCTAGCTCTCTTTTCCTATACCCACTCCTCCTTCTCCCAGCCCTGCCACAAAGACTCCCTGCAAGCTGCTGGCCGATTACAGTATCCAGCACAAAACAAACCCCTTCTCCTTCCTTTGTGTCATGTTTTTCCACTGATACAGAACATTTGTGTCTCTTGCCGTGGCTGATGTGCCAGCCAGAGCCAGCAATCTTCACTTGGCAGGAATTTCCATGTGAAAGGGATATTTTGAAGAAAGCCTGTGGGCTGGAGCCAAGGTAAAAGCTCCTCACTCTCCAAATGCTGCTTTTCCAGTGTGAAAATTTTGAGCCACTGCCCTCCCAACCGCTGTTCCCATGGATTTGTCCCAGGTTGGAGCCTGTCATCATCACAGCAGGAGTAGGAAGAGGGTTTTTCAGTGGGATGGGGATCGCCAACAGCACAAACATTGTTTCTTCACAAAGGAAACAAACTCCATCCCGAGGTTTTGGCCGGGAACACATCCCTAATGCAAACAGCCCTCGGTCCCATTGCTCTAGGAAGGGTGACTGGGCCTAGCAGGGAGAGGAATAACCCCAGGCAGGGGCTGACAGCTAAATCCAGGTCATTGAAAATGTGAAGCAAAGTACACATTTCTAACAGCTACCCCCTGAAATGAACTGCCAGGGGGTGAAGCTGGGTGGTTTGTGTTTTGTTTAAATTTTTCAGGTCAAGATTAGGGCACCTTCCCTGCATCACAAGTTATTGTAGACCTGGGCAAGGCTTGTTGAGCTGCAAAGAGCCTTGCACGGAGTAAGCACTGCAAAAGAATGAAGCTTTGCAGAGCCAGGGCTTCAGCAAGAATGAAATGACCAATACTGGTCCTGCTGCTCTTTCAACTCGAGCCGTGATCTGGATGTGGAGTCTTGCCCACAGCATCCCTCAGGAGGGGAAGCGGGCACTGGTGTCGGGAACGTCTTCACACTGCAACCTCACTGGCGATCCCAAGCCCTTCCCAGTCACCTCAGCATCAAAACTCCTCTCTTGCCTTTCATCACAGCACGCCACGAGCGTCACCATCAGCTTTCCTGCCGCCTCCTCAGCGTGCCCGATACCTGTCGCTCCATAACCACACGGCTGTACCCCAGGCAAAACCCATCCAGGAGTTCGTCCCCAGACTTTAGGGCAGAATTATGGAGTTTCAGTTAGTAAATCTGACTGTTTCAGCTCCTTGCAGGACCGCAGTGCGTTCCTGCTTTACGTGAAGCGAGGCAGGAGAGGAGGGCAGTGCCCTCCCCGGCTCCCGCAGGCTCCGCGATGCTGAAGCAGCCCGGCGCAGCGGCAGAGCCTCGGGGACAGGGCACGCTCCGCCAGGTGCCACCTGGCCGGGCGAGGCGGGGCTGGCACCCGCACGGAAGATGCGCGCAGTGCGCTCGGGATGCTGCGCCGGGATCCCTCCCGGGCGGGCAGAGGAAGGCACCGTATCCACGATCCATGCCGTGGCACTCGCCTGTGGAGCTCGTCCCTTCTTGCCGGGACCCACCCTGGCACGGGCGGGCTCCCTTTCCTGCCTTTTCCCCGTGAGATGCGCGGCGGCCGCGGGACGGGAGCGCCGTGGCCGCGCCGCCACCGCGGGGCAACAGCTCCGCAACGCGGCCGCTGCGCGCACTGCGGACGGAGCGGGGCCGGGGCTCAGCCCGCTCTTCCCGAGCCCTCCCCGCCACGGGCTCGCCGCTCTGACCGCGTTCACGGCTCAGGTTTTATGGCTCGGCTCACTAAACCCCGGGTAAGCATCACGCCGAGCGGAGGGGACCACTCCCTTCTCCATCCCGCTCTCTCCGAGCCACCCCTCGCTTTCTCATTCCCACTGAAGTTTCTTATCCCAGCTTTAACGCTCCCGTCGAAGTTTTGTAATCCTGCTCGTGTTCAATTGCAGCTGGAAAGAGATTCCTGCCTGTAAAAAAATGTGATTGTCACAAGCGTTCTGCGGGCAGCTGCTTTGCCTTGTCCTCAGAGTGAATGTCTGACATCGTTCTGTGCTGGTGGTCACGAACTACGGGTGGCAGTGCACCGGCCCTGAAAGAGTTTCTCAGTTATCTGTAATAAGCGTCATTTTGAGCTGTCTCCTACTGCCACCGAAACTGCAGGAAAAACAAAACCCCTCCAACAACATTTTTAGTGTTGGAGAATCGAGGCATTACTTTAGTTCTGGCCAGGATGTGCAGCAGAAATCATTTCATCCACACACGGCCCGGGTTGTGCAGAGGAAATCATTCCATCACACATAAATTTTACTAAATTTTTCACATGCTTTATACAGTCAAAAACCCATAGAAGTTCATTGGTTTAATGTTCATGGGTCCCAAGTTACATAGCTCTTAGTATTTGGTTTCCTATTGGTTATCGATCTCTTCGTCTTCGATGTTAATTAGGTTCTCATTCCTTGGTTCTCTTATCAGTCTTTTCCGGACCAGGTGTCTCTGACCATGCCAGGGGTGATGTCTGGAGTCCATGGCCGTTATCTTTTGTGTATCTTCTGTGCTACTCCCTGTCTGCTGAGATGTTGAGCTCATCCCGCCTTGAGTGCTGAAACAGTTCTTTGAAAAGAAACTTAAAATTCCCTTCCCCCAGAGCAAAGGCGAACAAAACCCCTGACTAAAGTAACATAAAATTTTTTTAAACTCAGTATCATTTCCAACACTACCACTTCATACTAAGGGACTCCTGCTCATAGGGTTTTTCCTTACTGACAGGCCGGAGCAAATGGAGCATCCCACAGGGAAACACCGCTAGTGCATCACACACACGGGGGTTTCCAGCACCATTAAATCTGCCAGACGGGAGGCAATCCCACAAATACTCTGCACAGCACTCAGGGATAACACATTCCATGGAGAAAGGCAAATTACCCCACTGTGACCCCTGGAAGCCCATGCTCTGTGTCTGTTCCTCCTCTGCACCCTCTGCCTCCACCCTTCTCCCTTAGCTGGCAGGTATCCAGCCGCTCCTCAGCCCCCCAGCTCTTCTGCACCCTGTCCCGTTCACCCCATCAGCCCTGGTAATCACCAGAGGAGCCCTTATCTCTGTGATGATCTCTGGAAATGCCTTTTGTCTCCAACAGCTCATCGCCCTGCCCCTCACCTGCTGAGATCAGCTGCTTTCCTACTGGGAAAAAAAGAATAAAAAATGAACCCTGGGAATAATGAGGAGTTCTGAAAGCTTTCAAGTTCCAAAAATAAATAAATAAAGGGAAGGAGGAAGGGAGAATTGCATGTTTCTTTTGATTAATTCCCTTTCTTCCCACCCCCAAAGACCACGCAGTAAATAAAATGAAGTCCAGTCCTGACAGACACAAACCTTGACTGTTTATAGATGGTGTGAGTGCCAATATTCCAGCGGGACTGTGCAGGACGAATCTGTCAGGGAATCAGAGCACATGTTACAGAGTGTGAAGGTACATGCTTCACATTAAAGACAAATCCTTCAGAAAGTGCAGAATACCCTAAATCTACATCTGCCACGCTGGTTATTCCTGTTGTGTTCTTAAAATTCATCCCGAATTTTATTTTCCACATCTTGCAAGTGTTAGATCTGCAAAACAGCATTGTAGGTGCAGCTGTTGTGAAGTTCAGCTCTGAATAACTCTGTAGCTGAATGCTGGCTGGAATTCTGATTTTTACCTCTGAATATTTTCCCATCTTTTGGAAGCTGCCCAGTTTGAGAAAAACATTTCTTCTGCCTCTGATCACTGTTATCACCACATTTCAGGGTGATGTAAGGGTGCCATTTTTTCTGGGTCTGACTCAACCCAGCTCTAGCACCACCTTTTCCTAATTGCCTCAATTCCTCAGCATCAACTCCCTGTGCAGCTGCTTTTGCTTCTGTATTGCCATTACTGTGGCCCCAAGAGCCACATTCAGTGCCACTGATGCCATTAAAAATAATGTCAAGGAGCAGAAAGAAGCCTAGTCAATGACTGATTGATTTATTTATTTATTTTAATCCTTTGTTGGCATCACCACCTCCGGCCAAGGGAAGCAGACTTGGGCAGGGTCTGTGCTGTACAGCAGTTCGCAGTGTAAATTTTGAGCAAGGTCTTTGATCACACCAGAATTCAGTCATCTGTATTACCAGGCAAATACAACACAGGAACGTGCCCAGTTCTGAGACGTGGTTTAGTACAATCTGATGACCCTATTGATTTATTTTGTATTTTTCCTAATGAGCTCTAGCTACATTATAGAGCTGCCTGCACTGGATTGCAGTTTGATTTCCAGAGTGCCATTTCTCAGACGTGAGGTTTTTATAAAAGCTTTCCTCACAACAACAGCCACACACTTTCTATCATCCTAACAGAACAGTGCTGCAAGTTTGTATCTACAGTTCAACAACAAACTAAAACCTTTTTATTTTCATTACACACCCATGAACAGAGATTGGAGCACAGCAAAACAGACCACTGTGCTCCATCTGATCCCATTTTTCCTTGGAGGTAGAGGAGAAGAACACTGGCTATTTCTCCTCTGCTCCTACACATCAACACTGCTGGAAGCTATCACCTTTCTCTGGTTGGACTTTGCCAATAAAAATAGAATAAAACATTTCAGCTCAGTGTTCCTAACTCACAGCTCTTCCTACAGGAGCTTGCCTGAAAAATCTATTTCCTCAGCAAACAGTTCAACTCCTTCCCATCCTTCAGCTGGAGCTAACATCAGCCAAAGGCATCAGCATGGCTTTACCAGGTCTGAGTTGTATTTCTGCAGACTGTACAATGTCCTGACACAAAACAAAGCTTCAAAAAAGGGAGAAAAAAACACAAGAAGGAGAAAAAACCCCCTACCTTGCTCCTCCCACGTTATGGATTCCAAACCATGGCTCACGTGTCAATTCAAAAATAAGAAAAAAGCCACAGGGAAGGAAATGCTGGAAAATACTCTTTTCCCTGATTTCTCAAAATCAAGGTTCCAAGTGCTTGCTGGAGTTTTTTATTTGATTGCATGTTCTCCTCATGTGCCTGTCACCAGCAGACAAACCTCCCTGGCCCCTGCATTTCCCCAGGGCTCAGAGCAGAGGGGACACCCCCTCGCCCTCAGGTGGGTCACTGTCCTCTCACAATTATTCTGCCACTTTGTTTCCTTCAGGGCATTTAGAGTGACCAACACACTGAATAAGCAACCTGCCCTGGGTGCACACAGAAAACATCCCTAATTCTGCTCAGGAACTGAAACAGGGCTCCTTGTTTCATCCCAAATCTTCCCTTCAAGGAAATACAGAGGTAATGGTGCTGTCAGAGATGAATCACCAGCCCCCAGACAAAGTTTTGTGAATAACTCTTTGAGGATGGCACAAAATTAGAGGAAGAAAGTGACCTGATCAATGTGAAACGTTATTTCAGCCGAGAAGAAAAAGGGACACTTCCGTCTGTACAGTAAATAGGAGAACAAACACATTCAGGTGCAACATCTGCCACAAATCCCCAGCACTGCTCCAAGACACAACTTCCCTCACCTTCTCTCACCTCAGGTTTTGGGATACACAACAGGATTTAAAATGGAAAAAAAAAAAAAAAAAAAAAGAAAAAAAAAAAAAAGAAAAAAAAAAGGGAAAAAAAAAAAAACAAANATTCGAAAAAAAAAAAAAGACAGAAAAAAAAGAGGAAATAAAAAGGGAAAAAAAAAGAAGCTTGCAATATTCAATCTGGCATTGCTTCTTGAGGATATTTCCTAGTGTGCACTCAGCAGTTGAGAAAATACTGACAAGATATTCTCTCAAGAGGTCAAAACAGCTTTACTGGCACTTTAGAAAAAATCAAGGGCCTTTGGGAAAGGGTTCACTACAACATCCACATAAAACACTTCTCAGAGCATTAACTTGGCCCATTTCAACTTAGCAAACTTTAAGCCTATTTGCAGTCAAGTTACTCAAAATGTTCCAAGAAGTGGGAATTAGAAGAAGAAGAAAGAGAGAGAGACAGGAGGACAGAAAAGACACAGAAAAGAACACAGGCCACATATACATTCAAAGAAAAGAATGCAAGAATTTGGAATTAAAACATCCTGGAAACCTTTCAGGAGCACACAGTTCATCTGATAACTTTTACCTGCAGAGATCAAGCTACACCTCAAAAAAAGTAGTTACAAAGAGAAATCCAATCCAGCAGCCCTTCACTTTAGACCTGGGATCTGAAGCCACACTCTTCTGGCCCAATTTGACTTCTGTTTAAAAATTGTAATACTACAAAAATCATATCTACAGACAGTGGATCCAGGATTTCCCAGGTTAAAAATACATTGAAGATGTTTTGTTTAAATTTTTCTGTTTAAACACTGGGACTGGGAGAAGGGGAGCAACCTTCCAGCAGCACCATTTCCCTTTTGCACAGTGAAAATGTTAGGGATTTTCCAGCATGGACTGTCTTGTGGGGACGCTGGGAGCAGAAGGAATCTGCAAGTGCAGCGAGGAGCTCAGAATTTCAAAGTGAAAGGGTGACAACTAGAAGATAAAAGAAGTAAAACTAATTTTAAGCCCATTCCCTAATTTGTAATGCTCTAGTTACTGTGAGCAGATATGGAAATACAAAGCCTCTGGTTCTCTCCAGCCCTGCCCAGGATGCAGGAGGCCACGGGAAGCACACAGGGAGATAGAACATGTGCTTTCTGATGAAAAGTCCAGATTGAGGGCACTCCAAGTGGAATAGACACAAGGAACTGTCCCAGGTAACTGCACCACCTCCATGCAATTGAAACATGGCATAGTTATTAATTAAAATTACACATTTATAGAATGGTTATGGCTTCCATGCCACGAGCAGTCACAGCTGACATCATGCAAGCAAGAGGCAGGACACTTTTGCCGAGCAACTTCCTACATGTGGAATCACAAGTCCCAGAAACACTTTTTAGGGTAAGCAGACGTTTTTACCTCTTCCCAGCTCTGTGGAGGACGAGGTGGGCGGTCTTTTCCAAAGGGCTGCAGAGCACTCTCTCTGTGTCACAGGAGTCATCCACACACCAGCTTCTCCCCGTGGAGCCCACAGCCAGATATTTTCCATGGCAGGGTTTAAAAAGCTTCTATCCATCATGCTTAGCAGTGTCAGCCTGCTGCCAAAGTTTGTCAGCTACAGCCTGGAAGCATCCAACTCTTTTAGTTTGGAATCCAAGCCCTCTGTTCCATATGTAAAAGCTTTAGGGCAAACACAGTGTTTGCATTCGCAGTGTGAAATTGCTTGTGGGTGGTTTTCTCCCCCAGTGCAAAAACTCTCAACAGTGTTGGAATTAGAATGTTTTAATGTGGTATTTTTGTGATCTAGTGGCTTTATTGTCACCAGTGGCACTGCTCATGTTTCCCAGCCAGCTGTAAAAGGGTGGCATCCTGGGCTGAAGCAGGAGCTGCCTTGTCAGTGACAAACCAGCCCCTCCTGGGCTCCTACAAAACCTGGCAGATCCATAACACAATCGCAGCTTGGGTTAATAACATGGAAGACCAACCAGCACTGAAATTCAGCTCACCTGGGGAAGAATTTGCCCTTCTGTGGCTCTGAAAGCCTTTGTCCTCGCTGTTAACCCCTCACTGACCTCAAAGTAAACTGTGTAATGTTCTCCTGCCTCCAGCAGAGTCCTCCCCATTATATCTGGGGAAAGCAGCTGCTGGAGACAGCTGGAAGGAGACTTTTATGATTATTACAGTAGCTGCAAAGTCATCTGTGCCACGGTAGCACTCAGATGTTTATCAGTTTCTGTCACCAATGCAAGTTTTAATGTAGAAATGGGTCTGCAGGCAGCCAGGGGAACCCACAGCACCCCAGCCCAGCCAGGTTTCAGGAGAGGGGCAGCTGCAAGGGGTTGGCAAGCCCCTGGAAGATGCAGGAGACACATGGAAGGGGACATTGTTGGGGCACAGCTGGAAGGAGGTGCTCCATGCCAAAGGGGGCACAGCTGAGGCAGGGACAACCCTGAGGGACCACAGCCAAGCCACACTGGGCTAAGTGACATCCCTGATCCCCATGGCAGGGCAGGGGTGCTCCCAAGTGACTGAAGGTAACACCCAGCAAAGGATGAGGAGACCAGGAAGGTGTTCGACTGAAGCTGACCCTGGGGAAGGGAGAGAAATGGGGTTTCTCTCAATTGAAACTTTGTGTTAACTGGCAGTAAATTCAGCCAGAAAAAAGTTCCTCAGGTCAAGCCCTGTTGCTGCTGGGGATGCAGACACTGCCCATGCAGAGAGCTCAAGGTTTGGTCACTGTCAGGATGTTCCAGACGTGACAAAATGGAAAATTGAATTGTAAATTGAAAATATTGAGATCCTTTTAGTGTCATAAGATGCATTTCTAATGGCAGCATTTAAAGAGTTTGTATCTCATAAGCTGATGTTTCTAATTTCAGAGGGAAAAAATGACTGCTCATCTGAGCCTTTCAGATGCACATCAGCCAGCAAGTAATTGAAGACAAAGTGTTTTTCTGTAATAAACCTTCATAATGAAGCACCAGAGGAAAATCCTAAAGTTCAACTCAATACATCACGCTAATCTGCAGAATGGGATTTTCCTGCCACTAATCTTGTTAGAGCTGAGGCGCTGTGCAAATACATCTAAACACACAATTACTGAAGAGATATTTAACGGATCGATTTATTTCAATAAAAAACGCAAACTTTGAGGAGAATTCATTAATACTCAAAATCCAGCCAGGCAATAAATAACACTAATGAACTGAGAAAAAGGAATAGATGAACAAGTACTGACATGATGTCTTATGGCTTATTGCTGTTAAAAAGGAGCTGACAATTACTCCATTTGAAATATAAATCCTGCAAGGGAAATGCTAGAAAGTGAGTGAAAGACTTGTTAAAAATATGTATGTACATACATATACACACATTTTAAGAAGGCATCAGGATGAAAACTGATTTAATTTCATCCTAAGGAGGCTATATTACCATTTTCATCACTCTTAAGCTGTGTTTACATTAGCAAGCAGTGCTGTGCAACAGGAGCATGAAACAGCTGTTGCTGAGATGCTGCCAGCACAGCAACTCTGAATGTGTTGGGGGGTTGCTGCCAGCCAGCTCCAGGGTGGTCCTGCAGCCTGACTGCCTCACAGAGAGCAGGGTACCCCGGCCACAGGGCTGCAGGTCCCTGGTCCAGTTTTGTCCCAAGGGAGCTCCAGAGTGAACGCTCTGTAATGTGAATCAGATCACAGCGATTGTGGGTGTGGCAGCAAACACAGCATTTTCTTCAAAAGCAGCCTCCTGACTGGCACTAAAATGTTTCCTGCAGCAGAAGCACTCAGGGCACTGTAAAGGGCTCACCCTAGGACAGAACTGCCAGAAACAGCAGAAACCTCAGTGCAACACTCACTCACACAACCCAAAGGACCCAGTGACAGCCAGGGGTATCTAAAATAGCCTTTTCAGTAAGGGCTGGGAGAGCTGTCAAGACAGAACCCAAGAACATGTTTCTCCTCGTGCTTAGGAGGTTCTGCAATTTGCCAGGAGGAAAAATCAAAGTGTTTGGTTTGGTATTTTGGAATTATAACATAGTATTCAAGCAGCACAATTGGAGTTGTCCAGGCTGCTTCAGAGGACACTTGCAGTGATTTTCTACAGGCTTCTGAAACAAAAGAAAGACACTGAGGGGCTGAGGTGCGTCCAGAGAAGGGAACAGAGCTGGGGAAGGGTCTGGAGCACTAGTTTGATGTGGACCAGCTGAGGGACCTGGGGTTGTTTAGCCTGGAGAAGGCTCAGGGGGACATATCACTCTCTACATCTCCCTGAAAGGAGGGTGTAGTGAGGTGGGGAATCATTCTTTTCCCAGGGAACAAGACAGGAAGAGAGGAAACGGTCTCAAGTTGTGCCAGGGGAGGCTTAGATTAGGTATTATGAAGAATTTCCTTACTGCAAGGGTGGTCAGGTATTGGAACAGGCTGCTCAGGGAACTGGTGGAATCACCAGCCCTGCAAGTGTTCAACAAGACATGGATGTGGCCCCTGCAAGTCCTACTCAGTTCCACAGTTCTCACAGCAAAGGAAGTGCTGCCACCTCTCCTGGTGGAGGATCCCCAGTTTACTCACTCATTCCTTACCTGAAAGCTGCTCCTGTCCATTATTAGGGACAACAGACTTCAGCAGCTGAGGAGGAAGAAAGCTCAGGTATCTAAGATGAGCCTCTGTTTTGTTAAATCACAGTCAAGTTATTAAAAATCACCATTTCCTTTCAACAGTCTTACGTAGGAAAATGCTGGCAAGGCACCCAAACCTCACCTAGATGAGCAGCTCTGGCTTTCACTGGTTATAAAATGAGTGATTTATGGCAGCATGTACAACATGATGCTGTTTCCCTTGCAATTTATGCTCTCAGAGGGCAGAGAAGAGGTGGCTGTGCAGGAATTACATATCCCTCGCTCCTTCCAGCAGATGCCTCTTTGCACAAATACCACTTCCACAAAAATCTCTGCTTTGTTCTAACCCACATCTCTAAAGAGTTTCTGTAAGGGCAATTACTACTGGCAACAAGCTCAATAAATGCTGTATTTTTGTTCTTTCTGGAAGTTTATGCAAGAAAGATAAATTTCTCAGCTTTCATTCTGCTCTATATGAAATGCTATGGGTTGGGCATGTCCAGCTGCTCTGTTCAGACACGATCTCTAATGTATTTTATCTGGCTGTTTCCTTGGCATTTTCAGTAAAAACTGGGGAAGAAAAAGAATGTACACTGGGAACACAGCATGATGCACCTCTGAATGAAGGCAATCCTCCTCTCCTTGGGCCTAAGATTAAGATTTGCAGTTACAAGCAGTATTTAGAAAAAGCAACTATGCTACCTTAATAATCCCAGTCACCAGAGCCAGGAATACCGGGAAAAAAAAAAAAAACAAATAAGGGAAGCAGATGCCAAAAGAAATGCATTTGTTAACAAGTCAGCTGGGATTTTATCACCAGGAAGCCTCCTTATCACAATGTTTCCCTCTACAACCCTACAACAACAGGTATCCTGGAAATCCCAGCTTGGCATCTCAGATAGGTTGAAATCCTCAAACATCCTTTCAGATGCTTCTCAAGGGCTGAGGAATTACCTTCAAGCTTTCCTTTAGATCAAGGCAAGGAAGAACCTGGCAATTTCAGGGCATTTTGTTGGCCGCAAGGAGTGGGATAAAGCAGCCTGTTCTGCAGTCTCATCGGGACTGCAGCTCCAGGCAAGCGATGAATCTGCCACCAGATGTCACCCAGAGGCCACTCCTGCCACCCGCTGAGACTCTGGATTTCCCGCAGGCAGCAGGGATGGTCACAGCACTGTCACCACTCCTGCAGTTACACCCACATCTAACTTCAGACTTCTACTTTGTGCCCTGAAAAAGAAAAGAAACTTTCAAGCTGCAGTAAGTCTTCAAAATGCTTTGAAAACTGAAGTACATTGCATGAGCTAAAAGCAAGATCCTATGGTTGTTGATATCTTCACTAAAGGCCTGTATTTCTCTTTTTACAGAATTTTATCACCTTGCAGAGTTTACCTTTATCTAACTCTTAGGGGAAAAAGAACAAGCTATCAAGATAGAAAATGGATTGCAAGAAAACAGCAAGCAATGCAGAAAGAAGCAGAAGCACCTTGTGACAAGGGAACGTAAGAGATTTCCTGTCATAATGAAGACAATTATAACAGGAAAAAACCAGCAGAATAAAAAATTATAAAGTCTAAACAGATGAAGATTATTAGACACCTTTTACAAATTCCTGAATACACTTAAAAACTTCTTTTCATGGGGAGCATCCAAAGAAAGCAGAGGGACATGATTTCCACTGTTTAACATCCAGAAAGTTCCACATGCTTTGCTGCAAATCAGAATTTTGCTTTTTCAAATTATTTAACAGAGAGAGATCTAGAAAGCACAAATTTAGCATTGCAGCTTAAGTGGTAGTGATAGATATAAGAAACTGTTGCTGAAAACATTTGTTGCAATAAGAAACAGAGGAAAATGGATGAGAACAGTTTTGAATAAATTTTACTTCATTTTTTTCAATCTCCTAAATACAACTAAAACGCCCCGTGCTTCCAAGGGTAAATCAACAATAAATTACTTCAGCTCTGAACAGCAGCATCCAGAAAGAGGGATGAAATCACTCCTACAAATATTTCAGCTTTCTGAAACAAGTCCAGCTCCATTTAAACAAGTCCAGAGACAACTTCAGCTCCATTTAAACAAGTCCTAACTTTTTCTTAAAGTAAACCTAAAAGTACCTTCTTAAAATTGCCCCACAGTCAATTTTTTCCTACTCTTAAAAAATTCTGCCTGTGACAATGATTTGAAAATTGAATTTGGAACTCTCAGTAAAGATATTTATTCTAAACAATAGAAAAATTGGAAAAACATCAAAGATATCCTGTGAAGAAAGCAGTTATCATGCAGCAGCTGATGAGCACAGGCAGGTTCTGAACAGCCTGATCAGCTGCACAACAGGCCATCAATAAATCACAGAGCACCCAGTCCACTGCCACAGAACAGGGATTTACAGGGTCACAAGGCTGTGACAATTTAACAATTTCCTGTGCACTCTGTGTAGAACTGAAGGAGTCAGGACAAGTCCATGAGGTACCAGCCGCAGCAAAGAGCTGATTTTCCACACTGCTCCTTGTATTCAGCACTCCGAACTTACCAAGCATAAAGAATTGGAATGATTTTATCTTTAACAAACTGACTAAAGGAACAGCTCTGCTGCCAGTTACAAATCAAAACAGCAAAATATTTAGTGGAATTCCAGACAATAAATTTCAACATGGATGAGGAAACTCTTCTTCCGAATCTTAAATTTTCGTTGATTTTTATTTATTATGCATCAGCAGCTGAAGAAGCCACGACTCAGCTGTTTATTGAGAAAGAACATTCCAACACAGTATTTCAACTTTTGCTTAGGAAAGAAATTAATTTAGAAAACTTTAAGGAGAAACCAAGATTCAGCCTATTAATAAAAATCAATTCTGTGCATTTCTGAACCTTCTTGTTTCCTCTGACCCAGCCATACTTTACCATGACAAACCTGGGAACAGTTCTCTTGGTTTTGGTATGTTATGGAGAATGCTTATGGTTTCAGAGCTTGAAAGGGTGAAGCTAAAAAATTAAAACAGAACTCCCAAACAATCCAAACAAGATGCAGGAGAAGAAGTTTTCACCTCATTTCACCTCTAATCTCTTATAAATAAATAGAGTTTAAAAAATCAAGTTTTACACTGGCAATGATCTCAGTTATTAAGCAGTAACTGGACACTTTTCTTAGCAATACCTATCATTGTAACCACCCAGTGGTAACAAATTTACTTTTTAACAAATAAAGCAGCTCAGAGTAAACAAAATACTTATTTTGAGAAAACATACAAAAATCACAACTATTATATTAAGAACTCTGTTGTAACTATATACAAAATAACTATCAGAGCATTTGGTTCATACAGTGTTGCTGCAAGTTTTGAAATTCAGTTCTGGACCCAAGACAGTCAGTGCTAGAAACGGGCAACCATCTCAAACTTGTCTGCTTGGAGACACAGACAGAACAATTTGTGTGTATTCATGACAAAGTTGAAACCATAAGGTAAAAGGACAGGAAGCAATTCATGCAAAGAAGTTAAAAAAAAGACTTCCACAATGCCAAGTTCCCTGCACTGGCCCATGAAACCACATTTAGAACATCCACAGCAGCTGCCTCCATTCAGTGTTTCATTTTGGGTTTTGCATTGGTTTTCTTGGGACCGAGATGCCCATTTAGACACCTTCCCCTCCCAAATTCCAAAAGCAATGACTTCCTGCTGCAGCTCAGGTAAGAGTTTCAACTGGTGTCCTGAAGAGAATGTGCAGTTTGTGAACCCCTCACTACACACTGCTGCCAATCCATATTTAATGTAACCATGAATAACCAAACTCCACTCTAATGACTGTGCAAAACCTGAAGTAATACCCTTGAAATATTTGTTAGCTCTTGGAAAGTGCCCACAAGCATCCCCTGTGTCAAGACCCTGTATCCCAGCTTGCCTCCCAGCAAATCTTACTCAGAGAAGAGAAAATGCATGGCAACAACAACCCAGCCCTTCACCCAGCTGTGACAAAATGCTCAGAATCTCTGAGGTTCAAACACAGTCAGTTCGTTCCCATCATAGAACTCCCGCAGTTGGTTTGACTCATATTTTATGGAAGGTTCTGCAATTTGCATCCCAGGCTCCAGAGCGCTCTGTCCCACTATTTTAAGGTTCACCAGTTTTATTTTCCAGGTGTTATTCCTCATGGGGCAGCTGATGAGCCCGAAGATTTGCTCAAAGACACCCAAACAGGCGTTGTCTCTGTGCACGGTGCCAGCCACTGCCACCAGCACCAGTCCATGAGGGGACATGGCACACTTCAGGCCATTGGAATGCAGATTGGGGTTGAAGAGGAGACATTCTTCTTTAACCAAGGACAGCAGGCGCAGGCTCACCATGTCTGCCCCCACGTATTGTTCCACGTTTTTTTCCAATGTGTTGTAGCAGAACTTCAGCTTGGCGTCCTCCCAAAAATGCTGTGGTCCCCATGTTTCGTTGGATTTTATTCCCAAAGGATGCTGAGAATTCAAGAGTTCAAAGTACCACTGGCAGAATTCTCCTCCTAGACCACCAATGTCGTCTTGTGGTGACTTCTGTCCATTTCCATGACTCTGCAATCAAGCAGATGTTTTTCTTAGAACTATTTAGAAAGATTATCACCTAGAAAAACATCAAATCATGTACATACTTATATTAAACCTTTTAAGTGTTCTGAGCCAGAGTGCCTGAAGAGAAACATCAAAATAAAATCTCATTTGTTTTTACAAACATGATTATCTGATCCAGAGAACCAGGACAGGTTCCTTGAGTTACACCTAAAAAGTGTCCAGTGTCTTGGGCTCTTTATAAACGAAGAGGAAAATACTGATTCTACTGAAAAAGGGCAGGGAAGGACGTAAAGGGATATTTTCTGGAACTAAATGTACAGTTACTTTGTAGGACTTCTCAGTATTTATGATCTGACAGCAAGACTTTTTTGTAGAATTAAATCCAATGTCAAGTTTGCTAACACCAAAGCCTAGTAAGTATTCAATTGTGTTACAAATATTAGGTAATTAAGCATGAGAAGTCTGGAGATTTCTGTATAGAAATGGTGTATTTGTTTCACCACAAGTTGAAATTCATTTCCAATCCTGATACATAGGTTCAGGTTTCCCATTTCTTCAAAGTGGTGAGGGCCACAAGAATTAAGAGAAAACAAACACACAGAAAGATGAATGAGATAAATAAATTGACTTTCTTTTAATTTACGAGCGTGTTTTAAGTACTTCGTTTATGTACCATGAACCACAGAACTTTGCTAAGAGAAACCTTTCTTCTTCCCCGAATTATGCACACACAGGAAATAGTTTTGAAAACACTTCTCAGCTAAATCCTAATTGTCATCAGTTAATCCCCGAGTGAAAGCTCAGTGCAACAGGTTCTCAACAGGGACGGAGCTCTCACAGCCCAGGAGGTGGGGCTGTTGCCCCCGAGGGCTCTGAACCACAGCAAAGTGGCCAATTAGAACCACAAAAAAAAAACCCTGAAAGTCCATTACACCACGAGGATTTGCTAAATGGCAAAGTTTTTAACTTCCAAATAACACGTTATTGCCAAAACATATTTCCTTATGCTGTACTAAGTGTTACAAATACCAAGGGAAAACAAATTACACTGACCTGGCACAGCTGGAAACTGCACATTTTAACAATATATGAACTCACTAAAATCCCAAAGGCCTCTGCAGGATTTCTGTGCCATTCATACTGTTTTCAGTTGTCCCTGAACCCACAAAACTATTTGTGAATATCCTCTATTTTAGCTTATAGGACGATTTAGAATACAAAGCATGGAGAAGGCCCCACACATCAGAGTTCAAATACTGTGGAAAACAGAGCAGACACCTTTAGATGTTGTAATTTAAAAACCAAACAAACCCAACTAAAACCAAACCAACCAAGAGTTAAAAAGATTTAGGACCTTCCTACAGCTCCAGAGCCACATTTCCACTGCTCATGCTGTGAAAGCAACGCTGAGCACCCTCAGGGATTCCAGCAGCAGCACCCACCTGTGCAGGAGGTTTTCTGTGCCCTGGCTCCGAGGCTCGTGCTGTGAGCTGCCCACTCCAGAGCTGCCTCACACGCTCGATGAGGAGGTGTTTCTCCGAGGAAGGAGGCACAGCAACTCCCTGCGCTGCCAGATACTTAAAGATGATTTCTCTGTAGACTTTCCTGCGCCTCAGAAGCTCTTCCACGTTTTGGCTGTACACCAGAATGGCATGAATGGCCTCTGCAAGGAAAGAAACTGAAGTTAGTGGTAGCTTCTTTCAGAATTAAACCCCAAACCGAAGCCATTTCCTAAACTCCTGACCTCCAAACGCAGTACAAGACAAGGTGACACAACATGAAGAGACTGAAAGTTTGTTTGTAAACTGAAATCTGGCCTCATCCTATCAGACACAGAACACACCCAAAGGCTTGCAAACATGTTTCTCAAACAAGAATTCTAGTGAAGTGTTGCAGCCATGTACAGCAGCTTGTGGAAGTGAGGTTCCACCTCCTTCCTGAAGGCTGCTGGAAATAGAATTAAATCTGGTTTATTTCCACATTAACGTGATTACAACTCCCATGCTCGTAAGAAAATGCATCCTAGCACAACAATAGTGCATTGAAAAGCAACAACAACAAAAAATGAGCTACAAGGCTCTGTGGTAGAATGAGGAAACATGACAAACTTCAATTCACTTTTAAAGCACTAGCAGCAGACAGTTCTCACCTGAACTGGGGCTGCTCCCTACTTAACATGGGACCTATAAAAACCCTAAATCTAACCAGAAAGAAACAGCTAAAGTAAAACACAAAAATCTTTTACTGTAACCTACAACCACTGCAAAAGATTTAAAAGGTAAGGAAAAACTACAGGCAAAAGACCCTTTAAAGAAATGTGTTGGGCAAATCTTATAGGTCTCAATTCCATCACATGAAACATACTCAAGGCTTTGAGATGAGTATATTTCACGGCAACCGAGTGGCTTCAAGTAACTCACATAAAAAATTAAGTTTTACGAAAGAAATCTCAACGAAGTGATGGGGGAGAGTCACAACTGGAAGTGTTCTGCAAACAAGTAAGTTCAATGTTAGATTCGTGTTTTACCCGTTCAAAACCTGAAAGCAAACGTGATTAACGCCCATAGCGAGAGACTCTTGAGCTTTCAACACTTTTGGCCACTAACAGGGCACAGCCGTGCTCGCAGCTCGCTGCAGGGCTCTAACAGAGGAAACAGACGCGTTTGAGAGCTGAAGATCTGCCACGAGCCCGTCGCCACCGCAACTTCCTCGGCCTCAACAACCCCAGAGTCTGCGCAGCCAAGCCCCGGTGCTGTTGGGCTGTGCAGGAGAAGGCTCCCGGCAGCGATCCCCGCACCAGCGCAGCCCTGCGAGCCCCGG
>VZTE01006663.1:197675-230249 GCA_013397775.1 Eulacestoma nigropectus
GGCCGGCGGGGCCGGCGCTGCCCGCGCACCTTGGCGGCTCTCCGGGTGCACCAGGCGGTTGGTGACGGTGTCGGTGAGCGCCAGCAGCTCCTCGGTGTGCAGGAGCTCCAGCAGGTCCCGGCACCCCGCCCGCTCCCGCTCGCTCAGCCCCGGGCCCGCCATGGCCGCCCCGCCGGGCCGCGCCCGGTGCAGCGCTGGGCGCCGGCTGGAAAGAGCGGCCGGCACCGAGGTTCCGCACGGAGGAACGGCCGCGGGGGGAGCAAAGCCAGAGGGAGGCGGGCTTAAGGGTATGGATCGTGTGTTATCCACATGCAGAGTTTGTAACTGAGCGGGTCCTGCCCTTCCAGCGCGTCGTGGAGCTGTCGTGCTGAGCTCTGGGGAGTGAGATGCCGGAGAGCACCACCATGGAAAGGGATGTGCAGGTCCCGCTCCATGGCCAGGTGGATGTCAGGGACAGCATCCCTGTCCTGGGGACATCAGGGACAGCACGGCCAGCCGGGACAGCGAGGGGATTGTCCTGGGGACATCAGGGACAGCACGGCCAGCCGGGACAGCCAGGGGACTCTCCTGGGGACATCAGGGACAGCATGGCCAGCCGGGACAGCGAGGGGATTCTCCTGGGGACATCAGGGACAGCATGGCCAGCCGGGACAGCGAGGGCACTGTCCTGCTCTGCACTGCACTGGGGCGGCCTCACCTCTGTCCTGGGGCATCTCTGGGCACCACAATATCAGAAGGTTATAAAGCCATTAGAGAGTGTCCAGAGGGCAACAAAGAAGGGCCTTGAGAAGCCGTATGAGGAGGGCTTGGTCTCTTCAGCTGGACAAGAGGAGACCTCGCTGCAGTTACAACATCCTCCTGAGGGGAAGAGGAGGGACAGGCACTGATCTCTCTGTGGTGACAGTGACAGGACACGAGGGAATGGCCTGAAGTTGTGTCAGGGTCAGGCTGGATATTAGAAAAAAGGTTCTTCTCCCCAGCACCAGCCTGGCAGAGTTCAAGCAGCGTTTGGACAATGCTCTTAGCACAGAGTGTGACTCTCAGGGTGTCCTGTGCAGAGCCAGGAGTTGGACTCGATGATCCATGTGGGTCCCATCCAGCTCAGGATATTCTATGATGTCATTCCATGATTTCTACCACCAGTCACTTCATCTGGACCAAGCCATCTCTGAACATCGGAGATGCAGTCCCTGTGGGCAGCAAGCAAGTCATCCACTTGTGACTGAGGCAAGAACTGCACGTTCCCAAGTGATGCATGTCCCCAGGACTGGGAAATCTGACAGCACAGCACCTGTTCAAGGAAATGAAGTCCTATAAGGTAAAGATGCTTTTTTACTAAATGCAAGGTCTCAACCTTGTGTTGCTCTTCCACTTGGCACTGTTTTCTCTGTCAGGGGCAGAACAACCAGTGATGGACACTTCATAAAAGAGAGAGAAAAGAGAAAGGAGGAAAGATGAACCAAAAAGGGAATAGAAGACAGCAGAAGCTTCAGCTGAGCTCAGCATCATAAGCTACACGCCAAGAAAAATAAAGGTGCATCGAGTGCTTCACGCCTCTGTGGCCGAAAAAGCCAATACACTCCTCCACCTCATGCTTTAATATGGATGTGTAAGGAGACCACCTTTTCGTGCTAAAGCTGCCTGGAATTTCAGAACCAGGAAGACCCAGATTCTGTGAAGACACAGAAGAACCACGTTAGAATTACTGATGATGCTTCTTTTGCACAAACAACAGGACTCATCATTACGGGTGGGCTCTGTTCAGAGCTGTAGTAAGGAATGCCTGCCCTCAAGACCTTGTAAACCTACGACAGAACACTGACAGGAACAGAGAACACATTCCTTATGCCTGTATTTTAGATGATTGTTTCCTCTTTGAGATCTAAAAAAAGTCCATGCAGATCTCCCAGGCTGATCAGAAGGAAAACCAACACACGTTCTGCTTGGGTAATAGCTGTTCTCTTGAGCTGGAGCAATGAATTCCATATAAGCCAGAAACAGCTGAACCAATTTTGCCCATGAATTTTAAGTTCAACATTCAGATAAAAATTCAGTCTTGAAGCATCTGGAAAGCTTTAACATAATGCTGCTTATTGTCTGCAGTGCCAAACTCCCCCTCACATGTACATTGATTTAATACTCTTGATTAGTATCAATCCTGCAAACTACAAATTAGACAATGCATCTGAGAAATATAAATTACCTTTGCTTCATTTTGCTTGTATTTCAATAAACCTTTATTTAGATTTGCAGTCTTCAAGGGAGTAATACCTAATACCAAATCATCTGGAATTCAGGGAAAAAAAAAAACCAACACAACATCAAGATGCCATTTTAAAAATTAGATTGAGATGTTTGCTGTGTTTTCAGTAAGAAATGAGGGTGTGGGAGGGGAAGGAAAGGGCAGGGTGCCTCAGAATGGTAACATTCCCATTAATCCTCAGAGAGGAAAAGTGCATTGGCATCAGGGAGATTGGAGAGACTTTTCAACATTCAGGAGTGATGCCTCCCCACAGCCCCTTTCTTGTTCTAAACCAAGACCAGCCTTTTCAGCAGAATGATTTATAACTATTCATAATATATTTATATTTTACTTTATTTTGTAAGGGCTCCCCATTTGGAAGTGGGTGGGGGTGGAAAGGGGATAATCTCAGAAGCAGGTTTTTTTTCTCTCTTTCTCATAACTCAGAATTCCCTATGGAGTTTTTATTCACACTTTTAATTGACTTGAGCATTGAGCAGGAACTGGCATTCCCAAAGAGGAAGAAACAGGAAAATTATTAGCCTATATAAACCAAAAGGTGAATAGAACTCTTGTAACATTAAATTGCTGTCGTAATTCAAGGAGTCCCTACGAGGGCTTTTGTTGCATTTTCTGTCTCCTGTCCATCTGAGGAGGTGCCTAAAAGTTTACATTTGGTGTTAATATATTCAACACTGAATTTATTAAATGGCTTCTGTACACATTGGCATTTTGATAAATATTTTTGCTGGCAAAATGTACCTGAAGCCCCTTACCCTTAAACCCACACTTAACTTCCTCAGGCAAGGACCTTGTCAAAGTTTTCCAAAGTGGAAAATAAAGGTAAGTTTGAAGTTATGCACACACAAAAAAAATCACCATCCAAAATTTTCCGGAAGAGTCAAAAATCTGCAATTAAAGAAAATGAGGAATTTCCAGGGCTGTGAATAATAAATCTAAATTATCCAGTAATTTTAGAGGGCAGTATTGAACTTCCTGAAGCAAAAGATAAAAGTACCTACACTGTCTTTATGTCTGGAGTTGACAACCAACCAGAAGCAAAAGTACCTTAAAATAGCTGCACTGAGACTTGTCTGTGGCCCCAAATTTGGGTTTTGAGCCCTAGGAATTAACTGCTGCCCTCATTTTGAAGCTTGCTCTATTCAAATCCAAATATCCACACACCTGGAGCATCAAGACCTGGCATCTTCACACAGGTGCCACGCAACCCTCATGTACCAAACGTAACACAGTAGGCTCTGAACATCACAGCAGCATTTCCAGAGTGATTCTCCAAAAGACAAGATCAGTTTCTATCAACAACAAAGACAATGTTTTATTGAACAAATCTATGTACAGTACAAAAGGTTTTTAAAATGAAACACTACTGTAGATTTATTGCAGTTTGATGGCTCAGTTTTAATTTGTACTCTTATATAAAATGCAAAGTAAAATAATTTAACATTCAACAAGGAAGCACAAATTTCCTTTCTTGCTGAACCTGTAACAGCTTTTACAAATTAAGAGTCCCAAAATGCATACACTGCATTTAATCAGAAAGGTGTTATACAGTACCAAATAAATTAAGAAAATAGTAACACTACCACCCCCTTTGGGTCTTTTGTCCGTAGCACTGGTGTTAAAGAATAAAAAGAAATGAGTACAGCTGAACCTTCCATGTGATATTAAAATCACAAAGTTTAATGTTATAAATTATCCAAACTATACAATTCATATAATTTTAATGAATATGGCTAAATAACCAAAGTACCAGTGACCTTGCCCCACAGATATGACCACTTGCAACCTATTTTCAGTATTCCTTTTTTTTGTGAAAGATGCCTACACCAAGTGGCAGCTTTTTGAAATTAGGAATTACATGACCTTTCCAGTGAAACATGATGCGGTTAGAGAAGACAGTCTGAAAAGGAAAGTCCAAATCCAACTGGAGGAATGTTATTAAATACAATTATCAGCACTGAATTGCACGAACTTTGATCCAACAAAGCTCCTAAGCTCATATATAACTTCAGACAGCTTTAAGGTAGTTGGAGGCATACATTACACATGTACTTCAGGATTTATTGAATCAAAGTGATACATCGTGAAGGGTTTCCAATTGTATAACACAATGCTTAATGCCTGGGGAAAAAAAATCAACCAAAAAACCCCCAAGTTTCAAGATTTGTAACCTGGTTTCAGCCCTAGAAGTTGCAGGCTTAGTATAGGGGGTAATACTCAAGATATTAAAGAATCCTTAAAAAGCATGGAGAATTATTTCACACATGATCTAAGTATCTTTTTGCTTCTGATTAAAGTTGCTCAATCCTGCAACTATCTGAGAATACCTTCAGTTTTCAGAGAGTAGCTTAAAGAAAATGCAATGTCTTTTGAAGAAATAGTAATTTTAAAACATTATTTTAATGTTTATTTTCATTATTTTAATGAAAATAATTATTTTAAAACATTACCAGCCACTTGCTACTTTATGTCAATTTAACAGATTCCTGATAATTGTTAGGTGATGCTCATCTTCACCTACGTAAGAATTCCTATTTCCTGTTCTCCAGAGTGTATACACTGAATACATGATAGAAACAAATGGTGGTGTCCCAGAAAAGCATGTTTGAACAAAAATTACTTTAATGCAGGTACAAAAAATTATGGTCACAGTTGATGCATGTACACAGAGGCATTTATCTACACACTTAAACCAAAGGTTATACAAGTCTCACTCATGTTTTTAAAGCATCTTCAAACACATGGAGCTCCAGGGAAAAGGCAAAAAAGCACCAAAGATTAAAAGGTACATTAAAAAGATTTTACACAAACATCTTTGTTGTATCTTTGTTGACTCAGTTTTCAGATTTTCAGAACTGTAATACTTTAAAAATGAACCTTTTTATTTCCAAATATATTTAAGCAATGTCAAGCAAAGAAAGGGGAGCCTGGGAACATTCAACATAGTAACTGGGTCCTTAAAAATTAGTTGGTATCTTGAAAGTAAAAAAATGTGAAAGTGCATTTGTCTGATAAGGACCCCATTAACTTTATGTTTAAAACTTTTAATGTATTTATACATGTAAATATATATATATAGTGTGTATACATGTATATATAATGAATGATGCATTGAAATCAGGTTTTTTGCAACTGCAAGAAAAAATTCTTTGGTGCCTCAAACGTTGTACAGATCTCTGGAAGTGGGCCATAACTGGGATTTATGTAATGCACACATACCTGTGATCATAATTTTATAACCTTTTGTGTTAATCCAACTCAAAGTTAAGGCAAAAATCTTCTAGAATTCAAGAGCATGATTTTGAATTTGCATTCTTTTTACCTCACAGGAAGAGGAAAGAAAGAATTAATGCAAATATCTGTTTACTTCCACAGAGGATTATTAGCAGAGGCATTACTGAACTACTGAGTTTATGTTCCAGAACTACTTCACAGCCTATCCTACAGAGAAACCCTTGGGTTTGCAAGTGTGAGCCATTCCTACAATGAACAGGGGGCTTTATGCACCCACTGATTTTTTACTCTTTAATGTTCACACACCTGTTGATTTAAGCCCTACACACACTGTGATGAACTCCTCAGTGACAGCTGAGCAGGAACAGTTGCTCTGTGCTGTCCTACATTTCTGGGATGACCCTGAAGGCCAGTTTTCACCACTGCCTACAATCCCATTACAAATTTCATAGAACAGGATCCCAAATAAAAAAAATATTATGTGGCAAGACAGTGTAAGATAAATCAGAGGATAAATTGCGCAGTAATTGGACAATGTGCATGTTTGCCACATCTCTGCTTTAGGGTAGGAAGACCAAAAATTACAACGGCTTTTTTTTGGTTTGAAAATCTGTATTTCAGTTTTCCATATAGAACTGAAGGACTCCTATTTCTTGTCTTCACATTCTGATTGTTCCTATGAACAGTGAATTGTGAATAAAGTGCTTAACATTTAAATATCTCCTTCACCAGCCTCTGGGAAAGGCTCTCCTTTCAAGGGATGCTACTAAATAGGGTTGCAATGTGTCTTCAAGGTTGAGAGGATCCCTGTTTTCCCCTTTCTAGACAGTAAATAAGTAGTGACAGTACTGAGTTGTGGCCCATCACCATTAGGCAACATCACAGATGTGAAACGGGCTCTTCCTGACCTTTCTGTTCACCCCAACCTGATGTGCTCTGCTTTTGTTTGCCTTCTCAAGTTCTTGTCAGTCCTACGAACAGCTGAGAGACCTCTGCACTTGCAGAAGATTAGTTTAATTCTGCTCTGTAATGCAAGATTAACCCCTTAACATTCTGGATTTGTTTCCATCAGCTGCTGTTAATATCCACACAATCTGAGGGAGTATCACTTGTGTTGGTCTTCCCACACCTACAGCAGATGTTTTACAGGACACCTTGCAAAGGGCTTCTCCTGCACGCATCTGATTTCCACTGTGTCTAAGTCTCACACAGTATCACATCAACTCACTTTTTCCTGCTTGTTCTGTATCTCAAGTTTTTGGCTATTCCAGCATCCCATCTATCTCATGATTTCGTTCCACATTCCTCTTTGGATTCTGAGTAGAAGTTTATGAAATTAGCTCCATGCTTTTGAGCAGATAATGGACTCACACACTCAAACTTCAAAAAAAAAGAATGCATGGTTTCTTTATGCATTTATCCACAGGGTAAGAATGTAACACCTTGAATGATTCCTTCCCAGATGTGTGGACAGCTACCCTTTAACCACACAAACTAAAGCAGTTTTCAGAACTGGCTGGTTGGATTTCCACAAGGCAATGAACACCTCTGCTTTCTCTGCCTGCTTACCTCTATGCCTTATTGTCCTTCAACTTTCATGCTAGAAAAGCTGTGCCATTAAACTTCAATCATACATTTGGAATGAACATGGCTTTTTGGATAACTGGTACTTTGGGGATTTTGTAGCAACTTTTCTGGACTCAAGACCTGCAGAGCTCCTATTACTCCTCTGTGAGTTTTGTCTAGAAAATGTGCTTTGTCTTTATCAAGGTCGTGTTTTTCTATAGGAATTTGAGACTGCTTCAATGATTAAGGCCAACTGGGAAACAAACTGATGCTTCTTCATGTAGTGTTTCCTTACACCACTCCTCATCTGATACTTTTCTCCACAACATTGAATCAGGCACCTGTAAAATAGAAAAGATCCGAACGTAAATCATTCCTTAATCTAGAACATTGCTTATGTTTTTCACCATATTTCGTTTCAAACATGCAAGGAAAGACAGGTTGATTGAATTACCCCATTCTGTTTTATCAGAAGTCTTTTCCATTAGTTGCCTAGAAATTCTCACCGCCTCTTTCTTATTCTGAACAGCAAGTCCAGTTTCAACTTCCAATTTCAACTTCCAATTTAGCAGAGTACAGTGATTTAATTAGTCTCTGTCTTATCTATTCCTGATTTCAAAGACCATTTCCTGATTGTTATTTACTGCCAAAGAGACCAACACAGAAGGGACTGCAGGACTTACTTTCATCATCTGAATCGAATCCAAAGAGCGTCTGACACTTCTTTTGTGCAAGGTGAGCCTCAAGTGCTTCTGAATTACAGTAGATGGTCAAGCAGTTGCCACATCTAAATCTTTCTGTTGATTTGCTACAAATTTTATCTTGTTCAGAATAAGCATCTACTTCATCAGCCAAAATTTTTCTCCGTTTTGGCATGCTAATGTATCGTTCATCAAGGTAACTTGGAGGCAATGGTCTGACGTAGGGCTTTGTTAAGATGACACCGTATGAAGTAGTCTCTGTTGTCTGATTTGGTTTAGAAGGTACTTGTGAGGCAGCAGGAGCATTATTTTGTGGTGCATCGTGACAATTCTGTAAAACTGGTAACACTGACCCATTTTCTGTCCTTGTTTCATCTGCTACTCTGTCCAAAGGTATCTGGGATGCCTTGGATGATGTCTGATCTAGGTCACTGTGCCCGTTGACCAGTTGGTCACTAACAACATTACAGTTTTCAGGATTTGGCTGCAACACAGGTGTCTTTTGGTCTATCAAACTTAAAACTGGAGCACTACCCTCAGATGAGCTTTCATTTCCATTGTGAATTACATTATTTGCTTTCTTCTCCACACTTTGAATATATGTCTTTGGTTCTGCAGAATCCTTCCTTGACTTCCAGGTTGGAATTGGTAAATCTGCAGTTTCTTTTTCATTAACGGATTCACCATCATCTTGGTAACTACAAAGTTCTGAAGGATCATCTGAAGAATCTTTTTCACTTGCATCTTCTGAACATTCTGGGGTTTTATTTAAATAATGCTGAGCCTCGTGTTCATACAGCAAAGGGAGCTCCTCAAATAGCTCACAGCAGTCTGAGAAATTGCACTGAGCTTTAAACACACTGTGACTTTTTGTATGTTCTGCAAGCTCAGTCGACAGCTTAAATCTCTGATTACAATTAAAGTGTAAACAAAAGTAAACATTTGGATACACATGTCTCTTCAGGTGGTCTATAAAATGTTGGGAATCAGCAAATTTCCTCTGGCAGAAGCGGCATTTTCCTTTATTCCATTTCATTATATGCTGCTGCACCTTCAGATCAGTCGGATGAGTTTTTCTGGCGTGTTTGTTGAGGAACCTTATTTTTTTAAACACTCTAGCACAACCATTAGCAGGGCACTTAAAGGTTCCTTCCTCATCCAAAGCATCAATGTCTTTTTGAGGGCAAAACGCGCCATTTACTTTGTGCAGAATGGGTGACTCTTTACTGGAGCTCTCATCATCCTCAGGCAAACTCTCTGTACTTAAAGCATCAGGAACATTATTAAAACAGCTGTCACTACTGTTTTCAGTAGCATCATCCTGGTCACTTAGATGGTTTTCCACTGCATCAAAAACCTGTTCTGCATTCTCAGCCTCCTCTTGGACCTGGTCAGAACTTGGAGCTACTGTAGCCTCTGGTTCAGTACCTTTGGAACCCTCAGGATTCCCATTTTCAAGACACAGAGAAACACCAGAACATTGCACTTCATGAAGAGCTGGAGCCTCCTGACCAGCCTCAAGAGCTGCAGCAAGATGTTGCCTTTCTATCTTCCTGACATGATTCCTTAAGTGCTTCAGCATGAGTCCTTTCTGCCTGAACTTCCTGGTGCAAAGTACACAGGAGAAGCTGCCCTTTTTTTGGTGAGCTTGTGCGTGTTTCACTATGTGATCCCCAAGGAACTCCTTGTTGCAGATCACACAGCGGTGCCTTGGTTCAGTCTGATCCAACGTTTTGGATGCCTCAAGAGCTTGGTGGTTCTTTTTGGCATTCCCTTTGGAGCGGGCTCCTGAGCAGTTTCCAGGGTCGAGCTCCCCATTGCTGACATCTGTTAGACAGCCACGTTCCTCACCCAGAGCCCTGTACTCTGCTGTTTTCTCTGTGCTTGCAGGAGAGTTTTCCAGTGTACTTTCACTCAAGCCATCCAAGGCTTTATCTCCCAATAACGCTAAACAGTTCTGCTTGATCATCAAGAAATTCCAAAACTCGGGATCGAAAAACAATCCCTTCTTCAAGATGGGCAGCAGCTCAAACCGCACACGGTTTTGAACAGAACTAGTGCACTCATTGTATTCTTCATCTGCACATTTATATAAATGTTCAACAGTGTAGTACGATTCCAAGGTGCGCTCCAGGAAAAAGATGGAGAGAGCACAAATTCTGAGGATCTCCAAGTCATTTGGCAGAAAATGAGCGATTGCTTTATAAATAAGACTTTTCATGTTGGGATCTTCACGGAGGTCCAGCTGTAGGGCACATCCACATATCTCAACACAGATCTGAAGGCCATCCTCACCAACCTGAAGGAAGGAAATGACAGTGTACATAAACAATTCCCAAACATCCCAGGTATTTATATTCATCTATTCCAAAGCAGGAGTTCAGAAAGCATCCTACTACTAAACTTCACCCAAGGGCATGAACATCTTTAAATATTGCTCAAACAAGGCCATAAATACAGATACAAAAATGGTTTGCACTGAAAGCTGTACAGCTACTGTCAACAAAGCTTCAGCTCTGCCCCATGCAGTTCTATAGCTAATTATTTGGGGATATAAACCAAGACTGCAAGAGATCATATCTGATCTATCAGTATCTTCTGCCTGCTTCTTCATTGCCTAGGCTGTTTCACACTATAATTGAACAATTCTTCTATATTTTGGCCCTGTTCTGACTTTTTTAGCTTGAATTACATAAAAACCATGGTAATATTGCTCACAGTTTTGAACAACCACCAGGGAAACCACAACAACCCATGGCCAAGAATTCTAAAAGGCTTCATTTTCCAAAACTGATAACCCATCCTTCCAATGAGCAGAATTCCTATTCCGCACTGCAAGCTGGGGGCCCTGTCACGAACATGGAACCCAGAGGGATGATCAGAAATACACTGCCCAACAGGCAGCAGATTAAAGTCAAAAGAGGTACAGGAAATTTAGAAATAATTAATATCTCCTATATTTAAATGTGTTTTAACAAATACAGACAATGCTCCAGAAGTAGGGGGTTATTAAAAAAATAAGACTATTGAGATGCAAATAGAATTAATAATAACACCACAAGCATTTTAGAATACATACCCTTGAATAGCAGCAAATTATTGCATTTAGATCTGACAAAATAATTTAGGATTCCTTTAGGGCATAAAATATGAAGGAGCTCTGTTAAGTCAGGTCAAAGATAAATAACATTTGTTGGGAAACAACTCACAGGCCTGTGTGTAAAGTATTGCACGTGACATCTTTTGCAGATGGGGCACAACAAGACTAAGATGTGAAGCATGAAATACAGCACAATCTTCTGAAGCAAGATAATGTCTTCTCCTGTAGTATTCTGCCTTTTCCTTTATGCTATCTTAAGCATCTTTTTCAGATTTGATTAGAACTGGTAAAAGGATTCAGAATTTAACAAGGATGAAGGGTGCATACAATTACACAAATCCTTAAGAGGTCAAATTTCCTTAAGAAGTCAGGCTGAAAAAAAAAAAACCTCAACCAATAAGCCATTCACATTTATTCCATGGACTTACTCCTCAGACTTGCTGCAGAAATAGAACAACTCAGAATTCAGTAAAAAAAAATAAAAACCTAAAAATCACACAAGCAATCATAATATTGAAGCTCATTCTGTAACCTGATAAAATTTTAAAGATAATATTGTGTCCTTCCCTACCCCCTCTTTTTACTTTCCACAAGAAGTGGTCATTACACAATACAAACATCACTTCTCTTTACTTTAACTGGTTACCAAAAGAATGGTGGATGAGGTAAAAAAAAGCACTTACTTCATCCTTAATGACTTTCATGAAAGGGAAAATTACTCTGACATTTGTAGCAATTCTTAGAAGCTGGTAGCAGTGGTCCACAAATACTTGTTTTGATGGGTTCGACTTGAGCTGCAGTTTACTCCAAATGAAGATCAGGTCCCTATTAGGTAGAGAATAAAATATTCCAATTAGGTTAGTTTTAGAACTCTATCACTAAGCATAATGCATTCCTAAAGACAATTATTTGCATATTCTGTGACTAAAATAATATTTGAGGGTGTAATACTGATCTAATTAACACCCCAACTGCACAGAACGCGCACAGTGGAAAATGCAACTTAATTACTTTGTTAAAGCATTCAGGGTATCTCCTATCACTCAGCCAATGAAATATTCAACAAAACATTCATGTATTCAGCTTAGTTTCAGAGAAGTGCACAATAAAATCAGATGGAACAGCACCTAGCCCTTAACACCACAGGCAATAAACATCTGTGTGCTCTCGGGATTAAGTCACTTCCAGTGCAAGGATGAAGAGTCCTTCAGGAAAAGAAGCTTTTGAATGTGGAAAATGGAAGCAGCATAGGAAGCTTCTGATGTGGCAGGAAATAGTGATGTTCTCCAGTTATTACAGCACAATTTTCTGCCTACAGCAGTTACACCAAAGTTTCAGGCTCTACAGCTATCCTCCATCTCCATGATCTGCAGTCAAATAACATTTCTGCCTGAGACAAGGAACTATAAGAACAGATTAGGGCTGAACTCTGCACAAGTGATGTGTTAGCCTATAAAATAGAACTAATTGCAGTTTACAGCACAGAAGTTCTGTGCACTGTAATTCAGAGATTCAGGAAAGCAATTGGATTAACTTTTAGTCCTAAGAAGATTTGCCAGCACAAAGATCTCACACAGGCATAGCTCTAGTTAGGACTCAGAAGAAACCCCACCATAACATTACAATGAAAGCAGAACCTATTGACTTTCATTTTCTGAAGGAAGATACTTTTTTATTCCAGCAGTCTCCTCCCTCAGAAAACAAACCTGGTTACTGACAAAATATTTGGCTGATTTCCAGAGTCAGACAAACCTTTTGAGATTAAGTTTCTCTTAGTGAGCTCAGAGCCTGAATGAAGGGAAGTGACAGAACTGCCTATGACAAAACCAACTCCACTTTTAAATCCAGGACAGCTCTACAATTCTGCTTAACATTGAGACCTTAATTGTTTTCTTCCTTTTAGAACCAAAGAGAACTAAAGTTGAAAGAAAGATCAAACTTATGGAGGAAACTGTGAAAAGGGAGACCTATAAGCAGCTCTACACACAAAAAATTAGTCTTACTGGTTTTCTAGAGATACAATCTGTTCACCTCTGCCTTTACCAGGCTGGAAATCTGAATTCTACATATTTGCAAATTTCATCTACAAGTTTGAAATTAGTGTCTTCATGCACTAAACCATTCACAACAACTCAGTAGGTCTCAACCTGAAGTACAAAAGTAAGAACTGAGTATTTTTGCTGTTGTATGTTACAATTCAATAATCCATCTTATTCTCTGCTTTGCCTCGCATCATTTCAGAGCAAGTCACTTCCATACTAATCCCAGAGAATGTGAGAAAAATCAAATTATTCTTCGGAGAGATTACTGATTAAAGGGGCTTGCTGTGTGTTCAGACAAGTGCTAGGCTGGCACAAGGAAAGAGCTGAAAAAGGAATGCAGAAAACTGGAAATAGAAGGAAGAGCTCCGTGGGTGAAGAACAAGGTGTGACCCATCATTTGCCTAGACCCTAATGTGAAACAGTATTTTAGTCTTTTATTTTCTGTGTTGATATGGTGGCTTCTTCTCAAGTCCATTTCTGACTTTGTTGGGACAATTTAAATTGTTATTGGGAGATCACAGAATTCAGCACCTCTTTACCAGAGGCAACCATGCATTACAGCCTCTTAACTACCTCCAAAATACCAAAACCACTGTGTGCCTCCACCAGCAACATAAAATGATAGCTAAACCTGCCCTAATTTAGCTGGACCTAATCCCTTTGCTACTCTTAATAAGTAGGTCTAGGGAACACACTTTGCCAAAAGACTGATCAAACCTGTGGTAAAAATTCCTTGATTTACTGAATTTACTGCATAGGAATCCCCTGAAAACAGCCAAAATACCATTAAAAAATCATCTGGCAGAGAAGGAAGGCCATTTATGCCTGCTGCATCAAAATATTGTGTGTCCTCCTGAAGAGACAACACTTTGATACAAAGTGTTCTGAATTGATTTCTTACCAATACTTTGCGCTAAAATATTTTTAGTATGACCAAGCACGGCTTTCTTGATGATCTCACTTCAGAAAAATAATTCTGTTCATCTGAATCTAGAATTTATTCTTAACATCAGTGAAAATTAAGAGTTTTGTGACAAAGCTGCTTAAAGTTCATGTTCTTCCAAGATGATAGCTAATGGTTTTAGCTTGAAGTTTTCAATAGGCTGTAGCAAATATCTGCTATTTACAGGTTCCTAATCTATTCTGTTGTCTTATCTTTGCTAGTAATGTTAGCTGCTAGATCTCTGTTAGATCTGCAAGGCCCTCAGTTCCAGACAAGGTGAGATGATTTATACTGTGCTGGAGACATTAAAATCTTCCCTGGGGAGAAATACACTCTCTGGGTTAATTTAACCTGGCTCCTACTTCTTCAAAAAATTGGATTACAGCATAGCCATGCCTTCACAAGCTTTGCTGCAGTTTTCATGAACTATTAAGTATTACACAGAGTTCTTGTTGGGAACACAACTGTTAAGGCTCAGCATCTGTGAAGAATGAAACATCTGTTTGAGCTGCACAGACATAAGTGCTCTGAACTCTGTTCCAAGATCCCCAAGTTCTATATTCTGAATAGATTAAAATACTGAGAGATGCCAAGATTATTTCCCTGAAAACCAGGTATCAAACAGTACTTGAGCCTCTTCTGGAGTTTCATCTTTGACACCTGCTTTGCCAGAACACAAAGAGATGTATCTTGCTTTGAACAGCAGTTTCAAAATGGATGATGCAAAACTCAATGATCAGCTGCGTAAGAGCAAGGTTAACATGTTACTACAGCAAAAGGAGGTTTAATTACAATATTCAAAATGCATTTCTTTAAAGACTGAATCCCCCAAACAGAAGCACTCCTCCATGGAGGTTACACCTGTAGATCTTCTAGTAAAAAGTAGGGAGATGCAGCATTTGGGCATGAATCAACAAAGATGGATTCAATTCCAAGTGGGCTCACACAAACTCTACCTTTTTGGTTGAACTTCACCTACCCTATGGGGACAGTCCTGTCCATCTTTACCCAGACAGACTGGATGAAAAATGCCAGTAGCTATTGCCAATACATTGTACTATAAATGGATGCCATAATCACAATCCCAATGGTTTTGATTGAGCAATTACTCATCCAACAGTCTAATAGTTAAGGAAAAGAGTTAGTAACAAACCAAACATTATCATATCTAACCTTCATTAGTTTCTCAAGACAACAAAGCTTTTTGATTTCCTGCAATCTGGGAATACAGAAATCCAAGGTAGCTTCTGAACTCTATATTAAAATTAGTTAGGCAGATTAATAATTTGATCTCTATCAAACCATTGCTAAGATGTTTTGCTTTAACTACATAATCAAACAAATAAAGCATATTTTATCAAGGAATGCAGATGTTCCTTTAGGTACAGAAATGATACGAGCTTAACAGATGGATTATATTCCTTAGCCATCTTTCAGTCCTCAGAATGATGAAATTTGTTGACAACTCTCTAGTCCTAAAAACAAGTCCAAGTATCAAGACGGTTGAGTGTGTGTGAAGACATCTTCAATGTTTTCTAGAGAACCCCATCTAGGTGATAGCTCTGCTTATGACATCGAAGTTTCCATAATTAATAGCACATTTTCAGAACCATACATTCTCTTTTTAGCCACTTTGGTGACAGACTACAGTTACACAGCAAAATATCTACATGGTTCAAGTCTACAGACTGCATTTTGCTAATAATAAAGGCTACATTTCTAGGTATTTATAGCCTAAGGTGTGTAAAGGCTCACTTTTCTGTTACTTTGAAACATTAAATAAGTGTTTTGCACTATGTAGGCTACCCCTGTACATGGCTGTGTGTAAAAAGGCAAACAGGCACAACAGAAGCACCAGGAACATTTAAAAATTGTCTTTATCTGGTATTTTAAAGTTAGGTGAGTTTCATTTTGGCAATAAGCATGTATTTTCTGCTCAGCTGCTTCCCCAGAAATAAAGTATTTACCATATACAATACATGTCCCCATTTTGGAGCTGTGGGACTAGGAAGGATTCACAAAGCTGTAAGGCTAAGGTAGTCTTCCCTTCTTTTTCAGTGTTGCAGATGATCTCAATTCCACTCTTGCAATCAGTCCTCAACAAGTGCTATACAATTAAAATAAAATCGATTTAGATCAATTGGCTGACATGAAATCAAAACCTATCAGACCTTGCTCTACTAAAAACTTCAGAAATTGCTATTAACACAGGATGTCTTTGGAATGGCTTTTGTGTACATCTACAAATAAAGATTTTGGAGGTATTTCGAGCTCTTTCATATTTCTTAGAGTAACGACCATCAGAATAATTGCCTGAAAAATTAAAATACTACACAAAAGCACTTTTTTGCTCATTCTTGCCACTTTTTGGGGGCTTGTTCTTAAAACAAGGTTAAGAAAAGCACTGTTATCTAGTGAGTGCTAGCAGTGGTAAAATAGGGTAACATTCAGCTCAAGTGTCATTTTACATACTGGGGCATCATTAAAAAACTTCAACTAAACTATATAATGTATGATTAACATCCATTAGGCTCAAGTGCTTTTACTGAAATAATAGTCAGTAGTAAAATATTCAATACACTGAAGTTACAAAATATTTAGAGAACATATCTACAAGAACACTTGACCAAAAACTCGCATTTAGGTCAACAAGATTTGTAGGCACTTCACATTTAACTTTTCAAAGCTTAAGCCAGCACTAAGTTAAGCAACACCAATGTGGCTGCCTGATTTTATGACATTTGGTTCCACAAAATCAGAGTTCCACATGCTCCTCTTGACAACTTGTACACAGCAAGTATAAAGCACCACTTCATTTTAAAAAAGAAATGTATACTGACAAACAATACCTCCTGGAATAGCTGATCTTCTAATGGTGACATATAAAGACAGGTGAAAAGAGCTTGATGGAAATACAGATCTTTACTGATATCTGGATGATTTATGCAAGATTTGATAAGAGCCATTGCCTCAGGGATGCGTTCACAGGCAATAAGGTATCTGGCACGGAGTTCAAAGAACAGTGGATTTTCAGAGCTTAAATATTTGTTAACTGCACAGAAAAGAAAGATTTAAAGGCAATTAGAATATGAAGTCCAAACAACAAATATATCTAAATGTAATGTTGTTTTTAATAACAATTAATATTAAGAAAAAAATAAAGGTTCTGCTAAAAAACCTATCAAATATTAAATTAAATACTATGAGAAATCTGTCCTTCTGCTTGGAAACAGAAATTGTTATTTTTCTTAAACCAGTAATCTAATTCAGTATTTTGGTTCTAACAAGTTAACACAAGGTGTTGCAAAGGATTAGTAAAATATATATTATATAGAAGCAGATGTGAACATTTTAGAGAAAGAAAATTCCCTCCTTTCTCAGCAGTGGAATCTGTGTGACTGTCAGAAGTATAGGGCTGACATCACTTCCAAAGCTATAATTATAAATATTTTAAAAAACCTCAAGATACTCATTATCCATTAAAATGCAAGACCTCAAAGTGGTGAAAAAAGTTAACTACAATTCACATGCTGTTGCCTTAAGAAGCTTTGAATGCCTTGATCTTCCTTGCCAAATTGGAAAACATATATTTTCTTCCTCTCAAAGTGCTACCGGGCACAACTCCTATCTAAATATCTTTAAATTCTAGCTCCTAATTTCTGGAAATCTGGTTTTCAGCTCTAAAAGATAATCTTAACACTAATATTTGAATGAAATCAGTTCAAGTGAGATACTGAAAATACTCAACATTGAAGTAACTGGAAATTCAGAAATACCTAGAAGACATTCTTTGTATTTCTATTACAAAAGTTCATACAGATTGTAGTATCTCTTGGGATTAAAAGTTAAAATATCACTCAAGGCTACAACTGTAGTACTTTAGTGTTTCATGTTTTAAAAAAAGGAAGAATGAGATTGCCAATTTAAAGTCAGTGAAGGCTGAAAGTTTATACCTTAGAAGGAATCTGTATTAATTACAAGCAACTTTAAGTGAAACTTAACAAATGGTTACTAAAACCCACACTCTGAACAAAGAATTTTTTCCCCCCAAATGAAGAGATTACTTGTACAGGCTTTCAGTTAAAACTTTTTTTGGATCGAAATCATTCCTTGAACTCAGGATTTCTCTAGCATCTTTATTTTTATGCAAGCTAGCAGTGTTCCATGCTGACGAACACTTAAGAATTATTATTCAAGGTGTCAGGATTCAATTTGATTTGTTAACAGATGCACTGTAAGAAAAAGCATCTCATTCCCACTATCCATTAGCACTTTTGAGAACAAACTCAGAAAACAAGAGGACTAAAAGGAAAGCCAGTGTCTAATGGTGGTGGATGAACTGCAAGAAAAAGTGATTATACAGAAAAGTCCTTAAAGCCAAGTAAAGGCCTCTCCTTTTTTGAATTACCATCCTTAGGATAATAAACCACATCCTCCGTGTTGCATGCAAACATTACCCAGCAGATTACTGAAAAATGAGGCTGGAAATACTCAGCTTTGGGTAAGTGCTAATGGTAAGGAAATGCTACTGCCCATCTAACAAGTGGCTGTAACATCCTTTTCCTTTAAAGGAGGGAGAACTGCACTCCACAGCACAGCTCACCCTGTTCTACCATTCCCACTTGCTGTGGGGAACTCTTAGGTCCCTTCTGCTCCATAAATGAGACTCTGCCTTCTGCCAGCCTGCTCTCCCAGGGAAGGGCATCTCCCACACCCTACACCACTGCCAGCAGGAGCTCCCAAGGGTGTGAGTTCCTACAGCCTCCACATGCTGTTTTCAAACAGAGTTCCAGTGATGCTGCTGGCAGGGCAGTGCTCCCTCCCTGGACTGGAATGTCCTATTTTCCCAGGACAGCACACAGAGCTCTTCCAACCCCCAAGCCAAAGACAACTGCCAGCTACAGTAGCGTTTGGCCAAGTCTGTGATACACTAAGAAACAACATTTATTCTTATCCAGGCAGTGATGCTTCGCTTTAGAGCAACAGACACCAACCACCACCTCAGAAACCCATTAACTGCTCCATCTGACTGCACCTCTGTACTGTTCTCTTCTAGATGTTCACCTTATTCTCCCTAGTCTATCACAAGTTGACTGTTTCTATGTTTCAACCCTACTATTTTCCTTTCAATTCAGTGACTGCCTTTGTTTCCATCCACCTCCAAACAGATTGTGACATCTCAAAGTTTACTACAACTCAGGTAAAGATAGGCACAGAGAGGTTTGTCTTGGCCTGAGCTTCTCCATGGAGTTAATGAATTCAGGACAGGATTATGTAGTTCACATAAACTGATTTTTGCAAGGAATGGTTGGTGATTCAGCAATAATAGGCAGTTTTTCCTATTTAAAATAACCCCTGAGGAAACTACATGGCCAAGTTTCAAAATGCACACCAAACACTGCTAGCCTATAAAGCAGCACAGGATGTTTGTTTTGTGGAAGACTTCACAAGAACCAAATTTTAGAGGAAGTGAGAGGAAGAAAGAATGAGCTTCCAAAATATAATTAACTAAAACAAAACGTGTCAGCACAGATGAGATGTGACAAGGGTGTGTATGGGGATATCAGAAGATAAAAGTAGAGAAAATCAGCAGAGGGGAAGGAGATGTAGCCTGAAACAAAAGGAAACAAAGTGCTCATATAGTGACAACAGGTCTCATTCCTGCTCTGCCAGGTTAAAAACAAACATCCTCAAACTGTTACCCATCACAGAGAGGCTTCATGGTGATCAAGAGAATCATTATAGCAAAGGATTAAACTAATTCTTTGCTGGAGAGATGGAGATTGAGACCTAATTCCACATCATAGTCACCACAATCATGCAATGCAGAACAAAACAAGGTTCATCCTGGTTTTCATTTTGTTTCAGTAGGTATTTGACCAGAACTTTGAAATAGCTAATAAAAATCATGGGTAACTCTGCTGCTCAAGCAGTTGCTTCACAAAACAGACAGAACAATAAAGACATAATGATGTTAATTCGCTATCAAAACCCTTGTTCTGGTTAAGGAGGCAGCTCATTGAGCTGTTGTGACTTTAGTGCTCTTCCTCTCTCTCCAGAATGAGCACATTGTCACAATCACAATGATGAGTCTGTATCGTGCACTTCACTATAATAACTAGAGAAGAACTGGCATTTTCCATCACTATCAAATAAAAACAACTTTTAAGAGCTCCCCTGTGAACACTGCTGGTCAATATGTTGCTTAAGATGTTAGTAAAGACTTTACTGTAGCTTGGGTATTTTTCCTCTTAGGAATTTTCATTAACATTCCAGTGATTTTGTTCCCATGCACTGCACCTTTCCCAGCTCCAGGAATTACATATCCATAAACAGAAAGCAGCTGTCACATGTAGCCATGGGCATCGTTGGAAACAAAACCAAGGAAAGCCACAAGACCAAGTATTTACAACTGAAGAGAAAAATTAAATGAGTCAGAGCGCCAGGAGACAAATACACATCAGATCCTCTCCAGTCACGTTACTTCAGGAGTCTAAGTGAAGCCAAGTTGGTCTCCATGCTCTAAGTGTACACTTAGATTTGGTAAATCCACCCTACAAATTTTATGAACTATTCAGTAGCTGCCTATGTCTGACCAGTCTGATCTCTACATTATAAAAGCAGACTTAAATTAGCAAAGAAATTCAGTTTTCTTTCAAACAAAAAAGGGACCAGCACGTTTTACTACAGAAAAATAGTTTAAAATCTGTGCAATGCCAACTAGAACACCTGACCCCACGTATTAAAAAAAAGCATAATTGAACACATTTTTCAGTACTCTAGAAAATTACTGTGATAAATGAAGTACCTAATTCCTGTGACACAGGCTTTGCTTTAAGAATTGCTTGTAATACTGGATCCTCCCATGGTCCACCATCTCGAATGATTCGAGTCACTAATTCCAGGTTCAGATTTCTGTATTTATTTAGAAGGTTCTGACATTCCTACGTGTAAAAAGAGAAACAATTAGAAAGAAGAAAAAGATGTTCTCTAAAAATAGTTCAGGCTCTCCCAAAGATACAAACTAAGAAACCCATGCATGGCTGAGTATTTCCTCAGTCAGTAATCTGAGCTACTAAGTCTTCCATTGACCATACAGAAAGCCCTAAAGCAACAACTGATATTATCTAAAAACAGCAATACAGAACTGTTGAAGGCCAAATTCATGACTTCTACAGCACTCAAAGAGCCTTCCATGTGCATAACAAAGCAAAAACACCTTTCCTTGGATTGGAGACATTCCTGGCACACACTGAGACAAGTCTTCACCTCATGGCAGCCTGCACAAATTTAGACATGTTGAGCTGGATTTGTGATTTCTGAGGGAAAAACTGAATTAAGCCATGAGTCACCAGCCCTCAAGCAACCATTTTTCTCCAGATTTCTACATAACAGGAATTATGTTTGCCTGTAATATCATGGAATGCTTTAGCCAGCCATGATTTTCACATGTCAAGTTCCTTCTAATCCCTGTACCTTATTCGTTGTAAAAGTGTCAACAACATCATTAATCAACAGAAAATTTTAGTAGTGAGAAAGTTATCTAATATTGAAACAAAAAATGCAGCAGAAGAATGGCTTTCATCCATATACAATTACCTGCTTCTCACTGCCAGTCTGATTACACAACTGATGTAGAAACAGTGCTGGAACATCAGTTTGCAGAAGCAGTAACAGACAAGTATCACCATAAAAATAACAAAGGAAGAACCATTTCTCAACCTGTAGTTCCATGAGCAGTATTAATAGAGACACAACCCTGGTCTTCATCCTTTCTTTCCCTGCAAAGTTTCCTCTCATAGTGGCACAACCCTAAAAATCAGTTTGGGTATAAAAAGAACCCAAACAAACCAAACCCCACATTTATCTGGCAAAACAAGTTTTTAATCCAGGGTCATTTACCTTATGCAGTTGTACATAGATATATAAACCACTGTCCCAGTCTACCCAGGAATAGAACAATTTAAACTATTCATGTTCATGCTGACTTGAAGACTTCATTGTGATGAAGCTTCAATTTCAAATTTATTGTTTCAAACAACAGAGGAAACAGGAGATGTCATGTCATGAACTGAATGACATTAAGCTCTAAATAGACATAAACAAGCTTTCTTTCACTATAATGACATGTTTCCTCCAGGTCATATATTCACAAAAACTGTCTTTACATCTACTAAAATAATATTGAAAGTTTATATGAAAGTAGGCAACATTACCTGGATTGAACCTAAAATATCTTTCAAAGGATCTTCATAGAACTCATCCTTTCCAAAGAACAGCAGCAATTCAAAAAAACTCCTAAAAAACAGAAGCAGTGACAAGTCAAACTAAAAACTGATTCAAAAACATGAAACTACTGTAAGTCTCTTACTTTTCACAGCATTCAAATCAAAATTAGGAATTTCGTGAATTCTAGACTTGTGCCCATATGGAGTCACTCAAAGGTTTTTAGTGCCCAACAATTCATGTTTTCAAGCACTTTCTACAAACACACTTCATTTTATTTCAGCCTGTCTTGCGGTAACTGAAGTCCCTCTATGAAGATGGTGGTTTAAAGGTGTTAATTATTTTATCTTTTAAAAAAACACTTTTCAAGATTATTTGGAAAGGGACAGCTTTGGTGAAAATATGCAAACAAAACTACATTCACCTTCTGTGTGGCATTCAAATTCATACAACTCGAATTTTACCACCATCAAATTTTTAAGCACATCAGGTCTATGTCCAGCAAGATGAATTCACAAGTGTTACCCCAAAAGCGGTGGCAGAAATGGCAGAAGAAAGGACTGTTACTTTCAACTTATGCTTAGATTCAACCTGGCTTGTGGCCTCCATGGTTTTTATAATCTTAAAATCCTGGTCTAGCACTTTCTTTCTTTTAAATCCTGGTAGCAGAATCAGAGAGGTTGGTAAAAAGCAGCTTTCCAGATCTCCTTTCAATTCAGGTTTTCATTTACAAAAGCCTCCCTTCAGATAATGCAGGTGAGTCAATTCAATCAGAAACTTGACAGTTGGAGCTGGTGGATCTGCAGTGCAACTATTACTGTTCTGCCTGAAGATTCTGAGAAATTCCATTTCTACTTGGAAAAAGTACCAAGGAGGAACTGCACTAATGAGCTGCAATTGCTGATTGAGAAAGTCATGAGCAGCAGACAAGAACTGAGCAACTCTCAGAGGGACAGGCAGGACTTCAAGAAATACTGTGCAAATTAAAGGCAGTTTTTTCATCTCAGTAACATTTTCAGAAATATTGTGCATTAAAAAAGTCTTAATATTCACAGACAAAATTAAGTTTTCTATAGGAATAATGGAAAAGTACCAGAAAATTAGATTTCCAATAGATTATGCCGAAGTTTTTTTTTTTCTAACCAGTTATTAACTATGCCACAAAAACAGGCCTAGAGAAATAAAGATACAAATTCATTATGTTCAGTGACAAAATTTCTCTCAAGGCTAGGTCTTTGAATCTCAACTCAAATATGCAATGAAAAAATAATTCCTACCCAAATAAGTACTTGGTTCTGAAAAAAACATTCTCTCATTTCATGTTAAACAAAATTTTGCAGCACACTTGACTCTCAGGAAAGGTCAGCCACGAGTCATGTCATGACCTGGCAAGCAGCCAAACCGGAACTTAAATAATAAGACAAAACTAGTTAGAGCAAGTGATGCATGCTTGCATTTAAATTTGCTTTGACTGATTTAAAAAGAGAAGGATCTTGCCAAAAATATCTGGAAATCAATAGTGAACAAGTGTAAACTATGATTTTCTGCTTTATCAATGTACTTGCTCATGCTCTAATAAAGGAAGCCATCAAAATATTTTTATTTCCTCACCATCAGTCTCCAGTTAAAATTACTACAGTCAGTTCCAACTTTGCTTATCTCAAAACTGTCTGCAGCATTGCATATCCACATTTATATCCATCTAGATTGATCATATCACTGCTTTGGCACCAGAAGATTGCCTAAAAACACTAGTGTGGCACCATTATTAAAACCCCCTGATATTAATGCAGATGTTGCTTCATTTTATATGAACAGCAAGGTTATTAAGTATAGGAAATAAACCAATTGTTCCTGTTAACAGTTTATTGTCTGGTTACCAAGGAAATCTTTCTCAAGGATGACAATACAGTCAGGCAGAGTTTTGCTCTCCAAGAACTAAGATTTAATATACACTGAATTTTCAAAAGAGATTCGAGCAAGGTTGCCCAGGTAACTGCAGCTACTAAGCCCTGGGATCCCTTTATATCATATCACATGCAAAACTGTGCCAGCCAGGCAGAAGAATAAATAATCTGACATCCTAGAATGAAAGCAAATCTCATGGAGTAAACCCAGTTCCAAAAATCAAAACAGACAAGGGTGACAGGAACTCAGTGACCAATTTACCTCTCAATCATCAGAATGTATCCATCCAAAAAAATACCCGAATTTCCACCTTTTAATCTCCCAAGCTTTGCTATTTAGAAGTACATACAAGCATGGTTTGAATTTTGAGGTTTTTTCCTTAAAACTAGTGAAAAAAAACCCACAGCAACAGATGTCACCAGGTTTTGATGTAACTGCTCCAATATTCTCTAATACCTGAGAATTTTGGTTTTGGAAAGTGTGGCCTTATGATGCCATAATTAATCCTCTGTCAAACAGTTTCACACACACAAAACAGGAAATGTCTACAGTGAAGTTTCATCAGCATTTAAAGATAGCATTTATTTTTCCTTATGTACTTACTACCCTGACACTTCCAGTCTTCATGCAGGAAAATGACCAATGCATTAAAAAAAATCAAAATTAGAGCAAGATTTATGACACAACCATTCTGCAATTCTTGAAGCTGAATGTGACTTTGCATCAGTTAACTGAATAACAAATAATTCCCATAAGCATTTTGATGACTTGAACATAAAAATCCATACAATTTTAAAGTGATTGACCTCTTTCTTAAGAAATTTATCTCAAGAAGTACTTAGCTTATTACATCACTAGAGGTACAGAAGTAAAAATATGAGATAAATTATTTAAAATTATCTATTGGCACAGCTTGGTATTCAAATACTCCAAAATAAGTTTAGGGTGATCACTTATTTTCTAGATCATTCATTTTGCCAGACATCCCTTATGACAAAACACTATCATAGCCAACTTGAATATTTGACAAAGATACCAAAAAAAAGATTAAATTCTAGTTAACAATTCCTGGTTCTGTGTAGCTACACCACCTGTAAAACCCCTCTTGGGAGCTCTGAGAATCTGAAACCCTTTTGCTATGATATTGTAAAGGAAGGAATAACAAAAATGAAGAAGTACTCACAGAGCAAGGCTACTCAGTACATATTGTACGTGCTCACATTCAGCTGGGAATGAGACACAGGCAGACGTGAAACAGCACAGCGCCGTCTGCAGCACCTGGAGCTGAGGCAAAGGGACCTGCCACCTTCCAGCATAGTCTTCAACAACCTAGACAAAAACATGGAAATATAGATTATTATCCAAGAAAGAGGAAGTAGTTAACACTGTACCTGCTTTATCTCCTCTCCTTCTCCCTCAGGAGCAGAATTTGTAACCTAAAAATCTGACTGTTGTCTGGTTTATGACCTACATCATAAAAGGAGTATCACAAGGGACCTTCAACTATTCTTTTCAGAGGGTAAGACAGGAAATAGTTTCTTTTTATGCACAGTAGATACTGCACTCTGCATTTAAACACAAGTTTTTATTTTGCAAGGGGATGCAAATTAGAGAGTCTGTAACAACATCCAGACATTCTAGACTAAAAACTTTCCAAGAGGAGAAAGAGTAACCTGCACTCTTCCAGCCTTTATGCCAGCAGAGAAAGCCACAAACATTCCAGCCACTCTTCCTTATCTGATCAAATGAGTCAATTTGGCTTTATTTAACCACAGGATGGATCTAAGGCAACAACAGCTGAGCTGGACTCACATTCTGTATGTCGATTCTAACTTTTCCATCAAACTTATTTTAATAATTTGTTTGAAAAACTGTTAGCTTAATGCAGCAAATATCTAGGTCAACTGAAGAAGAATTAGCAGACTTGTAGATAAATACTCTTCCTCTTAAGAAGACTAAACATTTTATAAGATAGTTCTGCCTCACAGATCTATTAAGAGTTCCCTAAAATAGTTTTAGACAAGTCCCTTTTATAGAAAACCACAAAAGCCTGAGAAGAAACAATGTAGACAGAAAGAACAAACATCCTTTAGAGGTCTGAGCCTCCAAAAGGTCAAACAAAGGTAGAAATAAAGCATCATTTCCCACCATGATGTTTCACAATGCTTGCAATTGATGGGCACAGTATAGATGCGTTCATAAATTATTTCAAGCAATAAAACAACATTTTGTGTCCTGCTGTACAGCCCTCACCGCACCTCCAGCACTCATCCGAACCCAGTGTAAGCTCAGTTAGGAATTAATGGGCAGGGAACATCCTCTTCCCAGAAAAAGCCATCAGTCCCAGTCGGCACCAGCTCCCCTGCCACACAAATATCAGAGCCAGCAGAAAAAGGAACACAACAGCAACACAACCTTGGCCTGGCAGTTGATCTGCAACTCAAATGTACCAAAAAAGATTCACAGCAACAGTCCTCCCCCATCCCAAACTGCTCAGGAAATAGCAAACTTTTTCCTGAATGTAGACACCTGAAACCATGAATTCATCAGTCACAGGAAAAGAGAAGTGTAACTGATCAATTCTCAGAAGATTTGCAACAATCAGGAAAAGCCGGGGGGTTGGGGAGTGTGTGGACAAAGTTAAAGTAAGTATAAAATAAATTCCAAACCACGCTTCACACACATTCTACACAGAAGGAGGGGCAGGGAATAATGTATGTTTCTTACATTTCCATGTATCCTTCAATGTCTGTTCTCAAATAATCTCATGGAATAACTTTTTCTGTAATAGAAACCAAGCCCTTTTTTTCGTACAGAATACTCAAGATGCCATGCTTTGAAACAGGACCACAAAGCAGAACCTAAGTAAAAGATTATCAGCACATTTTGAACAGGCACACTGATTTCAACTTAATGAAGTCAGCCAAACAAGAAGAACATAACCTTGGAAGTGGCCTGCTCCTTGTCCAATACACAGGAGAGAAAACCAGAAGGGAAGCAACCATTTTTACAGTACTTTCTGCAACAGCTGCTTTCGAAATCTGTTAGGGTGCAACTTCTAATATCCTTAAAGCACCATCCCCCAGTCTGTCTGTACCTGCCATTGCTAATAACCATGAAGGGACTGGGCCTTTTTGTTTTCCCTCTCTCACTCAGAGCAGATAAAGGCACTGAAAGGGAGGTTGAAGCACCTTCCTAACACCAACCCCCTCGTTCAGCTCCACCTTTCTCCCACACCAATACACTCCTTCCCCTTCTATTATGTATTTTAATAACTCAGAGGAAAATCCAAGACTCAGATGTATCCTATTAAAACAAAGTCAAGACCAGACTTACCAAAAACTTCTGTACACACAGCTAAGGCAGCTAACCCCAAAAATAACAAGGTAGTAATTAAAAACCTGGACCAGTGAAACAACAGCTTTCCTTGGAATATTATGTTTCAACTGATTAAATATACATATATATTTTAAGTGATTAAATATGCACATATAAAGTTATTTGGCTATATTCCAAAAACTTAAGAGAAACAGCATTGCAAATAATTAGATTTGCAAATACACAGGACACAAACCCCAAATGTTTTATGCAGTGCTAGGCCAGCTGTTGCTACAGCTTTTCCTGTTCCTCCTCACAACAAAAAAAGAAACTACAAATCCCACCAATTTTAAAAGTTTGTCATTACTAGGATTTCAAACAAAGTTACTCCCATAGCTTCTTGTGAGCTTTAACAGTAAAGGAAGCCACCATAGGATTAAAACCACAACAGTTCTGTGAGTTTTTCTGCTTATAGTTTTCAGACAAGGAAAGCTTGTTGGCAAATACAGTGGTTGTTATTCATTATAACAAACATATGTACGGGTTGTCACAGAAAAGGACAAACCAAAAAGGGGCAAGCTTAGAAAACCCAAAGTTTCCTGAAAATTAAAATCCATAATTAAAAGCAACACCCACCACAGCTGCCTGATCAGCAGAAATAGCAGAGCAGCTCAGATACCAAAGTTCAGCTCTAGAAGAGAACTTGAGTAACAGTAAATTTACTCTACCTGGAAACATCATAAAAAATAATCACAGCTTTTTTACTCTCTTTTGGACCTGTTCAGTGAAGAAAAATTTTGTTCTGTTTCCAAATACAAACAAGCCAACCATGTCCTTACAAACAGGGTTTTTTATTATCCAAATTAAGAGCAGGAAAAGCCTTATGGTTTTAGGGTAATATGAAATATTATTTAACACGTAACAGTTTAAAATGGCTTTATATTAAAAAATGTAAGCAATGGCTTAACTGCAATTCACATGTGAATATTACATAAGGAGTATCCAAACATAATCACACTTCTGGCAAAGGAAAACACATCACCCAGCAACAGCACGACACATCCCATGAGACAAGTTTCTACGCTTAAAGCTAAATGCTTCCCCCTACTCTTAATCACCAAAACCTCATCCATCTCCTCAGCCCGCTTGAGGCAAGAACAATTCCCAAGACTGGCTTCCATATGCCCATTACATTTAGCAACCCAAAAAGTCATGTATATTTACAGTCTGTCACTTGCACAACAGTGAAAACTGTACACTAATTCTTCAAAAGCAGTTTAGGCTGATTGGAGCACTGTAGTAAATGTTCCTATATACGATTCATGACTGAGAGATAAACACATGTATTGAAAAGTAGAAATATTCCTCCTCACCTTTTGATTAGCACCTCACCCCTCAAATGAAAGTCAGCTAATGACAGGAATTGTTTTGATTACATATGAAAGTGAGAACTGCCAATCTTGTGAACAACCAAACGCTTACATCCACATCACGGGTAACCAGTATAACACAATTTATTATGTGTTTCAGTGAAGAAGTACAATTATTTCTTCCTCTCATCTAAACAAAAGGACATAACTTTTGGATTTTTGCATTACCCACTGCACTAAATGTGCCTTCTCCAACTTGAAAAAGCCCAGGAAGCAAAGCATCATTCAACAGAGATCCTTCCTTCAGGTATAAAAACCTGCAACTCCTTTATAAGTTATAATCCTGATACATTTTTCCAAGAAAAACTCACAAGTTTATTTTCATACAAATTGTGTACTTAATGAAAAGGCATCAAAACCTGGAGAAGTAGCAATACCAAGAAGTTTGAAAGTGTCAAACAGGAAAGTTTCAGAGAAGTAAAAAGATGTTACAAAGATCAAGAAAAGTCTACAAGGTATTGTACAAATGTTTCTTTTGCAAAATAGTAACTCCTTAAGCCCACTTGTAAAACAGGGAAATAATTTCCCTGGGTAAAGCTAGACACAGCAGGCACAAAAGATGATGGGAACCATCCTGAATAAGAAAAGATTTTATGATGTTAATGAAAGAGCACTGAAGATTGGAAGCCTGGAGGAGTCAATCTTCAGATAAAGGGGTTGCAAATCAAATCCTATTGTGAATTCTCATAAACTGACTGAGGAGCCAAGTGCACTTCACCCACCACAGCCCAGTTTTGTTTGATACACCCTTACCAGTTTTCCCATCAAGTGTCAGAGGAAGGAGTGACACCACCTAACCCAGGCCAAGGACACGTTTCTCTACACACAGCTAAATCCTCACAACTGGAAGCTCACCCTTGGCATCCAACTTGGGAGTAAATCAAACGTGGTTTTGCCACATCTGTTTTGTAAGGATTTCCTTTTAAACATGAATTCAACTTGAATCTCCAGCAGCGCAATACTAAACTACTAATAAGTAAATTGAACACACTGGTTTCCACCAGTCCCACATGTAAAAAACACCATAACAGTTTAATTTTTAAGTTTGAAGGGTTTCAAGTAGTTACGGTACTCTTTGAAATTTAGTTACTGCAATGTATGATTGGCCCGTTGCAAGCTTTCAAGTAACAAGGAGTATCAACATTCAAATACATGAAAAACTCAAATATGACTTAACAACAGTGCTCTTAAAATTTGAACCATTAACAACTATGAAGCATATTTGTTCAGGAAGGTACAAAAACCACAAATTCAGCACCACAAATTATTACATGAGAAAATGGATGGTGACAAATTACAGATTCCGCCTTCTCAGAGAAATGAGCTTCAAGGAGGTTGAAGAAACCACTTTTCACTACTAGTATTCATATGAGCAGGATTTTTATAGCTGAGCCTTAAAATGGTGCATGTAGATCAAATACGGATCCCAAAGGTCCAAAATTTGATAAAATAGAAGTCTGGCATAACTTAAAGGTTTGGAATGGGTTTGTTTGCAGTAGCTTTGGTTGGTTTTGGTTTTTTTTTTTTTTTTTTTTTTTTTTTTTAATATAAAACCAACAAACTACTATTGATTTGAAGTCCAAAGTAAGAGACAAAAGCAAATACTTTCAAATTTAAGCCCAAAAAGTGTGAAACTATATTAACCTCAAAATCAGAAGAACAAACATTTAAAGTTGTATATTTTTTTACCTTCATCACCACAAAGCAAGACAAAAACTAGTTGAGTCATACACCCCTGCCTTTTTTTTTTTTTGCCTGCTAAAATAAATCCAGGAAAAACTATCTTCTCTAGTGTGTTACTATATTTTACTGCTTAACTTTTTTATAAGCCCAAGAATTGTTTTTCCACCAATTAATGTAAGCAAAGGAGATAATCTTCCTTTCAGGAGTGGGATCATCCTGGAAGGCTGTAAGCTGATGCCCCAAGAAGAACAGATCAAGGAGTGTTTACCCCTCAGAGCATCACCTTGTTACTTGAGATGAACTCACCTTGTGTTTATTCCAGTCAGTACCAACAACATAAAATAACATATAGTACAGTTATGCAGCCCTGTGGACAGCTACAGAAATGCTGGAAGCAACTTGTAATGCTTTGACAATATTTAATGTTATGAGAAAATATCCTGAAAAAGAAATTAATTTCTTTTTCTAGTTAGTAAAACTGTACCCACTTCCAGTGCAATGAAGGAAGCTATATCCATTTTCCAGCTTGTTTTTAAATCAAGTAAACTTGGAAATTCATCCTTCTAATTACAAAATATTCCCTTTCATTCTCAGACCAAAAAAGTCACCACCTCTTCTATTTTTGCTGCCCATCCCCATTTGTATTTCAGTGTCACAGGAATCTCTTCAGTGGCTCTGGTTCCCGAGAAACCTCACAAAAGAATTTCAAATTCTGCACACAAACACAAGCTGAAACTCTTCCAAATGTTTAGGCTAGGGGAGTTTCTTCTAGGTACCACCTTTCAAATGTCTTTAACTTACAAAGTAGTTACAGATGCGTTGTTCTTTTGCCTGCCAAAGCTAGGAAGAGCAGATTTGCTTTTCCCAACATCCAAGTGGGTTTGGAACTTCACAAATAAGAAGAAAAGCCACATCAGCAAATTGCAGTAAGTAACACAGAAACAGCTGGTGAGACGCATAAGCTGGGCACTTGACTCATCTTCCAACTGTCTTTTTTCCCTTCCAGCCACAGAAACCTTGATTTTTGCTTTGCCCATGTCATCAACCTCAAATAACATTCCAAGAAAACATTTCATTCCATTTTGCCTTGAAAGATTCAGGCTGTAACAACTCTCTATGACCATGAACACCTACAAGACAGAGACCTCAAAACTACACATGGGTTTCAAGATGCCACATTCCATCTTCATCTTGTATCACTAAATTGTGATTACCCATGAATTTATGGAAAGTGCCCTCATAATCCTGACACCTCATCTTTTTTAACTGGTACTTAATTGATCCAAAAGTGAAGTTGAGCTACAATACTCCAGGCCTCAAAAGAACTGAATCTGGCTGTTTACAGCAGCTTTTTTACCTTTCTAACATAATTCAAGGATGAAAGATGTGCACACCAATAGTTTTTAGGGTCTAAGCCACTCTCTTAAAGATCTGCAAGATTTTCTGTCTACAGAAAACAGATCTACAGAGTGAAAAAGGTTTTATTTACACCTTGCTTCATTTCTCCTGTAGTTCTTACTGAGTGATGCTCACAGACTTCACCAGCTTAACTACAAGCAATCCAAAAAACATTATTTTCAGGTGACAGCAAGCTTCAGCACCATGCCTGAAGCACGGCCATGTGTTTTGATAGGTTGTCATTCTGAAAATAACAATGTTTCTTTTGGGGAGTCCAAACTCAGGGCACCATCGCTATGCAACTACTTCTACAACTGCTATTCCACTTAATACACAAAAACAGGAGCACAGGAGGCAAACTAGGACGTTCAGAGGGGCCAAATGAGTATTAAAACAAGCAAAACTGTGTTATCAGTGCAAAGAGGAGTGGGGTGGAAAGGCTCCAAATACGTCCTTCAGAATATCTGGATAGAAAAGTACAAATATATATTATGTGTATAATTACACCCTGTCAGTCCCATGAGGGAAAAGGAGCTCACGTGGAGCACGTACAACTTCATTTGTTGTCAATCCATAAATGTCACACAGCTCCATGCTTTTCACACCAGCACACCCCTAAGGATCTCGTGTTTGTGTAGTTACATCAGTAGAAAAACCCATTACTAAAAAACATGCTTAAACAAAACACTGATGACATTGAGGGAGCACGTGACTGCTGATCACACCAGGCCAAATTCACACAAAACAAGCAAAAAAAAAAAA
>VZTE01006663.1:232925-247060 GCA_013397775.1 Eulacestoma nigropectus
CCCCCCCCCGAAAAAAAGCCTACCAAAAATCCTGTGTTATGCTGCTCTCAGAATCTCCAGGGATTTTGCTGCAGTAGAACTGCAAACACCTCGTTTGGTGGGGGGCTGGGGTGGGTTTTTTTTTTTGGCCTTTCAGAAGCCAGAGCAACAAGTTTGTGTTGGGTTAAGACTTGTTTTCTGCTTGATTTCAGGAAATGGTTGCTTAGGAAACTCATGTGTAAAGCAACAAAAAGAACGAAGAAAGTTACATTGATGCTGGATAAAGATTGTTTATCTTTGTATCAGTCAAAGACGCACAGTTCTGCAAAAGAGCAGTGAGAGCAAAAAAAAAATCACTAGGAAAGCAGCTAATACCAAGATCTTTGTTTCCTTCTTTTGCAGAAGGTTGTAATCTCTTCATGTAGCAATGGCTTAAGAAAACAAGACAATGTTGAAGACAGAATTCTCTCTTCCTTTAGTTCCAGGGCGGGCAATAGACATTTTGGACAGTAGAAACTGTATTTAATATTTTTTTTAAAACGTTGCAACAGCAAACTGGGTAACAAAAGAAAACAAGTACAGAGAAGTGTATCCGGAGGTATCTGGATACTTAGAAGAAATATTTGTTGCCTTTGGGCGGTTTTTTTTAAGGAAGTGGGTAGTTAATGCCATGACCATTCATTTTGCTCAGAAAACCTCAAACCTGAACAGAGCTATTACTTGACTTCAACTTTACTTTAAAAAGGAGTTAAATTATCTTAGCTGAGATTTGCAGTAGCTACCTCATACCTCAACAGTAAAAGCTGTCCTCTTTGAAAATACAGTTTCTTATTTTACATTCCAACAGATGCAATTTTATGTTGCCATTAGGCTGTTCCAGCAGTAATTGCAGTGACAAAATTATTTGCTCTAAGCTCCAAGTTCAGGTTCAACGCAGTAGTTGTGGTTTAGAAACCAGGGCTGTTTCCAAACAAGTGCTGGCAAAGCTTTGGTTTGGGTTTTTTTTTTCTTCGTTGGGGGTTACTAGCTTTTGTAAGTGACAGTAATGGTTTTCTTGCTTGCTATGCACAAAATACACATTTTCCACATGTAAACAGAAAAATCCTGACTCAACATGACACAAAAGTCTTCAAGAAAAGCAAAAAACCTTTTTGTTTGACTTTTTTGAGGGTTCTGTTGAGAAACTAAAAAGTGTTTTCCTCTGACCCACAAGGAACTTCATTCTCCCGATTTCTTTGGGCTTCCAAATGAAGAGCCGTTCAAAAATAGTGTCACAAATGTGTCTTAATTATATTTTAGGTGTCAGTAGGTGGTAGGCTGGATGTTGAAAGTAACAATTGTTTTGTTTCCCAGCTTTGCCTGGCTGGAGGCAGCGATGGAGCGGTTTGGGGTGAAGTCGGCTCCGTCGCGGAACCGCTCCAAGACTGCTCTGTACGTGACCCCCCAGGACCGTGTGACGGAGTTCGGCAGCGAGCTGCACGAGGACGGGGGGAAGCTCTTCTGCACCTCCTGCAACGTGGTGCTCAACCACGTCCGCAAATCCGCCATCAACGACCACCTCAAGTCCAAAACGCACACCAAGAGGAAGGCGGAGTTTGAGGAGCAGAACGTCAGGAAGAAGCAAAGGACTCTGACTGCGTCCCTCCAGTGCAACAGCACTGCCCAGACAGAGAAAAGCAGCGTGATCCAGGACTTTGTGAAAATGTGCCTGGAAGCCAATATCCCCCTGGAGAAGGCTGATCACCCCTCTGTGCGAGCCTTCCTGTCCCGCTACGTTAAGAACGGCAGCTCCATACCCAAGTCGGAGCAGCTGAGGAAAGCGTATCTGCCTGATGGCTATGACAATGAGAACCAGCTCATCAACACTGAAGACCGTTGAGAAGAGAACTGTTTTCATCCTTGTTGTGAAGTTTTACATATTGATGGTGTGGTTTATTTTTATATTCATGCATATATACAGTGTTACATATTGATTTTACAAGCTATTTTGTATTCTTGTAGAAATGACAATCTACTCCTGAATTTAGTGGTGTGCCACAGATTGTTGCTAACCCTGCTGTGGACTTCAGAGCTACATTGATGCAGAGCTCACGAGGAATGTAGGGAGCATCCCTGGCATACACCTGATCGCTGTTCAGTCCAGCTGTAACTGAGGCTGAGAAAAAGGCACTTGAATGGAAGACCCCACTTCACAGTGCATCCAAGAAGATGGTGTGGTAGGGATTGCTAATCATGGCAGTGGATTGCTTCTTCCAGTATCCTGTCCCTGAGTGACCAAGACGAGGTGCTGCACCTGTGAAATGCAAGAAGCTCTAGGATGGTTAGTTAAAATATCACTGCTCTCTTGGGGGAGGACTATTGCAACTTTCTATTCAAGCTTGGTTTACGTTTTGAAACAGGAAACATTTTTCTTCTAGAACACTCTCTTATGCTGTTTGGTGCAACTGTGGATGTATTCATTATCCAGCTTAACCAGCCAGTCTCTTGTACTGACCTCTGAACTCCACTATTCTCATAAGGCTGGGAGTTCTGTGAGTTTGCCATGTCTGCTTTTATAAAATCATTGTTCCCCTGTCTTGGTTTCTTGGTCCCCTTCAATTTCAGTGCCAATATTTGAAAGCTGAGTAGACAAACCAGTAACTGAGTGCGGTTTGCAGTGCAGCTGCTGTCAAGTGAAACTTACGCTGGACCAAGTTCTTAGCAAAGAGCATTAATGCCTTTTTCCTACTAGGGGGACTAAGCTAAATCTAAATTGGGGATGACAGAGGCACTAAATTGAGGAGTTGGGAAGGTTTTTTCATTGTGCACAGGAGAAGAGGCTGCTCCATCTTTCCCTGAAGGTCCTCTACATCTCTGGCCTTGCCATCAGCCTTTCAGTCAAGGGAGGTAAAGGGATTAAAATAGTTTTTAAAGCAGTTACTGCAAAGGCTCTTCAGTACTTGTAAGCACAAGCAGGAAGGCACATACATTTTGAACTTATACTGGAATTACAGACCCAGGCTGTATTTCTTACTCTGTGCCATGGCCACATCTATTGGACTGGCAAAAAGCAAAATGGGAAATTGAAGAATTTCAATAATGTTACCCTCTCCAAAAATCTAGTAAACTCTTACTGAGGTATTTTGAATTATGATGCCAAATAGTTCACCTCATGCAAGTGTTCTATGAAGGTTTTGAAGGAAATGAGGGAGTATTGTGCAAAGTGCTGGAATACAACTGAGCTCTGCCTGCTCTAGATCTCCTGGAGATGCTCTGGGTTCAGAGAGGTGCCAAACATCTCTTGGGGGCACAGGAATTCTCCCTCTCAGTGGGTACAATGGCATAAAGATGCTTTAACTCCCAAGGGTGGAGCCAGTTGTCCAGCTTCCTTTCCCCAGTAGAATTTCACAGCCGTTTATTTACAGCAATACCAAGGAATTGCTGAAAAGAGACAAAATAACCGGATTACTTTGGGTTTGGAGCTATTTCCCCAGCTGTATCTAGAGCAGTCTCCTTTGCTGGGCTAAGAGTGACTTACATACTTAGTAACAACTGGTTTTCTGTGCAATTAGCTCTGCAGAAATGCACTTGTGTTCCATGTCCTGCTATGAAACCTGCTGGAATAAATGGACAAAGCTAAAAAGCAGAAGGTTTCTTATCCGTGTGCACCAGTCCAGGGGTGCTCAGCCCACTGCTGGTCTAGGACTTCAGACAGAAATAACAGTAGCAATTTTTTAATCTAATCCTACAGATCAAGATATGCCTTCCTAAATATCATTTTTTTATTGCACAAGCTTGGGTTTAGCTTAAAATCCTTAATTGCCTTGGGCTAGAACTGTTTAATAAATCATCTAAGGCCAAGTGAAAGGTAAACTGCCAATAGCCTTTTCTGTCCCGACAAGAATTGAAAGTATTTTCTCACAGCTGCTGTTTCCTTACAGTGAAACAACGTCCTTGCTTTAATTTTTAATTGTTTTTGAAACCTTAGCAGTGCTATCTTAGAATTGAAGCAAATGGAAAATAATGGGATATTGAGAAAACAAAAGCAGCTAGAGAAATGGGATGATTAAAAGGTAGGAATTTGGGCTAGTTCACTCAGTTTTTGCTAACATGGGATTTTCCAGGCTGCACCCATAACGATTTTATATAGGATTTGATGCTGTGTGTTCTTCCCTTGGCTGACAAACTGACAGACATTTTGAAATGCTTCATGGGAACATTAAATAGGCTCTCACATAACTAAAAAAAAAAATCAAGTTACTTTCAGATTTACAGTTTTACATAAAAATAAAAAAGTTGGCAAGTGTAATGAACTCAGTTTGCAGGACACTGCTGTCTTAATAATAGGATGTTTTCATTTAAAAATGAAACCACAACACTTTTCAAGCTTTTTTGGAAATCAAGATGTTGATCTATTGCAACGAACATTAATAATGGAGTAAAACTATGAAAAAGAAAGCACTTCCATGTAATCTAGAAAGAATAATGAGTAAGTTTAGAATCATGAACACAATCCAAATCATCTTTTAGAGAAAATAAGAGTAAGTGGTTGCATTCTGTCATGAAACAGAGTCCTGCAAACACTCAAATTCAGAGCATCATTTTGCCAGTATGGCTGCAGTTGGATAAAACAACTTTCTTTTAACTGCTGTTGATCTCAGGGAAGATTTACAGCAGAAGTTTTCTCATCTATCTAAAGCTAATAACTAAATCCTCGTTTAGAGGCTGTGGTGAAGTTGTTTGAACAGTCACCTTGGGGGTTTAATTTCTTGTGCAAGAATGTATTTCCTGTAAAGAAGAAAACTCTCAGAAGTAAAGGGACGATGATAACAATGTCTGCTTTTCACTTTACATCCATATGTGGGGACAAGCTCTAAGGGATACTTTCTGCCAGGTGGTTTTATTTGAACTCTAACTGTAATATTAAAAAAAAATAAAAGAAGAAATATTTTCTTCTCTGACCAATACTTAAATTAATTTAGCCAAATTAGCTAAAATTACTCCCAAGTGTTTTTCTTGAAACAACACTTGCGAAGAGTAAAATACAAACAGGAGCATTCTCTGTTGTGTGACTCATGGATACACCATGATAGTTTCAGCTTGCATGTTCTTAAAAAAACATAAGCAAGCTTCAAAATTTTTAACCATTTTGAAACCTGTAATTTGGCAGGTCCCATGGGAAGGTGAAGCATTCAGCATGATGAAAGGGAAATCTCTTTTTCAACGGAGAGAGAAACTTGTTCTGCAAAGTATGAGATATTCTCATGATAGAAGGGCTGTTTTGAGCCAGAGCCCCTTTTAGCAATTCTCTTGAGCTGAAGAGTGAGATGCTCCCTGTTAGGTTTTGCAGCATAATAAGCTGGTTTTCAGGAAAAAGGAAAAAAGAGCTGGAAGTTTGGCAAGGATAATCTCTATTTATATTTACATATAAAGAGAGGGAAGGATCACTGTTGTTGCATTCACATTGTACTCACTGCTACTTACTCTGTGTAATTTGAGTGCTTGTTGTCTTTGTACGATTTTAAAGTCGTGTCTAACTTTCAAAAGATTTTTATTTTAACAAAGCTTCTCACTGTAATAGTGCTATTAGAGTTTAGTCTCTTTTGGTCTAATGGAGATGCTTTATTTTTGTTTTGGTGGTAGGGATGTTTTGTTGATGGTGAGTGGCCACAGAAATGGTTTTATTTAAAAAAAAAGTCATGAACTCAAGATTAGATACTAGAGTGAGGCTGAAGATACCTGGGTCCTGCAGTGCCACAAGATTTTCTGTAGGAACAGTAAGACCAGAGTAAGTGATTTAAGTTTTTATATTAAAACAATACTGAAGAGAAATACTTTACATTGTAAAGTTTTCACTTGGTAATGAAAAAACAGTCTCTTAAAAAAAAAATAAAGGTATTCCTTTTTTATAGCATTTATGCATGACCTCTTATTTTACCAATCAAGTGGATCAAAAACATGTGGTAGTTCACATAGAGTGGTGTAATATAAGACAGAAGAAATGGATGGGGACAGGAAAATTAAGGAGCTGCTGTTGTAGCTTAAGGTCATATCAAATATTGAAGCAGTTGGTTGATTTATCTGTGCAATGACACTGAAGTCTGTTTAAGGACTGTTTGTACAAAACTTCTGTTTCCTGTCAATTCCTGATTTTCTTCATGGTGAAAAACATTCCCTAAGGATGCCTTCTGCTCCAAGTGAACACCAAGTGGAATGATTGTTGTGCATTTTTACACTGAAGTAAACGATTTGTAGGTACAGGATCTTGCAGCTGTCCAAGGCCTCAGATCTTTTCAGGAAGGGCTTCTGCAATGTGGAAGAATCCAAAAAGGTCACAGTTTGATCCCTACCCTTTGGGGACTTCATGAAAATTGAGCAAATAACATCAACCCATCAAAAATTATCATCAAGTGTGGGTTTGATTGTTTACACATTTATTTTCCTGAATTCTGACCTGTCTTGACGTCTCATGATGGATCAATGATAAATTTAGGCAACCTCTTGACTGATGAGTTTATGAATCATTACTTTCTCATTTTCAGTCATTTCCAGGTCACAGCACATTAAGATCAAGTGCTTTTTGTTGTGAAATGGAAAAGCAGAATAGAAATAAACATACCCTTTGTAAAGTTTTCTTGTGTGGACAATTCCTGTGTGAAACAGCACGTGCACACTTGCAAAATCAACCTATGAGTCAGGATTTGTGTGGAAGCTGATGCAGAACCAGGTGAAGCAAATATTTAAAGTTTAGTAATTAGGCCAGGCTAAATTCTTATGGTGACATGTTACTTCTTTAACTGAATCAAGGCAGTTCAACCCATATCCAGGATGCAGTAGGATCAAGTACATATAACTTTCAGGCCACGGTGATATTGATAATTAGGTTTGACATTTGTTATTTGCATAGCCTGGAGGAGAGACAATCTGTGGCAGTTCTGCATTTTTTCTTTTTCTCATCCCACCACTTTTTTACAAGGGGTTTGGAATTGGTGGCTCATGTGGTGGTAGAGGCCACCTCTTTCATATCCAAAAGCAGGGAGCACATCTCATGTAGAAGCAGAAAGTGCAGGCTGTGAGATGAGATAGAGCCACTGCAGCTCAATGGAGGAATACTGTTCAGTAGTTCTGTTCAGAGCTGGAAGAAAAGTAATTAGGAGCTTCAGAGGTTTTTTTTTGGGGGGGGGGGTTTATATTGGTTTGCCTCAAGTGGTTTTTTAATCTGTCCTCCAGTGTACAAAATAGCTCTCAAATTCAGCATTGGATTTCACCGCAGTAATTGAGAGCTTCTCACCTTAATCTTCTATGGTTAGCTTGAAATTGCTTCCTCCCTCCCCTTATTTCTGAAGCCTGTCATTACCTCAAGACAAATCCAACAGCCACAATACCCACGGTTGCACTTAGGGAAGTGTTTTACAGACAGCAAACCCCTGAGTGGAGCCTTAACCAGCTCTGGACTGAATGAACTGACCCCCCTTGTGAGAGCACCCAAGCTCAGCCTACAATTCACAACCTGGCTCCAGATGTGTCCTTTGGTTTAACAAGGCTCAGCTCATCTCCTGAAACTAAAATTGCTAAGGCAAAAGCAGGCAGATGGAGAGAATCTCATGTTGTGAAGAACTTGCGTCAAAATGAAGGAGCTGATCCTTCTTTTAACAGGAAATTACAGGAGTAAGGCCTGGAGTGGGCTGCAGGGGCCACCTTGGCTGGTGCAGCAGCAAAACCTGAGAGCTCTGTGACCACCAGTGACAGGCAAGGAGCTGATGGGACACTGAAACACTGCTGCTCCTTTAAGGCACTAAAACCTCCTTGATGCAGTGTTAAAAGGTAATTTTCAGCGGACTTCCTGGAGCCCACTCTCAGAACGCTCTGTGTCTCTCTGTGGTTTCCTGCTAACGGGAAAAATGCAGCCCCAAAATAGAACTTTGGTCTTGTCAGAAGAAAAACTGAGGTGGAAGAGAAAGAACATTGCATAGATTATGGCTGGGATTTTTTCTTTTCACTTGCATTCAGTGAAGTAGCAACAGCCATGACAACAGGGACCGAATCGCGTGAAGAAAGTTTCTATTTATGGCAATCCTCAGGTCTGAATTTCACCCCGTAATTTTGGAGCCTCTTCCTCCAAAAATCAGTATCCAACTCAAGAGAACTGTGCTAGTTGTTGTGTTTAAATTTAATTAGTTCTTTAAACTCAATTCCAGTGAATGATGTTTTTTCAATACCTGGGGGCTGTCAGGGCTCAGCAAAGAAGTTACTGAGTTACTACAGACAGTGCAAATCAGTGCCCAGAAAAAGGTGACATCTTTTTCTGCCATCTCCCTTTCCTAATTTAGGATTAGGACTCTGATTCCTTCCGTTGACAAATACTTATTTTATATTTATTTAGTATTCACTATCCCTTGAAACATGCTTTTAAAGCAAAACTACACTCTTGCAGTGTCTGAAATCCATGGACTGAGTTAAAAACAAAATTAAAAAATCTAAATTACCATTTGGAGATCGAAAAGATCTCATTTGTATCTTAATGATATAAAAATAGAATGGCTCAAGGTGGTAATTAAGTCTCAACAAGAGAATAACTTCCCTGAATAACCAATTTTTCTCTCTGAGCTGGCTGTGGATGCAGCCACCAGGTGTCTTCACTGCACAAAAATGCAATTTGTGGTAGGAGTGTTTTGGCTCAAGTGGAGCCCTGCTGTGTGCGCAGTTACACTCAAGCAGTTTTCTTCCATAAATATTTTCCATTTAGGCTGGATAGGAATTTTTGTCAGCTTTTTCAGTTCCTCACAAACATCAGTATCATTCTCCTGATCACCATGCACTCGATCCAAACACAAAAATTTTGATAGAAAAAAGAAATCCAAACATAACATTTCAGAAAGTTGTTCCATTATTTTCTCCAAAATAGTACTCTGGGGGAAAAATCCTGGTAATTTAGACTTTAGTAAGCATTTGCATTTTAAGCAGACGTGATAATTGCTATATACAAAATTCCTGTTTGACTTCAGTTTGGTTCTAACTTTATGAAGAAACTTTGCACTGGCAGAAGTTTTTGGGAAGGTTCAGCTAAGCACTTCAATGTCTTAAAAATATTTAGGGGGAAAAAAAATCTTAAGGACATGCTGAAAACAGAACCCATAAAATCCAAGTTAATTGTCCTTATGTTATGAAGATGCTGAGAACAAGCAGCAGAAACAATCATCCCTTAAAGTGCAGATTATTGTGTGAATAGTGAATTTTTTCAACTTTTTAATTGATTGATGTTGAATTAGAGCCATGCAGAAGCACTGAACAAGTTTAAAATCCTGCTTTGCATCCGTCCTGTCTGCTTCTTGTAAAATCAAAACCTCACTTGCAGGAGCACCTTTCAAAAATCAAAAAAATCTGCAGCTTTGTTCATTGCTCTGTGAGGGGAGCCAGGAGCCACAGAAGGAAAAAAGATGGTTTTTAAACCCCCAGGACCGTCTTCTCTTTCCAATCCCCAGACAAAGAAGGTTCCTGCAGTCATGTTGATAAAAAGGATATTCCTGTACATTCTTCTGATAATGCTAGCTCAGAGCAATTATCAAGTTCACAATAAGATGTGGCCTCATAATTAAACCTGTCTGTAGCTATTAAACATTACAGGTGGAGAACAGAAACCAAAGCAGCGCTCAGTGCACCCTGGAGATAATGAGTCTTATTTTATTACCATAGCAGAGCCTCCTAATTTAATTGAGGAGTATGATAATGATAATAATTGGGAAATATTCAGTAACTGGCTAGATAAGAACTCCAGCACCTGAGGCCCAAATACATTTTGCATCATGGCCAAAGGCTCTTCCTTCAAAGGGTTTGGCAGCAGTTTTTGAACAAGAGGGTCTGCTAATTTGGACTGATGTGAGGACTACACTTTGCCCAGTATACTCTTAATATTATTTTTATTTTCTTTTGCTTAATGAGATTATTTTGTTTCAAGTTCTTCCTGGCTGCTATCCTCCAGGAGACATTAAGTGTTACCATGGAAAGGAAGGAAATCCTACAAAAAGGCTTAGAGCTGCTGCAATGGATGCACTCAACTGCTGTTCAAACATCTCAGATATATCCAAAGCACTGCTAAAATGACACAAATTACTACAAATATGAAAAGAATGTCTATAGCAGCATCACAGAGAGAAAAGCCTTGCAGGTCAGTCTCTACAGAAGCATGATGGAAGTATTTTTTAAATGTACTTCCATTTTACTCCTTCCAAACTTGTTTGCTTTTATTTTGGTCAAAAGTAAGCTGGGAGTTGAAGCCAAACTTATTTAAACTTTGTATGTTGCAAAGCTACCCACAGACAAAACAATGAGAGCCCCAGAAAACCCTCCAGTGTATACCAGAAAAACTACATTAGTTTCTTTAAAAAGGGGGGAAAAAAGTGAAAAGGACTAAAATTCAATTTCTATTTGCAAAATTACATTCCTAAGAAAAACCCTAATGGTGATATAAATATGTATAATTACTAAAATAAAATTTTCCATCATTCCTCAAGAAGCCTTCTCTGAAGCTTGGAGAAGGTGTTTTATGAGTTGCAGAATCGTTGGGCTCATTACAAGGGATTGAAGAATTGGAGGATAATCCTCCTTATCTGCTGCTGGAACATCTTCATATGTTGGAAGAGATGAGAAGTTCAGTACCCTGAGTAGTGCAGCAGCAAAATATCTGACAGGTATGTGACAAGTGAAACGGCTCCTAACTCTGTCTTCACATTTTGCTTTGTAAAAAGTGCCGCTGCTGCATTTCCACCTGTGCATTGATCCAAACTTCCTCCAAATGCTTTCATGGTGAACTCTGAGCATCTGTGTATTTTAACCAGGCTCCTTCTTCTTCTTTGAAGGTCAGAGGGAGGTGGAAGACACTGGTTCTTAACCACGGCCAAAGTGATCCGTGCTGAGAATGCTGATCCTGGGAGAGGAAAGAACTTTATAAGCCAAGAGAAAGAAGGGAATCTTCGTAGTGCTGCCTATAAACTTGCAGTTTGCTGTGAATGTTGATGGTGTAAAATGACCCTGATTCTGACCAATGACAACTGAAGACTACAAATTAAAAGTGATACATGTGCATGGCTTGTAAAAGTGAGACTCTGTTTGGTGTGTGGGATTGGTTATGTCAGAGGGTATTAGATCATTATGAACCCATTGGTATTTTGTTTCCTAGTTCAGTTTTGGGGCTCATTTCTTTCTTGATGTCTTGCTTGTATGAAGAAGTTCCTGCCATTGCCAGAGAGCAGACTGCATTCATTTCAGTGTTTACCACCTGACAATTCTGTGTTCAATTTTCTTCATGCCTCCTACCTGGCAGGTGAAGAGAAGTTATCAAGACTTCCTAAATCTGAGGATAGTCAGCATCTCTTGTCCTGCTTGCCTGGAAAGTACTCGTGTGCCTTTCAAGCCACTTTTCTTCATTGTTTCCAGAATTTCATCTGTAATGGAAAGTGCAGTGTTTATAAATGAGTTGAAATTGGTTATAAAAGAGAGTTCTAAGGAATCTCTCAAGCTGTGAAGCAAAGTTTATAAACTCTGTCCTATTATTCTTTCAGACAGGAATTTTTACGCAAAATAATCTCCCACCAAGAACAAGTAAAGCTCACAGTTTACAAACTGAAGTTCAGTGTTTTGCTAGAATTCTGTATGAAGCTAAACTGTAGAAGAAAGTGAAATTTGCAGCACCTTCTCACAAAAGCTGCCTAATAAACCAGGTGTGAAGAATAATCTTGACATCACATGATCATTTGTGGCCATTAAGCATTAGATGAGAAGGAACAAATCCAAATCTTTTCTCTACACCTGTAAAATGAAAGACATCACATTTCCAACTAAGCCTTTTAGGTTGACACCACCATTCTCTTCCATAAGAAAGAACTGACCTGGCTTCATTAATTAGTTCAGACTTAACTAATTGACCTTTCAGACTTGGAACTGAATTCTTGCAGAGCTGCTGGGGTCCTACATACTTTCATTTTCCAAAGTAGCTTGGGGAGTTCTTAGTTTTGATAAGTTTGCTTGCATTTTGGGTCTATCTGTGATCAACATTTTGATTTATACCATGCTAAACCTGGTTTGGCACATGTGAATGTCCAAGGACGGTGATCACCTGGATTATTTTCTTTAATTGTGACCAAGTAGAATAATCCTCCTGGTGAAAGCAGGTCTGGTACTAATGGGAAAACTCTATCCATTACTTCTCTGCCCTGTTTGCCACCAGCCCAGGATGCCTCTATTCCATGGCTTTTCACCTAGCAAGAAGGAAAGCAAAGATTGTCATAATACTGAATGATAGAACTGTCACAACAAGTGACAGTAGCAATACCGTTTTGACTGTGCATTTCAAATTTTTCCTACCTCTTCAGAAGGTGTTACCACATATGGTGGATTAAACAGCAGTAGATCAACCTTCCCATTTAATCTTGGAGATAATCCTTTTACCTGTAGGTGAAGTTGATGATTCGTTTGTGTGGGGTTTCTTTTTGGAAACATGAAGAATGCAAACATTTTGTAAAAATACAGTTACAGTTGGTCAGCCATTTTAAATCCCATTTATTGTGGCCTATGTATAGCATCTTTTATAAATATATATATTCAGGGTTACAGAGATGAGAAAATTATCTCTTCTCCATATCAAATGTTGTGAGAAAGCAAAAAGTAACAATATATGTAAATTCTCATTAAATCAGAAAATGCTGAGAACCAAGAACTGCAAAGTTTAGACAAAGGGCTATGACAATGTCAGGCCACTACAGAATTCCTTACCCAGGATTTTCCAAACTATATCTACAAAATTTTTTTTTTAATTAATTCAATAAATTTTTAGAGCTTAATTTTTAATTTTAGAGTTTGAGTAGTTTGCTGGGGTTTTTTTGCCTTGGCAGGGGGTGATGTCCAGAGGTCCCTTCCAACCCTAATTATTGTGTGACTCCATGATCACCAGTATTAAAAAATTGCACAAACTATGAAGGAGATACTATTGCAACATCTCTCTTACCAAGTCAGTAATGACAGGCTGCAGGTGAACATTGTTAAGCAGAGCTGTCTCCTGGGTACAGTAAGCTGCCATGGGGTTGATATCTGTGCATCTAAAAGGGAAATAGTACAAAGTTATGGGCTATTGTGCCTGGAAGTTTAACCCTATGAACCACAAGCTCATTTACAGAATCACAGAATACTCTGAGTTAAAAGAGACCCACAAGGATTCAACCCAGCAAACACAAGTGTAGGCCTAGCAATTTGTCTGAAAAATGGGAAAATGGATTTCTAGTCACAGCACTACTTATTTGTTACAGAACCTGAAGTAAATCATTCAGGCTGCACCATACTCTCAGAAATGCTCAACAGGCTCTCTTTGCTTAGATTTATGTATCTACAGAATTGAAAAAATAATAGTTTTTAAAATGTGAAAATAAGAAATATATATGAGAGGGCTAAGCATCCTTTATTATTGCATGCAACAGTTCAGGTGGTGTTGTACTTACATGTACAGTGCACTGGGTCCAAGGATGGAAGAAGCCAGAAATGTTGAAACCACACCAGATCCAGACCCTATTTCAAGGCAGATCTCGACTCTAAAGAGAGAAAACTCTGGATTACTTTTGTTTGTAACATACAAGAGCATTGAAACAGACACAGAATTGGTGAAAACAGCGTTATAGATCATGCTGTCCCCCCGAACAAGCTAAAGTACAGAATCATCGACTATCCTGAGCTGGAAGGGACCCACAAGGATCATCAAGGCCAACTCCTGGCCCTGCACAGACACCCCAACAATCCCACCCTGTGCATCTCTGGGATCAGCGTCCAAAGACTTCTCGAGCTCTGTCAGGCTGGTGCTGTGCCCATTCCCTGGGGATCCTTTTCCAGTGCCCCTCCAGCCTCTGGGAGAAGAACCTTTTCCTGATATCCACCCTAACCCTACCTGACACCTCTTCAGGCCATTCCCTCAGGTCACAGAGAGCAGGATCAGTGCAGGCCCCTCCGCTGCCTCTCATGAGGAAGCTGCAGACAGCGATGAGGTTTCCTCTTCTCCAGGCTGAAGAAGCCAAGCGCCCTCAGCCCCTCCTCGCACGGCTTCCCCCGCAGGCCCTTCCCCATCTCCGCAGCCCCTCTGGACGCCCTCTAAAGGCTTCAACGCGCCCGTGGCAGCCATCCCCCCTCAGCTCACCCCT
>VZTE01006663.1:247071-338754 GCA_013397775.1 Eulacestoma nigropectus
CCCCCCCCCCCCCGCCCCCCCGCCCCCCCCTGCCGTACCGAGCTTCCCGCAGGCTGCCCGCGTCCCGCTCCAGCGCATCGAGCAGCAGGAAGGTGTCCTCGGCCGGCTCGTACACGGCCGGGAAGGGCCCCCGCGGGCCCAGGTGCTCGTACCGTGGGGTGGGCAGCGCCATCCCGGCCCCCCGCGCCCGCATCCGGGGGAAGGGGAGGGACAAGGGGAGGGACGGGGCGAGATGTGCCCGCCCCGTCTCAGCATCGCCCGGTGGCCGTGCTCGCCCCGGAATTCCGGCGGGTGCGGTGCCGTCTGATGGCGGTGGTCCGGTGTTCAGCACCCTCCGTGCGGCAGCGTGCTCCGCCATCCCCGCCGCGGGGGCCTCTGAGGGCGGAGAGGGAGGGCGCTGCTGCTCCTGCCCGTAATTCCGGTGTCGGCTTCGCAAATTGAGTTTCCATCACGAGAACGGCCACAGGGAGTCAGCACAAACCCAAAGGAAAGAGGTGCTGAGGAAGTTTCTGAAACGCGCGGGGGAAACCCTTATACTGATAGCCAAAAAAGCTCTATTTTCTAGTCATAAAAAGACTACTTTTCTGTGATTCTTAGCCAGCAACACTCGGCAGCATCCTTATGTACCGACCCTGTGAGCTTCAGAGTCACAGAATCCCGCAATGCTTGGGTTGGAAGGGACCTTAAAGCTCGTCCCATTGCACCCCATCATGGGCAGGGACACCTTCCACCATCCCAAGCTGCTCCAAGCCCTGTCCAGCCTGGCCTTGGGCACTTCCAGGGATCCAGGGGCAGCCACAGCGTCTCTGGGCACCCTGTGCCAGGGCCTCACCAACCTCACTCAGTAAAAGAATTTCTTCCTAATATTCACTCTAAACCTACTCTCTGTCCATTTGAAGCCATTCCTTGTCCTGTCCCTCCAGGCCCTTGTAAATAGTCTCTCTCTGCCTCCCTTGCAGGCTCCCTTCAGGTACTGGAAGGCTGCAATTAGATCATCCCAAAGCTTCACTTTTCCAGGCTGAACATTCCCGACTTTCCCAGCCTTTCTTCCCAGCAGAGATGCTCCATACCTCTGACCATCCTGGTGCCTCCTCTGACTTTATCCAGCAGCTCCAGATCCATCCTGTGCTGGGACCCCAGAGCTGGAGGCAATACAAACAAAAACGAGGCTCTGCAAAATTAACAATTGAGGAAAAATTTTGGGGCACAGATGAGATTAATAATTTTCTCTACACAACAACACCCAAAGAAATTCTGGTCTTCAAAGCAGAAGAAAGAGTTGAACAGATTCTAATTCCCATTAAATGTCTGTGTTGGATTATTAATGCACTGAGCACTAAAATTCTGAGTGAGGTGTCTAGGTTAATGAAGGGAAAAGGTGATGTTAACAAAGTCAGTTCAATCAGATATCCAGAGATTAATATTCACTGATCCACAGATGAGGTTTTAACTCAAGGATTGTTTTTGTCCTGTCATGGAAATAAAACCACCAAGCTTTATCTTAAAATAGGCTTCTTGCTCCACTATCTAAAAAATGCAATTCTAGAAACTCAGAAGTTCAGAAAATTTCAGTTTCCAGAGTAAATTTATTCATAGACCTGATCTTGTACTAATATTACCTTTTAATTTAGAATGTTACTTTCTCTTCAGGAGACAATACCAGGGTTTTTTTAGCTCCAAAGGAAACATAGTAGATGCTGCTTCATTTCATCTGCCTTCCCAAAGTCTTCTGGTGTGCCAGAGAATCAAGTACTTGTGAAACATATTAAGCTTGCATAAAATTCCATTCCTTCGGCCAAATGAAGTCATGTTAGGAGACAGAATTTTGCACTGTGCCCATACTAGGAAAATTAATCCTTTGGATATATATTTTTAATCTCTCCAGGTGGTCAAGCTTTGGAGTACAGTAGGAGAAATGACTTCACCTTCCTCAGCTGTACTGGTTATTATTTTTGGCTGTTTCATACTTCATGAAATCTGGTTAATTATTATTGGTTGGTTTTTTTTTTTTAATACTTCTAAATCCTTGTGGGTGAATTTTATAAAACATTTATTTTTACTGCTTATATAACGACCTACCTAAAATGTTTTTCTTGGTAGGCAACTGTACTGTTTTTGCCAAAACAGATTCTATTTCAATTTTGGGAAATTGTTGGAAAGCTGATATTCCCGTTTTTCAGCGATGCCTGTGCCATGTTATTAAACTGGGCTTTATGGAGATGAAAAATTGATCTTGACAGGAATCATAACCATTTGTTTGCACTATGCTGTATGGCTTCATCCCATTTGGAATTCAGTGCCATGCCTCTCATACAGAATCCTTAACCCATGATTTCCTCTCAACCCGCAAAGACTTTCTCTGTAAAATTCTCAAACATTTCCCTGATGCGTCTCCTGGAAGAGACCTAGGCCTGGGCTGGACCTGTGAATTCTTCAGTTTTGCTGCATTTGAGGAAGTGGAGCTACCAGAATAACTGCAAAGAGAGAACTGCTAAGAGAAGGCTGGAAGAAACCTCATAATTTCTTTCTTCAACTGAGCGAGTATCTTCCTAAAAGTAGATAATTTTCTTGCCATCGTTATTTCTAATTAAAAGATAACTCTTCAATGCTCTAATAGTTAGAAACCTTATAGTTTGTGGCCTAAATACAGAGGGGATAGGTTTTATACTCACTCTTCTGGCAAGTATGTAAACTTAAGCAATTCTTTTCACAGTTTTTCTTGGTGGATTTGTAGGCAAAGAGAAGTTTTGCCCTCGTCATCCCTTGTTCTGCTTGACTAAATAAAACATGCTCTTAAAAGTTTCCTGTCACAAGACATTATTTTCATTTCTCTTACCACACTTCTAGACTTTCTGCATTTGGATTCAAGTCTGACTTCACCCTGAATGTGACTGGTACAAAATATTACAGATATAGCCTTACTGATGCTTTGAAGAATTTGCAAGCTTCATTATGTCTCGTGGAACTTTCGTGGTACATCCCAGGATCATGGTTGCACTTGCTTTGCAGAAATGCTTTTTGCCCTTTTGTGAGCAGCTGGTTTTCCTGAGTTTTCCTCAATAATTTCCATAAAGTGAGAATTCTGTAGCTTTTTATTGGTTTTAAGAGTTCCCTTTTTGCATGCCTATTGCTCACATTCTGATCATTTCGTTTTAAATTGATGTTTCCAGATGTCATGTTGTCATCACAGTGATGCCAAGGATCCTGATAAAAACGCTAAGCAAAATCAGCCCCAGGACTGATATTTCAGGGAATCACCAGCAGTAACTTTGAACCTGTCACTATTCCTTTTCAGTATGGTATATGGCTAACTCATATTCAGTTTTTTGTTCACTTCATGCTCCTGCTGCCAGCTCCAGCTTAGTTCATGCTTTTCCACATAACATGACATCTCAAGCTGCATGGGAACCTAAGCAGATCAATTTTTGGTGTTTAAAAATGGAGACAGACACTGCAGAAATGTAGCAAGGTGTCCTGCCTCTGCCACATGGCCAAAATCATCACGCAGCTGTTATTTTTAATTGTTATCCTGGGTCAGTGGTACAGAGGTCCTGCTGCTTTCCTTCTTGTCCTCTTGAACACATGTCCAAACCTTTTTGCTCTAGTGTTTAATATCTTCGATAGAAATGTAGAATCATAAAATGGTTTGGGTTAGAAGGGAAGTTAAAGATCATCTCATTCCAACCCCCTGCCATGGGCAGGGTCACCTTCCACTAACCCAGCCTACTCCAAGCCCTATCCAACCTCACCTTGAACACTTCAAATTTTAATAGTTCTTATTTTATATTATATGTTCTAGCTTCTAAGACATAGCTTTCTTAGTGATCAGTCTTTTACCCTATTTCTTTTTGACACAATATCATGCTTGAGATGGTTATTTAACCAATAAGCTTTGAAGCCTTTTCCTGCTCTCATTCATTCCCTTGCTTCCATCTCTTTCCTCAATCAAATATTTTCATCTCCTTCTGACCTTGTCATCCTTGAATAATGGCTCATCATTAACCTAAGGCCAAAATAGTAGTATCTTTTTACTGCTTTTCTGGCTATTAACTGAAGAACTATTGCTGCTGGTGGTGTGAAAACCACTTGGATGCTACTAATTTCTAGTCTTTGGATAATTAACTACTTTTTTCAAGTGTCACATTTCCCAATTACCCTTTCTAATCATATACCTGAGTTCCCTAACCTATCAAAAGACAACCCTTGAAGTTTATATTCCAGTAAAACTTCCCGTTCTGCACAGATACTGTCACATGAGTCAATGCTGGGTTTTACACACTGTTTTTTGTATTTCTAAGGTGAATAGCTCCAATCTCTTTTCACTTCCTTGCTTCCCTCCTGACTGGTGGAAATCCTTGCCCTTACCTCATTGCTGCAATGCATCATGGCACGGCTGTGGGATTTTTAGACCTGCTAAGGAGTGGTCCAGAGATGACATATTTGAGAGCAGGAATGCTGGATGCTTGTTTACAGCCCTTCCTGAAAAGATCCCAGAGCGCATGTTAAGCTTTAAAAACCAATTGCCAGCTCTTGAAAGAATTATAACATCACTCCAACGTTGAAATGCAGCTGCCTCAGGGGACAGGCAGGGAATTTTTAATAGTGCACAAAAGTATTTCAGCACTTCAGAAGAGAAAGTGAATAATGCCATAATCAACTGAGCAGAAAGGGAATGGTTAGTAAGTAGTCATATATAGTTGTTTTAACTGGATTTAGGCCAGAAACTTGGGAAAAACCTGCTGCTAATGGCAAAAAATGGAATTGGGGTTTTTAGGTCACCAATGACCAAGTCCTTTGGTTTTCATTTGCGTTTTAAACCACAGCACCTGAAGCAGCAGAGTCAAAGTGGAGCTTTCTTTTAGAACTGGTTACCAACATTTCCTTCTTCAGTGGGCAGGAATGATGTCTGATTTCCCCAGGAACTCACAAGAAATTAAGTTCTGTCCAGGCCTGTACAGAGAAGCAGCAACGCCACAGTCAGCTGGTTATTTAAATTAGAGAAAATAATAATTAACACCAATTTTGTCTCATCATAGGCATCTGAGTGGTTATAAATGCACCACACCAGGTCTTTACCTATTTTAATTTGTAATTTTATTGACTTCATCAGAGTTGTAGCTACTCTAGTGTTCATAAACAGAAGATGAAAACCTAGGGAGAACAATTATAACTGTCCTTATACATTTCAGGATAAATTTATTGTCATCCATCAGAAAATAAATCAGCATCATGGAAAATCAGGGAAAATCTGTATGAGATACCATAGGCATACCTTAGGTTAGCAGGAGAGGAAATAAAACTGGAAATACTACTGTACTATTATATATGTTGATGTTGAGGTATACAAGCATACAGATATTTTTAATGGCAAGAAATAAAAATGGTATTTTATGTAATAACTGTTACCTGATGGTGTCTATATATTTTTTAATATCATATTTTTTGTTTCCTGGTTTTGTAAAGAAGCTCATAAATGGGTGCTGGAAAGCTGTTGAAGCCAGGAAAAGACTTGGGCTTTCTGGAGGATAGATTAGGATGGGACACAGGGGAAGAGTAAGAATAAAATGTGATTGAAGCTTTTAAAATAGTGAATGTTGAAAAGTACTTCGTATGAAAGGAAGAAATTGAAACTATGAGTGAATTCTTGGGAACTCATAAAATTAAAGACAAGAAAGGTTTTCCCTGTCTGTCTTTTAGTATGAAAAGCTAATGAAGAGATATTTAAAAGGGTTTTCATTTCAAAACAACCCTTGAAATATTCTTCATAATTCTGAAAACACACATTGTTCAGTCAAAAACAGAATAGCAAAATTTGGCCCATAATGAGGGATTTTATGGCAGTACAAGACAGAAGCAAACTGCCACCAACAGAATCTCAGTGCAAGGGACTATGGATGAGAGGCCGTGTTTTCTATGGCTTTCCATAACTTTATATCAAGACTTTAATTACTTTTCTTAGCTTTTTTAAAGGAAAATTAAAAGAAAAAGACAGAAAAAAGCATGACTGAAGGAAGAAACTGAATATATTGTGGGAAGGAACCTGTAGATTAGCATATTCTTGGCTGAGTTAGCCTGATCTACAGTCAGAATGTGAGATTGGTGAAACTTTTTTATTTTTGGCTTGTAACATTTTCATTGGACTACACCCAAACTGAATCTTTGTCCAGCAACAGCAACCTCCTTAAGTTGTCTGTTTCTCACACTCACACCTGTTAATATATTTTAAAGGAAATACTAAAAATATGTTACAAGTAGAGACATAACACATGTCAGTAAGAATGAATGAGGTGATTTAGAATTAAAACCTTCAAGGTGCCTGCTTGGTGAGCCATGCTCCAAAGCATTGCAGGTTGACCTCAGCTGGATCCAGGAAAATTGCTATGATGGATCCTTGTCACTCCTATTCCCTCACTTTTGTCTCTTAGTGTGGGGCTCAAGTTTGCAAGAAATGTTGGAAAATATTTTGTGATCTGGTGGTGAGTCGAGACAAAGCTCTGGAGATCTGCATCTGCTGCATGTAAACTTGGAGGGCTGAACTCAAAGATTTTGTCTCTTTCAGCAGCAAATTCCCACCAGGGAGCAAAGAGGGATTTAAATTGCAAAGGCTGAGAAGTTGAGGAGCAACTCACAGGGACAAATTTCCTAGCAAGGAGAAACACAGAACAAACAAAAAAAACAAGAAAAATGCTCTTTGCTTTAGAAAGATCTAAACATTTCTTTTATTGTGTAAGATGAATTGCATTTTTTCCCCTTTTGCTGAGTCTGTAAAGGTTTTCATCAGCTGTCACCTGTATCAGTGGTACTTTGGAATATGCCAGAAGATTTGGGGGATATTTGAGTTCCTAGGTTCCTTTGGTGCCTAAATACAAGGGCTGCCAGCATCTAGGGGGTTTTTTGAGACTTAATTCAGGAAAGGGAAAAGGGAATACTAAGGTGGAGTGCTGCTTCTGAAGGGAGTAAATCTATAATATCCTCACTTTGCAAACAACAGCCTTTGGAAACATCACTTTTGGAATGTAATACCCTGAGCAGATGTTCAGTCAAATAAATATTTAGAGAGAGATGTAAGTAAGCTCTAGGAGTTAAAATATGGGAAAAGAATAGAAACTTGTAAATAGATACAGAGGTAAGGTCACTCTTTGATAGGTTCACAGCAATTGCACGTGGAAGAAAAATGTTATAAATCCTTTCTGACGGTACATATGTTAAAGAAAGCAAAACTAATCAATCACTGGGAGATAGGCTGGTGGTCTGATTAGTTAATGTAATTCTCCCAGGTCAAATTAATTTTTTCTAAAATATGCTAGATATTACCATGGAACCTATCGAATAAAAATTCATACAGCCATGTTTTTTTCATTGCTGACTTAAAATAACAATACTGAGCTTGGCATGAAGTAATTTCATGAGATTAATGACCAGCTTGGGTTAATGATCCTTGGCTGTGCTGCTGACCTCCATCCCCTCCCAGCCAGGCATTAATCCTCAGGAAATTTACTGCATCTTCATTGTTATTGCTCACACATGTCCAAGCCTCAGGAGCTGGGGCAGACATGTAAGTTGTGCTTTGCATCAAGAACTCTTTACAGAGAAAACCAAAGCAAGAACAGCTTTGGAACTTGAAAAAAATCAGGAAGGCAAATCATCTGATTTTGATCAAAGAATTAGTAACAGCCTTTGCTGTGCACTCTTCTCTCTGTATGAGTCTTGGAGCAATTATTGAAGAGAATTACAGAATACCAAAAATGTAGCCCTTGGCGTTGACTATCAGGGTCAGGCATTTCTGAAACTGCCATCCACTTTGAATTTAAATGCCAAGTACAATATTTTGCCTTGATGCAATTCTTCCAAGTACCATCCATCCTCCTTTCGCTGGAAATGGGGCAAATCAGAACAATGCTTTTCTGAAGGTATGAAATGACTGGGAAGGTTTTGGCTCATCAAGCCTTTTTCACTACCCAAGGGTCACATAATTAATTCTTCCACTTAGCTACAGCTTTCAGAGGGAGATGATGAGGCAGAGGGCTTGCCTAAGACCTTACAAAAAGCCATATGTAGAGTTATAATTAGAAAATGAGATGTTTCTAGTTAGTACTGATATTGGTGTTCATTCCTGAAGACTTTTTTCTTCTGTGTGTTAAGGATGTGATGTTTATTCACCTGATGATGGTGTATGAAACAGAGTTACCTGTTCTAGAACCAAGAATTTCATCAGAGCTCCAGATACAGAAACAAATAGGAAGAAAAGTAAGTTATATGATCCTCCTTTCTACAGTTGTTTGAACTGGCAGTTCTGGGGGGAAAAAAAAAGAAATGACACAAACCCCATGGCTGAAATCAGACATAAATACTTCCCTGTATCAGAGGTCATGCCATTAAATTTGGATCTAACTAAACTTCTTCTTCCTTCTGAAAATGAACAAACAAGAAGTTTGAGTAGGAAGACATCCTAGAATTCTTCAGCCATGTTAGTTAACGTCTGTAGAATTTATTTAAGCAAAAACACCTTTCCTTGCAAATTAAAGGCTTTGAAGACCTTGGCAGATCCATCTTCTTCCATTTTTTTGTGACTTTCTTGTCTCAGTTCTTTACCACCTCAGGCTCTGCACTGCCTCCCAGCAGCATTCTGGCTAAGGGGAATTGCATGGAAACCTTGGAAGTGCTCTATTTTAACCAACTGTGCAGATAACCCGTGAAAAGCGCCAGGAATTTATTTCCCCCATAAACAATTCATCACAATGTCTTCCCAGCATTCCCACATCTGCCAGTCTGAGAGGCAAATACCTGAGGAGCAGGAATAAAACACCTCCTAAATGTTTTATTTCCAGGGCAGTTTCTGACTCTGTGCAGATGTGGATGGAGCAAGTGAAGGAGTGGATTTCCCAAGAGAATAAAAAGCATCAAAATGCTTTTTAAGGACTTCATGAAGACTGTTGTGCATTTTTTAATGGCAATAAGTAGAGTCATCTTTCTTCCCACACTATATATAACTTTGTAAACCTTCCATCAGAACTATTTGCATGTAACATAAGCTGCATCCAAAAATCCAGTAAAGTCTTTACACTGTGAACGTTTTATTGATAGTTTCCCTATTACATTTTCATAACTAAAAAGTACAAACAATTTGGCTTTTCTCTAAGAGGATTTTACTGAGATAAAATGAGAAGTTCAGGAGTTATTCAAAACTCTTCTTTTAGTGTAAATTTAGTATCTTGCAGTGCAGGGGTGGGGGGAGAAGAAGGAAGATTTTCAGGAAGATTGAAAGAACTTAATAAGAAAATATGTAAATAACAGAACTTTATTGTTTCAGCCAATCCATGACACAAACTGAAAGGTTTTGTTCTCCATATCTCTTTTGACCTCCTGGCGTTTCACTAACATGACGTTTATCTAAAAATTCTTTTTTCAAATATTGGTTCTAGTGTCACACTGACATTGGAATATGAGGGATATTTTTAGAAATGTCAGCAGTGCAGATAATGAACATTAATGATTTAACTAAGAGTAAAAAATTATGGATGGCTCATCACTCAACACTATTCCAGCTCTGTCTCAATATCCCATACCTGAGGCAAGCATCCTCAAATAGTTAGTTCTTGATTAACAACAGCCTGCTTGAAAAGATTTTGAGAAATGGAGAGCTATTGACAGTGAAATACACAGTTTCAGTATCCCATCAGAGATTTCTCTCTTTTCTCCTGGCAAAAAAGGAATAAACTAATGAAGAGCTCAGGTTAGTAAATATATATATATTCCTTAACTTCTGAATGCCTCACTTTAGAACTAGAATTCATAAGTTAAAATGGCTAATGTGCATGTAAATGAAGAAGATGGATTAAATTAATATACTCTAAAATTAAAAAAAAATCCCTGCCATAAAGTTAATGGATGTGTCTGCAATAAAAGCAGTTTGTCTGGAGATCTTGATGTCGATATTTTTCTGCTTTGTTAATGATGATGTTCAACAGTCTGCTCCAGACAGGACAGATAAGTTCCATCTGGATGGAGGCACCAGGGCATTGCTACCTGGCAAGAGGCCTCTGGCCGTGCTTGAAGGCACTCCCTGGTTCAAATCCAATCTCTGTCCCTGGCTGTGGACAGGAGCAGATGTGTGGACAAGAGCAGAACAGGGCAGAGGTGTGAGGATATTCCCATTACCGTGCTTTGTCTTACACTACATATAAGGCATGGAAGGAAGTGTTTCTTTTTCTGATCCCCCAAAATTACCAAGCAACATCCACCCAGGGCAGATACCCCAGCCTTCCCCTCCTGATGGTGGGAGAGCGAGTCTGTCGCTGCTGTGGCACAGGGAAGGACAGATTCGGACTCTCTGTGGTTCACAAATGGCAAATTTGGGGGCCATGGAGAGTGGGGGCGGTAGTGAGGACAGGCTGCACACTGCTGGCCTGATTCAAAGCTACGTGGAGCACCTGACACAGCTGAGTCTTGGACAGGCCTCTAGAGGGGTCTTCTCTGACCTGTTTTCTTGTGAGGAAATAGAGAAAATGCTCAAATCTACCACTGCACCCACTTTCATCGACCTGAGGGGTTTAGACAGTCCTTTCTCCCATGCAAGAAAGGACCAAAGCCACTGTGGTCATTCCTGACATGTCCTTAAAGATATCCATGATAAAGCCCCCAGAGTTTTCTAGGCAATCTATTGCACATCTACACTTAAAATTAGAAAGAGCTTTTCAAAATGCCTATTCCAAAAAGCTTTCTTTTCAGTTCAAGCCCGAGGCTCCTTGTTTCCAGCAAAGAAATAAGGTAACTCCTTGCAATGTGTCCTGCAGTGAAAGATTGTTGTCGTGTCTGCCACTTTGGGCACTGTGGTGTTTAATACCAGCTGGAAATTCGACTCCAGATAAGCCCCTGCCCTTCCTCCCTGCTCCCTTTGGTTAGAAAGGGACAAAGGCAGAGACTGAGGGTTGAGATAATTTACTGAAAGCAAACAGCAGTGGGGTGAGAAATGCACAGTAACAGCAGCAACCTGTTTGAGTAGATCAAGATTAAACACAATCACACCTGATTCAGTCTATATGTGCCAGAACAAGAGGAGAACCATCACTCCTTCTGCTCTATTCACATCACATTTACTGCGCAGAGAAAGTTCCTTTCTTTGTGCAGGACAATTTCTTTTCAAAGGGTTTCTTTTTTCTCTCTAGCCCTGCCAACATTCCTTTCACATGAGGAAACTTGAACAGATTTAAGCCCTTGTTCAGAGCACGGTTTGTAGTACAAACATGCTACAGTTGTCAACTCACAATGCCCAAGCACACAAGGGCAAAAACAGACTGAGGTCCCAAAACATAATTTTAGAAAGTGGTACAATAAATAAGTGTTATAAAAGCAGATCACTATTTTGTGATCTGTTCATGAAAACTGGTAAAACTAGTCATGTCTACAGGATTTAAGATATATACTCAATAATTAAAATGTTCAATATAAATACAAATTTACAAAATAAAATACAATTTACCTCAGCACACTTTTGCTACTTCTGCTCGGATTCCACAGGTTAGCTTTATAACGCAGCCTAGGAGACAAGAGTTATTATTGAAATTCCACCTGTCCCCACTGGTATGTACCCAAAACCAAGGCCAAGTCTAGCATGATGTCAAAATGAATCCACTCACCCAAGAACAGCATTAGCCTAACTGCAAGCATTTGATGTTATCCAGACACTCGTAGAAAAGGGAGAAAAGCTAAACTGGGCTGAATTTTTGCTAGGGAAAATATGCAAAAACGAGGTGCTAAGATTTCTGCTGAGTATTCATCGCTGAAAGTTTTTTTTAACCTTCTCATGTAGAGTGGGTTAGTTCTCCTGCTAAGCAAAGGGATGACAGCAGTATATGCACATCTTGCATCCTAGTTGAAAAATATGATCAATTCCAAGCGCTTATGCACGTGGTTAGAGTGCAGATTCATGGATCAGCTCCTGGAAGCCTTACCTGTTGAGAGGACAGAATAAACCCCCAATCACTTAGATGTATTGCAGTCCCAGTCCCAAGGGGGTCTTCTAAGACAACAAAATTCTCTATTTGTTTGCATGTGGCCACTCATATTAGTTTTTAAGCTGTCTGACTTTTTGTGAAGGCTGGTTTTTTGCATAGTGTGTCTGCAATAGGTACTGTTTGGAACAGAGTACTGGGTTAGATTTTTCAAGATTGCTTCCATTAATCCTTAAAAAAAAAAAAAAAAAGAGGAGGCTATCTACAAATAAACTGGCAGGGAGGGAGGTCTGAAGCCACAATACACTGGGGTTTTTGGTGGCAATGGTTCCATTGGTTCCATTAGTGGAGAACTAGGTTACTAAGACAAAAAAGATTGTCACCACTCAATGATTTAATGGATGATTTCTATTTCTCTCCATTCAGTTGCGGAGTCATCCCTTTTTGGTGTCCGTAAGGTTTGTTAAAGTCAGAGCTTCTTTCTGGTGTTGTGTTGCATCTGAATTGGTTAGGGTAATAGTTAAGATGCAGCTCATGAATGGATATTTTTCCCCTGAAAGAGATATTTAAGTGAAGACACTCAATATTATTTTGGGTGGATTTATCAAGAATACAGGACCAAGGGGAAAAAAAAAAAGGAGAAGGGAAAAAAAAGGAAGGAAAAGTTCCAATATTCCCTAGCAGATAAATCTGTAATGACTAACTGTATCTGATGGTTGTAGTAGCATTCTGCTAAGCAATGTATACAGTTCCTGTAGTGTATAATTTGTCAGGACACTGTTGTTCCTTGAGAACGTGGAATTCAAATGCCTCAACGTTGGAAACACACTGTAATTAAAATTGCTGCTTTATTAATGGGTGGTTTGTGAGCTATGTGATCCTCCACTCCAGCAAAGTTTGAAATAGTCCCAACAGTTATGGCTGAACTGAAATAAAACCCAGAAATTCACCATAAGTGCAGGGAAAAAGCATCTGTGTGGGTCAGAGAGTATAAGCATGAAAATATCTGAGAGTTTGAATTGAAGCTCAAATAATAGTTTTAAAAACACAAGTAGTCTGAGATCTGCATGATTTTCTTTGCCAGGCTATACATGAGATCATCTTTGAAATTTTTTTAGGAGGGCACTGATGAGTTCAGAGGGAGCTCTGTTAAGCTTCAGCATTCCTAACACAATGCCACAGCACAGGCAGTAGAAGGTGCTCTTGTAACAGCAAACAGCGGTGCTGGATTTGACCAGTGAGAGCTCAGAATCCTCCTGCCCCTCATTCACCCTGTGTTCCAAAAGCCGTGGAGCCAAAGGATTGCTCAACCTGATTGTTTTTAATCAAGCAAGGCCAGCTTTAGCCACACTGGAGTGGATAGAGAGAGAATTCCTTCATGGTATGGGGACTTACCCCATTGCTTTGCTCCCTTTCTCCAGTCCTCTATCCACAGCACCTGGCTTATCCCACACCCCTGGAAGTTCTGACAGCTCTGATGATGCAGAATATTTCTTCATTTAAATAGACTGGAAAAGTTAATTTCTACTCAATATGGTTTTCCTACATATCCATTAGGATAGGTGAGAGTGAAACAACTTTTACTGCTTCACGGTGTCAGATGTTGGGAATTCTATTCCTGCAGTCTTCAGGAAAGGGAGCTGAGCTTTTTCCTGAGCAGCTGTTAATGGTGAATGGGAGAAAATTCAACAGTTTTTCAGTTGTTTTAACATCCTCTCTGTTTTTATCTGAGCAGTGCGCCTACAACAGAGCTGACACTTTCCAAGCCCTTTCAAATGCCCAGGTAAAACAGAGCATGAAATTGTGAAAAAGGATCTTGTGACTGGACAGTTGTTGATGGTTTCTGGTTCCCACTGTTGGGACATGGATCTCAGCACTCATAGGATGAGGTCTGTGGAAGGGAAACAGATAAGTAACACATGTTAACTGATCTGGAACATTTGAAAAAAATGTTAACATTTTTCTGTAGACATTAATGGATGAATTTCAATTTGTCCCTTCAAGGCTTAAAACAACTTACAGCTGTTACTTGCTAGGGGAAGGCATATTTTAATTCTTACTATGCCCTGGAAATGACTGTGTGTTTTCACTCGCATCTTAGTATCAGTAAGCCAGTACTCCTAGAATTGCTCTTTAACTAAGTCCCTTCTTTGGATTTTTATAGTTCGTGGTGATTCCCTATCTGAAGAAGAGTAAGTGCTAGTGAGATTTTTCCTGAAATTTAAAGGAAGAAATTATCTTGGGTACCTTTTACAATAATGTTTCCTGTTTAATGACAATATTAGTAGCCAGACAAACCAAAAGGGCACATGCTTTAAGAAGCCCCAAACATCACACATATTGATTAATACGTAAGAACTTGTTAATGTTTAGAAGAAAAAAGTAAAGTGATGTTTTTGAAGTCACAAGAACAAGTTTTTTTCCTTTTATGTCTTAAATGTGATTCTATATTTACAGCTTACTGCAGTTTTGCTCATTAGCGATGACTGAAAAGCTGTGCCAACAGGTTTCCATAAAAAAAAAAAGTCAAATAAAAAGAAGAAAAAAAGGAAATGTAGAATTACATGATTATATGTCTAGTTGGTTGTTTCTGAAGCAAAAATTGGTGCATTGCAAGGCACAGAATTCCAATGCAACAGGCATTTCCCTAAATGAACTGCCCTGTTCTGCACAATATATAGAGATTATCCCTTTAATAGTTTTGGCCTTTAAGCTGGCACAGTAACCCCCACATCCTCAAACCGTACCACCAGGCATCCTGATGCTTTTTTTGGCAGAACATTTGAACAGAGAATACATGACAGATAAAAATGATGAACTCACTTAGAGAATTATCCCTGTCTCCTAAAAGACGATACCACTTGTTACAAGCCTAGCCACTGCTATTATATCTTCTAGTAGTTGAAGTTATCATAGAATGATAAAATCACAGGATGGTTTGGGCTGGAAAAGACCTTGAATATAATCTGGTTCCAACCCCCCTGCCATGGGCAGGGATGCCTTCCACCAGATTATATTGATGCTTAAAGTAGCACGAATTTATGGAAATGATGCACTGCCCTGACAGGGCACTGCCTCTGCTGCCTTAGAGACAGGACCAGTAGGGACCAGTGTGTCCTCACACTCTCAGCAGTTTCCACTTGCATTTTCCCATGTGTATCCTTCACAAAATTCACTCCTTAAATGGCTCTGACGTTCCCCCAGCCACCTCCCTCCCCACACCCCATCAGAGGACCGATCATCACTGAGGGAAAAGAGCCAGACCGGGTGTTTTTCTTAGATGGATTTTTGGCAAATGGGCAGACAGTGGAGAGCACGTTATGAAGCGCAGTTGCCAAGTCACAAGGCATTTTCCTGATCTTCTTGCTCCTCTCAGCTCTGCCTGATGCAGAGATTTGGGTGCAGCTACTTTGTGATGCTGCATTCCCTAGACCCACATTGCTCACTGTCACCTCTGCCAGCTGACATTGGGTCTTGTGCTTCCAGCATCCTCCTCTTGTTTCTGGAAGTTGTCTTTTCATCATCCAGGTGCCTGGGCAACCAGTGTGGTTCTGGTGCATCCTGTCCTAGCAGCAGACAGAGGAGTTTCAGGAAGATTCATTGGCCTTTTTGAGCCACACATGATGTTTTTTATGAGCAGACGTAACTGCACCAAGCAGAGACAGACAAGAGCCAGGAGAACACAAGAATTGTGCAAACCCCACGCACATTTATGTCATGGATCCTGATGTCCAGCACCCTCTTCGACCTCATATTCCACTTCCTTATGAACACAACCTACCAGCCATGTTACACCAGGCAATGTTTTTTCAGTGTGACCTCTGAGGCATTGAAGACATAATTAAGACATCTCAAAAAACAGGCAGGCTTTGCATCCTCACATCTGGAAGCTCTAGATTTGTGCTTGAAAGTCCCCTGAGGTCTTTCAGAAATGCGGCTTTCTGTTCTCCAAATTTTAGTTTAAGATGAACAGAGCAGGATTTCTGCTGGGTCTGGGTATGTCCAGTTCAGCACTTTGTAATTAGTTTGCTGATTTCACAGAACACTGCATGTGGTGTGCAGCAAGTGATTGCAAAATGAGTAATAACTGGATCCATAAAAAATGCGGAGCTTTGGCCCATGATGGATTTCCAAACAAAAGCCTTGGATGCTGAATATTATTTTGATTTTTAACACCTGTAAGCAATGGAGATTTATTTCTCCACCACACTCCTGACCTGAAAATTTATTTAGCTCGTATTACAATCAGGCTTATCTGGGGTTTAAGGTTTAACTTCTGGTTAAGCTTCCAGATGTAATTATTGTTTTAAGATGGGTGATTGTACCTATTCCAGTGATGCTGTGCTGCTTCAGCAGATTTTTCATTCTCATGCATGCATTTCTTTTGTAGGTTATCTTGGCCCTACAGGAAACGTTCTTCACGAATCTCTCGAAATCCCAGAGCCTTCACCTTTATAGGGCTTTTACATGCATTCTTATAGGAAAGAATTTCTGACAGGCTGTAAGAAGTCTGATAATTTTAGTTCTGGTCTGGACATTGGGGTTGTGCAAGTGTGCTGTAAGAGGCTCTTCCTTATTCTCCTATACCTTTTTACCCAATTGGCTCAGTGAACTAGCAGTAATTACCACGTGTGACATCTGAATTTAGGACTCCCCTGGCACTCAGTAGAGAGTGAATTGATGTCACTACAATAATACAGTAGATTTTTTTGTTTGCAATATATTAAAACATGCTTTTTATTTTGATATATTTTTGTTCTCCTCTTGCATTCAAACTATTCCCAGCTATTAGAGGAGAACACTGTAAATTCTCTTCTGATTTATGGAGCTTGAAATAATTTTCTCCAGTTGAACTTATCCTGCTGATTGTATGGTCAGCACATGTTAAACACTTACTCTGTAAAAGCACTGCTAAGCTAATTAAACTCAGGAGAAAACTCCCAAGAATTTAAGAGAAGCTAAAGTAACAATGTTAATTTAAAATAAATTGAGCATTCATTGTTTTAAAATGGGTAAGTTAAAAATATCTGCAGGTGGATCAGAGGCTGGACATGCCCTGGCTGAGTGCCATTTTAATTAGTATTTTAATTACCGCATTTATTTAAAGTAGGGACGTTCCTCTACATACCTGGGCATTCTTTTATTTTTTAACAGAAGAGTTTCTTTGCTTTTCTTCAATTTTATTTTAAAATGCTGTTTGGATTTGTTAACAGTTGATTGCTTACCTTGGAAAACAAGCTTCAAAAAAATATCCAAAGCAAAATCGTTTTGTGCAACACTTTAGAGTGAGGGTACAAACAGAGTGACCTGCAGTCTTTAATTAATAGACACAATTTGCTATTTATTGACTTGTGGGTTTAATTGGTAGTGCTGTAGGAATTCCAGGAGTAGCTGAAGATTTAAATTCCTCCAAAAATATGTTGCCAAGTTGTCCTGCCTCAAATCTGCAAGAAGAATGTTTTTGTTTATTCAGCCTTTCGAGTGCTTCATCCACATATTTCTAAGTAGAGCTGATCTGGGTTTTTGCTGAGGGAAAAGGTTCTCTCCAGACCTTGATCAGGGCCAAACCACACATGTTTGTGTGCAGATGGCCGTACAGGAGGCAAATTACAGTCTCCTGGAGCAAGGAGGGAACACTGATGCTGTTTGTTTCAGGTGGGGTGTGAACTTGCCTCCTGAGTGGCTGTACAAAGAGGAGAGCTGGCCTTCTTCTGAGAGTTTCATCTGTGGTAGAGGGATTGTACTGGAGTGTACAGTTCAGTAAAAAAGTGAAAACTCAGAAGCCAACATCCCTTGAGTTGCATTGAACATGAAGTTCTGTGATTTGTCTTCCAACCTGAAAAAGCCCCAGAAGGTGTTCTGTGGACATTGCAGCAGAGTTGCAGCAACATGTTCCTACCTGGATCGCCTCTAACAACAACTAATGAAAAGCAGGAGTCAGCTTGTAGAACTTGTGCAGATGGACTTGCTGGCAGTGCTGGTGCCACCTCCCTTTCATCCAGGCACCTGATAAGCAGGGCACAGGGTTATCACACGCTCTCTCACGGGCCTTGAACCTACTTCCTCTGCCAGAGGTGCCAGGGAGAGATTCCACTCTCGACCAGGTTTCTTGGGCAGTGAGTTCCTCAGTTAAGAGAGTTCAGCCAACTCACAACCTTTTTAGCTCATTAATACATTGCTGACAGGGGCCTCAGCACCAGTGGCTCTGATTTGTGCCTCCTGTGCTGTGTTGCTTACTGATTTCTGCAGTCCCACGTGCACACCCAGTTCCTTGGAGTGACCTTTCTTCTAAATTTACACCCCTGCTCTTCCCTTTCTACTTCATCCCTTGTCCTTTGTTTTTGTCACCCTACCAAGACAAGGGATTGACAACCCCTGGACAGCAGATTATAAAATCACGACAGAATTTGCACAGAATAGGGCTTTCCAATGAAAAGTGCCTTTACTTGTTCTGGTTTTGAGCTCTGTCTTCTGAGAAAGACTGTGCTTGCATTTATGTTCTTTCAGTTACTCCTTTTCCTGTCTCTGGAGAGCTGCCTGCTCTTCTCATCATTCCAACACTGCTTTTTTCCCCGTTTCTGCCTGTACATTGCACTGCTTTCTCAGAGTGCTGTGATATCTCTGCACTGTGATGAGGTGGAGTGTGACACTTCATAACAAAAGACAAAGTTGTGTTGGGTTTTCTTGGCCAGGCTTGGTTTCAGGATTGGTGAGAGAAACAAATTTGAAACCAGGATATATCTATGTGGATCTAAAATTTAGCAGCTGCTGAATAGGCAGGAATTTCTGCAGGGATACAGGAAAGGAGTTTATATTTCATATTTCTTATGAAAATGGTAAAAGGTCCAAATCAACTAAACAAGCTCCCTAAAGCATTTCCTGTTATTTATAGAAATCCTAAGACATCAAGTTGCAAAATTAAGCACCTGATTTAGGAAGTGCCAGTCATAAGATTTTCTGGCCAGTCTCAATACCTCTGAATTATGATTCTGTTCTGCAAGAATTCGGGCCCGCCTCTCATTTGCAGCATGTGAAACACTGCAGAGAAGTTCTATATTTCGCTTATATGTGCAAGAGGATTTGTTTTTGCAAATTAAGTGTTCTTCTCACACTGGTTGAGGAAAAACTCTGCAGATGTATTGTCTTGGACCTTGCCTGCAGTTTATTAAATGTCTCCTGCTGAAGAGAGGGGTTATTCCCTGTCCCAGCTGAGTAGCTTTGCCTTGGGTTGCACAGAGGAACCTTCAGCAAACTCATATTAACCACGTGCAAGAGACTTTTTGCTGAACTGGGCCCTAGAAAATGATGCCTAGAGAATTCCAGGATGGGTCAGGCTGGAAGGGACCACAGTGGTTTATCTGGTGCCACCTCCCTGCTCCAACAGGGCCATCCCAGAGCACAGGGCACAGGAATGTGTGCCCACAGCTCTGGAATATCCCCAGGGAGGAGACTCCACAGCCTCTCTGATCTCTGTTCAGGGCTGGGCACTGCCCAGGGCAGAAGTTCTGCCTCCTGTGCAGGGGGAATTGCTGGGCTCAGCCCCTGCCCGTTGCTCTGGTGCCATTGCTGGGCCCCCAGAGCAGAGCCCGGGTCCTGCTTGGAGCCCTCCCTGCACACAGGGACACCCAGGGAGAGAAGTGACACCCAGGGCTGAGGGCCCCTGTGAGTGCAGCATCCCCCCTACCATCACAGGGCTTCCTCAGAGAGAGCTGTGACGCTGGACCAGACCTGGATGCCCAACATCCAGGGACATCCTGAGGACTCCTGAGCTGGCTGCTGACCGTGTTTGACTCTGTGTAGTTCGTCCAAGCTGAAATCCCGATCTCTCATGGCTGGAGCAGATCAGTAACATTCTGCACTGGTCTTCTGGCGCCTCCTCCAATTTGGAACCCTGCCCAGCTGTATCAAGTCCCCAGGACTTTTTGTTCAAGCTGGCAGGGGTTTTGCCTTTTTTAACCATTAATCACTAAATTGTGCAAAGTGGAGAGTGGGAGACAGGGCATTGTATAGCCCCAGACATAATAAATAGTTTACCAAGGATATTGCGTGAAGTCACATGGAGAATTCTTTAGTTATTTATCTTTACTACGCACCAGCTGAGAGCAGACTGGATTGCATTTGCTGACAAGATATGTGTGCCATCAGGAAAACATTTTATAGAGCTACCACAACAGTCCAGATATTATGCTAAGAATAACAATGACAGCACTCACATAGTACCTGAAGGACTCCTTCCAGTCAGAGGATGCTTTTAGGTGCACAGATGGAAAAGATAACAAATTTGCCTCATCAGGAAAAATTTGAAAGCCAATTAAAATATTTTTCCTTTGCAAGGACTGTGATTTGGCAGCTGATTTTATAAATGTTCTTTAACTCAAACAAAACTGTTTGCCATTAAAAAACCCCTTGTTCTTTTGCTCTTCAGTTGCGTAAGACAAGCCCGAGACAGACATTTTATTGCTGAAATCTGTTTAAATTTATCTTATGACTAATTGGGCTTTGATTAAAGTATAATAAAACATTAAGCGTCTGTAGGCTGAGTCCAAAAACTACTTTTCCTTTTTTGCAAAAGATGATTTTTGAGTGTGTATGACTCAATATTTCAGTGCTCTGTAGTCTAAGGAACTCCTGGTACTGTAAGTACTTGCAAATGGCACTTACAATTTGTGGTTACTCGTAGCGTGTAGCAATTTGTGGTTACTTGCAGAAGAAAACCTCCACATAATTTACCCTATTGCTGTGCTATCTTTATAAAAAATCACCATGATTTGATTAGCTTGTAAAAACCAGCAAATCTTTACTCTCAGGGTGGGAGCTGGGAACTCCACGTCTCCAGGACTGTGAAGGATTTGAAGTGTCTCCTGCTCTGAGCATCTGCCATAAAATCCCCTGACTAAGCCCCTAACTCAATGTTTATTGCCATTTATAGTCTGCTTGCAGTTGCCATAAGCTGAAGGGTGTCTCTTCTGGTTTCCTACTGTTTTCATAAAGAAAAAAAGGGATGTAAATAATACAAACAAAAGTTTATTTCTTCCACCCCTCCTCTGCCCTCACTGACATTAAACTGAAGAGTCCCTAATGGAGGAGCTGGCCTCAGGGTCAGTACAGCACTTGGAATAATGCTTGACGTCTCTTCTATTTTTGCATCTTTTATTAACACTCTGGTTTCTTTTTCTGACTTTCTCATGGGAGTACTGATGTGCCAGTAGTAAGGCTATACATGATCCATTCAAATGCAGTTTTCCAGCTCTGCCCACTGCTGGTATCCATCCCCACGGGGTTTTCAGGTGTCCTGCTGTCCTAAAAGCTCAGCCATGCAGAAAAAATTCTCTGCCCCAAAACCTGCAACTGTGAAAGTGTGAATTTATTCCCTTACATTGAAAGAGCAATTATAAAATTTAGATGCACAATCAGAATTTCTCTTCCTCCACTCTCTGGGGTTTTTTTTACCAGAAGGGAAAAAAAATTAAATACAAAGTACTTGGTGAAAGGTCTACATTTCTGAGCTCATACCCTGAACAATAGCACAGAAAATATGGCATGATATAGTTTCATTCCTATGTAACAGCAGCTTTTATGGCATTTTGTGGAGTCCACAAGACATATTTGTCCATCTTCCAGCTCTGCAGGCTTCTGATCTTCTTGAAATTCAAGCTGCATTCTCCTCGACTTCTTGTCACGATAACTTCCCACCAGCCAAACTGTGTCTTGTATTGCATTTATGCAAGCACACATTCTTCAGATTCTGTTTCTGGTTAATCTTTCTCATTCCTTGTCTTGCAGAGGCTGTCTGGAGAGACAGGATTATGGCCTTGGATTTGGAACATATTGATACGTGATGCAGAGCAGAAATCCATTAACTGATGATGCAGAACAGTAGAACATATGGAAACATGATGCAGAGCAGAACTCATTTTTCCTCGATGGATGTGGCTTTGCAGTACTCACAAGGGGCAGAAATAAGAATAAATATCTACTTCAGGAAGAAAAAAGTATTATGACTCTTAATATCAGCAGAAATATATGAATTTTACAGATCTGTTTGCCGGAGCACAAGTGCAGCTCTTGTTACACATTAGAGTTGCAACCACATGTAATTTAGAGGCTAAGGTGGGGTGGTCCAAAGAATGGGATCGCAATAACAAAGTTTTCTAATCTGGTTATACACCTCTATAATGCCAAATAACCTTTCTTCTGTTGAGTTTTCCAGAGGACCTCTTAAGAGCATGATGATCAGCATGCAGAAATTGCAAAATTCCTGTTTCAAAGGTGGTTGCCCTGGAAGTCTTTCCTTCCAGGCAGCAGGTTGGTCTATGTGCTATTGTGATTTTGCTTGACCTGCAGGATGTTGCTCCTCAAAAGCCACAGATTATTCTGGTCTGTGTACAGGAAGCTTCACTTGCTGGCTCATTGAAGGCAAGGGACATTGAACAGCATTTTAAGTGTATGTTTCCTTCATCCTCAGGCTCTTGCAAATCCCAGGATCACAGAATGGGTCAGGTTGGAAGGGACTACTGGAGGTCAGCTAGTCCAGCCTCCCTGCTGGAGGAGTCTGCCTGCACTGACCACTGACTTCCACTAATGATGCCCTTAAACATCCTGCCAGCATTTGCACGAGTATTTAACACATGTGGAGATGGATTCTGCAGCTTCTCCTTGAGGGACATAATTTTTCCTCAGTGTCACAGAGTAGTCTGTCAGGAAAATGGGGTGTGGGATGTGCTGAGTGTCACCTTGCTGACTGTCCCCTACAGTTCGCAGCCGCACAAAAAAGGCGAAATTGTCTTACTCCTCATTGCTCAGCATCTAAAATCTCTTGATATAACCACTCTTGTAGGCTTGGTTTACTAGTTGGAGTCATCCCTTGAAGGTGACGAGTTTGAAGTGTGATGTGTGCTGAGGGATCACTGAGCAACACCAATCCAGTCTCCCTTTCCCCTGCTTTGCAGCCTGCCTTGTCTGCTTATGTATGAGCAGATCTCAGACCTTTTAGGAAAAAAAAAAAAAAAAGAAAAAAGTGGAGAAGAAAAAAAGAACATGAATCAGACGTAACTCCATCAGTAAAAGAGTACCAAATAATAAAGACTAACGTTTCACACAACCTAAGAAATTTCAGGCTGAACTAACCCACACCCATGTCTTACCCACAAGCTGACTCTGCTGGCTCTAAGGTGCTACAGATGCCTCTGGGCCACCAAAGATGATGCTTCAGGCCTCCAGCAGCACAGATTCCAGGGCATTTTCAGCAGCACAGTGAGATCTGAAATGCTGTTGGCAGCTTGGCTCACCAGCTTCCAGAGCGTGTGACAGCTCAAATTTGCAACCAGTGGTACAAGCCATTGACTGAAGGCTTCACATCCCAGCCCTCAAATGCTCAGATGCTCCTTCCCAGAGCTGCTTCCCAAAAAGAGCTGGCACTCTCCAGAGAGCTTGTACATCTTGTTTACCTCCTGGCTTATACTGAGTTAAATGCAGGCAAATATCAGAGACCAGCTCTACTTTCATCAGGGAGGAGAGCCTGTGGAGATCATTTCCTCTCCTGAACCTGCCCCATGTCATATTGTCCTGCCTGTGCCTTGCCAATGGCATCCTGGCCTGGATCAGCAATGGTGTGGCCAGCAGGACCAGGGCAGTTATTGTTCCCCTGTACTGGGCACTGGTGAGGCCACACCTCATCAATTCTGGGTTCAGTTTTGGGTCCCTCACTACAAGAAGAACATTGGAGAGTGTCCAGAGAAGGATAATGGAGACAGGGAAGGGTCTGGTCAGCGCAGACCTGTGGCCTGCAGAGTCCCTCAGACAAGGCAGACTGAACTCTCCTGTTGGAGAAGGTGTCTGGGAAAGCCAATTAATTTAGGGGGGACATGTCAAAGTGCTAAGGAAGAGGAAACAAAGCTGAATCAAGAAGATGGAGGGAGAAGGAGCAGGCCTGAAAGCAGTTTTGGCCTTGAAAAAGTACAAAAATTGAAAATAGGGAGAAAAAAGTTTGCAGGTGTGAAGCTGGGTTCCTTCATAACAGAGAGGGCTTTGAGAGGCAGCAAACACAGAAGGAAAGCAGTGAGCAGAAAAGAGTATAAAAAATGAAGGAAAAAGGGTGAGAGAACTAGGAAAAGGAAGGAACATGAATAATACAGAGAGAAGTTAGGAGGCTCAGTGGGTGAAATTGAAAGTGATAAGGCAGCAATGAGAGTCATCAGCTTAAGAGGGCTGATGAAATAGAAAAACTGGCATATCCAAGCTACAAATTTACAGTATCATTTAAGTATTCTGCTGCTTTATCATAGTGCACTATTATCATGTTGTTCTAAGAAAAGTTAGAAATTTGGATTTTTTTCTTGATATTTCTGAAGATTTTCTTTTGGCACTCACCTTTGTCACGCTCCAATGACAAACAAAGCAGCTTGCCATGTAAATGCACACATTTATCACCAAACTCTCTTTTAAAGTCCCTTGTGTTTCCCATATTGTAGTACATGCTAAAATTTGAATCTGGAGCCCACAGTACTGCTGGTATAAAACATAGCAGGGTGTGACCAGAGATTTTTGGCTCTCACTGAATCCATTGGAAGATTTACTGTTGACGTCAATGGGAGGAGAATTGGGCCCACGGTAGGAACTACAGTAGTAAAAACAATGCATTTGACTTATTTAGCCATCTTTGCTTGCCAGTGGCCCTTTGGGCACTGCATGTAAATGAAGGCAAAACAATAAAAGAGATTAAAATGTCTCTGATTCCAGCAGATTTAGAACAGACAAACAGTGAAAAATCAAAGTCTGCAGTGGTGCAAACTGTGTCGTCACACTACTTATGGCAGGTCACCCCACACTCCCATGAAGCCACCACCTGCTTAGGGTTTTGCTGGGATGCAAATCACCACAAAAAAGTGGATATTGATAAAAGAGAATATTTTTAGGCTTGCAAATCAGCCAGAGTCAGTCATATTCTTGGCCCCAGCCATTTGCTGCTGAGTAGTGTCAGATGCTCACACATACACAAATTGACATTTACAAGGCACGCTGTGCCTAGTGCCAAGTTCGGAAATAAATTGCCTCTTTTCATAGGTTCACCAGAGCCTCCTAAGTACACTAGAGCCTCCTAAGATTCATTTATTGTTTGCTACTGGAGGGATTGGAATGCTCCTGGGCAGAGAATGAAAATCCATCCAGGGTAGCATAAGGGAAACTGCATAAAATGAAGTGCAAGAACTGCAAAGCTGCAGTTCCATGGGGTAATGTTTTGGGTGTGCTGCATGTGGAGGATTAGGTTTGACTGTAATTAACAGCAGTGTGGGCTGCATAATTAATTCCACGTGTATGCTGCTGAAAACTAACTCAAAGAAATACCAGCAGCACTTACCTGGAGAGAGTAGAGGAGGCTGGGTCTGACCCCTGAGGCTTTCCTTGTAAAGAATTCAGCCCTGAGAGGATTTCCTTCAGGTGCACAAGGTGATGCTGACTGCTGGTGGATCTCTCCAAGAACACAAAGTATTTTGGTGCTGGAGGAAGCTGAATATCCTCATTTTGCCTCTTTGCTTGTCCAGGCCCAAGGTGATATTAAGTTCTGCCAGTCCACCTGTGGAAAAATCTGTGCACATTTATAGTACAGGAAAAAGGAGAAATTCACCTCTTTGGACGAGACATTGATCAAAAATCCAGTGTGCTGTCACTTAGGCTGTCTGCTACAGCTCGTGGTAGCTCAAAAGAAACATAAAATTCACTTAGGCAATGCTGCACAACAATATTGGACACAGCAGCCATGAGCTTACATCTCAGAGCCTGAAAAGCCTTTGTCTAAACCCCTTCCTGAAGCCTTGAGAGCCAGCAAAGCTCCCATTTACCAGCCTTTGTCCTCCTCCTTGGACTGTTTTCCTCCTGGAGAAGGTTCAGGCCCTGACTTTGCTGATGAGGCCACTTCTCAGTAGCATTGTCTTTCTGCAGATAATTATAGAATGGATTTGGGCAGCTAAGAATGATGACCTCTACCGCATGGTGCTGTAACATTTAACAAGGGAGCCGAAGAAGACAAAGCTTTACCACAGACTCCCCTAATGAGGCAAGATGGTGCCTGTGGTGAGAGGTTCTACTCCCTGTCACAGTAACTGAAAACACTGCAAGAGGAAGAAGGGCAGAGGCCGTATTTGTAGCCATCCGTCTGAAAAAGAGCTACAAATACATGGCTGCTGGCTTGGCTGGTTCTTCAGATCTGGGGAGGCCTTGAGCTGTGTTGGTGCCACCAGCAGTTATCCTCTGGATGTCATATTCTCTCCTGGCTGAGGGAAGGCTTCTAGGGAGAAATTTGATCCTCTGTTGGCCTAGTTCGTACATGTGGGAAAAACTAGACAAGATTTGGGACTCAAAAGCCCTTTGGGGTGAGAAGAGGTTCAGCTTTGTGCCTGTTTATTCCAGTTTTATCAGTGGGTCTAACGTAAGGTGTTGTCTCACCCTGAAAACCTTGCTGTGCTTGCATCTGTAGTTCCCAGCAGCTTCAATAATGCTTTCAGGAGTATTTATCCCATTTAAAACTGACCTATGCAGCTTCAAGCCCTGGTATGAAGTGCTGTGAGCGTGACCTTGTCTTGGCTTTAGCAGCTTCAGTGCTGGCAGCTGTGACTGGGGTGGCTGCTCTGGATTTTAAGGAAGTTCAGAGATCTCCAAACACTGCCCACTGCCTCACAGTAGTGATAGGTGAATCTCTCCGTCTTTACAAAACACTTGTGTTTTAAGGGCTTGTTATAAAGAAAAATGGGAAATAAGAAATGGAATGAGCTACTGTTCTCTCTCTTATTCATGGCTGTGGGAAAACAAGTGCTTTGGGAACAGAGGGCAGGGCTGGGAGAGCTCATGCAGACATGGCACCCCCTCACCCTCACAGCCCTCCACCTCTGCCTTTAAGTACCTTGCTTTTAAATGTTTGCCCCCTTTTGGCACCAGAAGTTTGAATCATCTTTGTGGAAAAAAGAAGGGAATATGTTGGGGGACAGGTTTCCCACCCTTTGCCCTTCCTGTGGAAGGACTCTGGTCATTTTATAGGCAGAGTTTTTTTAACATGCAAAGAAGCTGAGAAATGGCTTGGGAGCAGAGCTGGGAAGGATGGAAACAACCTGGGGCTCGGAGATGTGAACACTGAGTCCTGCTTATGAGTGCCTTAATAACTGCAACCAAATAGCTCCCAATCCATTTTTATAAGTGAGCTTTATACGTTTAGGGGTAGATACTAAACTGCAATTTGGTGTGAATGTCAGGTGTTGATGAAGAGCAGATCCCAGCTGGGACAGTGAGGACTTTGCATCCAGGCTGTGTTGGAGGTGCAGGAGTGGAGCTGTGTGGGAGACTTGGCTGAGTTTATTGCTCCAGGCCAGCTCAAGCTGCTGATTCCCTGTAACTTCAGCCGGAGTAATTTGATGTGCTTGGGCATGTGGCTCCAGTCTGCCCTCAGAAACACCTCTCTGAGCACGGTGACCTTAATTCCTCCCTTTCTATTCTCTCGTGTTAAAAATGAGGAGGAAAGAAACCCAGCTTTTGTTGGCAGAATGCTCTGTTTGTGCCACTTGTCCTCGGGGGAATACACCCACACTGACCTCCCAGCGCCTCGGTGTGGGAAGCCTGAGCACGAACATTTGCCCAGGCATCAGGATTGTGAGGTCTTGCAAGGATTGTTGGGACATTTGCCCCTAGTTTAGGTCAGCCCAAGTGTCCTGGTTTAGGAGACAGGTCTCACTCCTTCTTCATCCCGCATGGAGAGAGGGAGAGAGATGATGACTTCGGTTACTTCCCAGCTTTAGATGTGCTCTTGCTTTGAATTGTTCTTTGGAAGCGTGCACAGCATTTATGGCATTAGCAACTGTGACCTGCTCAGAACAGGAGCCCCAGTTTTTCTCCATTTCTGTAAGAATCCGCACTGCAGGAGACATTCAGTGCCCTCAGGCACAGGGTGTGACTCTTGGGATGTCTGTGCAGAGCCAGGAGCTGGACTCAATAATCCTTGTGGGTCCCTTCCAACTCAGGGTATTCTGTGATTCTACAATTCTAAATTTCCTGGCTGCAACCAATGATACAGTGAGGAGTCACACACTGTTCTGCTGAAAGAAAACTGAGTAATGCTCTAACAAAGTACAACTTAATTCCCCTCAGATGCACATTCAGATGTCCTGCATAAACCACAAGATGTCAGTCTGGCTACATGAAAATTCAAGCACAGTCCTGCCCAGGTTCATGCAGTATTTTAAACTCTAATATCTCTGGTAACACAATCTCTTCATATACCACTACAATTTGTCCTGCCATATAGCCATAAATCTTGCTTTTCTTCACAGTGAAGAAAAATCTTCTTTTCTTTCACATAGGGCAAAATATTTAAGATAAAAAATGATGTCAGGGAATGTAATTTACCTCCTGTTAAAAATAGTTTTTAATACTGAAGTGTCCTTGATCTTTATGTTCTGGCTCTGGTTTTGCTGTGCTAACACTTGCAAGGACACACACTGGCAGGTGGGATTAGTTGTACTCTTACAAACCATTTCCTTGAAGCACTTTGTGCAAAAAGCACTCTCGGTATTAAACAAGTCACAGGTCACTTTCTCTTCGTGTTTTTCTATTTGACTGATCCCTGTGCTACAGTTTAAATTTCCACATGCATTCCCTCAGACCTTTGCTGTGGCAATTAAATGGAGCAAGTCCAGGGGAGGCCACAAAGATGATCTGAGGGCTGGAGCATGTCTCCAATGAAGATCAATTGAGAGAGAGTTGGGGCTGTTCAGCCTGGAGAAGAAAAGGCTCCAAGGAGACCTGAGAGCCCCTTCCAGTGCCTAAAGGGGCTCCAGGAGAGCTGGAGAGGGACCTGGGACAAGAGATGGAGGGACAGAACACAGGGGGAATGGCTCTAAAATTAAAGTCAGTAGGTTTAGGTTGGATATGAGGAAGGAATTCTTCCCGGGGAGGGTGGAGAGGCCCTGGCGCAGATTCCCAGAGAATCTGTGGCTGTCCCTGGATCCCTGGAAGCATCAAATGCCAGGCTGGATGGGGCTTGGAGCAACCTGGGATAGTGGAAGGTGTCCCATGGATGACAGGGGATTGGAACTAAATGATCTTTAAGCTCCCATCCAACCCAAACCATTCTATGATTCTATTTTTTTTTCTTTTTTTTTTTTTTTTTGTTGCATTGGTATCTGGGGAACTGCAAGTGCTAAGTTCAGGGTGCCCAACCTCATCAGCTATGGGGCTAGATCCCAATTTTGGAATCCTTCTTGCTGATTTCCTCCATGTGACATTTTTGCTGGCCAGGTGCTTGTGTAAGATTTGCCTTTGGCCCAACCCCTGCCTCCTTAGAGACTCCTGGGTCTGTTCCTAAGCACTGTGCCTTGACCATGCACTGGGAGAAGCCTTTGGCCCTTAAGATAATGCCATTCCCCCTCTGCATCACGGGGCTGTACCAGGGTGGCTGAAGGCAAGACCTGGTCCATGAGCTGCTAATGAGACAGGAATCTTTCAGAACGTGACAATCAATCACCCTGAATAAATTTCTTGGGATTGTGGATCTTTTCAGGCTCGTTCTTTATTTCTGATCAAAGCCTACCAAACCTATCTATATTTCTCTGGCAATAGATGTTAGGGGATATATTCAATTAAACCCCAATTTTAATGCTGTAACTGTAGTTAAACAAATTTAAAACAATTTTCGTGTGTAATTAAGACATCCTACACAGCTTCTAAAAAGGTCTTATTTCTCAGTGTATTACAAATCTTCTGGGTTAATAACTATGTTTCACTTTGTATATGACATTCAGTTTCAGTTGGCAAAGACAGTGGAGTAGTGAGATAAAGCAGAAAGTTTTAAAAAAAAAAGCTGGAGAAAGAACAAATGCTATCTTGAAAAAGAGGAATATTTCGGTTATTTTAGCATGATAATATTTGTGGAAAAAAAGTCTGCCTGCCCCTGAACACTTCTAATGTTTACAGGGAGGACGCTGTTGCCAAAGTCCATGTGAGCCTGCTCGTGGAGAAATCCAAATATTGTCAGGCAGCTGCAGGTGGCAGTGCAGGACTGTGGATGGAGAGATGGCAGCTCTCAGGAACTGGGTCTGGTCCAGCTTTGTAGCTAAACTTACTCACTCTTTGTTACTATGATGAAACCCTACCATAATCCAGGCTTGCTGCTGGTGTTGCTCACTCTGTTGAGGGGATTGCAGGTGATTTTCTCTCACCTGACAGTTTTCCTTCCAAGCAAGTGTAACAAATGATAACAGCTGAAAAGAGTAATATACCTTTTAGTAAAGGATGTAAAAAGGAATTTACATTTTTTTCATTGGGGGTACCACTGATCTGTACATTCATATTTCTGACTATTTTCACTCATTTTCTGAGGGGGTAATAAGCAGTTGCTTTAACACAACATGTTGGGAGACTGAAAAGAAGACGGCAGGTATCTGACCAGGCTTTGGCAGGTGATTAAAAGGTTTCCTCCTAGAAACTTTCTGAGACGTGGCTTAGGGGCTCAGAAGCGAAACAACTTCTTATAGGAATGACTGAAAACAAAACTAGGCCTTGACCTTGCAGTGTTGTGATTTAGCAGTCTGACTTCAGACCCTGCGTAGGATCAGTCACACGCAGAAAGTATTTATGGAACCGATGCCCGTGATGGAATATAAAAACCAGAAGGCCCTGCTTCCAAATACTAAAATAAGATGCATAACATTTTTGTTGCGTAGGAGAAATTAATTATAGAATTGTAGTAAATTTGGTGTTTCAGAGAGCTGGATTTGAATTCCAGTTCTTTCACAGGCTTCGTCCTGTGACCTTTGAGCAGGGCAGTGAGGTGTAACAGAAAGCAAGGCTCTTGGAGAAAGTCCCTGCAGCCTGGAATGCTGATTATTTGGAATACTGATTATTTGTTTCTAACGGGACTGGCAATGGGAGATAATTTCCCTTTCTGCCCGAGGATCTGTGTGTCTGACCTCTGATGTTTTGCCGCTGCAAACGGGGAGAGGCCTCGTAGCTGCCACATTTGACCCAAAAGTATAAACAGCTTCAGGGAGAATCCACACACCCTGTGAAAGGCTTTGTGTGTGTGTCCCCCTCAGCCAGTGCAGTGACATCACTGGTGCCGGGTGCTCTCCCTTTCCCGAAGTGCTTCCCGTGGGTTTTGGGAAGGCCAGGAAGGCACCAGGCCCAGCCAAGCCTTTGACTGTGCCTCCACCTACAAGAAACCACAGTTTGTGACAGTAAATGGTGCTTGGAGAAGCCTCACTTTTGTTGGACTGGGAGATTTTTGTGAAGTCAGAGCCAGGATCGTGTGGTTTGGAAGAGGCTCTTGGGAGATTAGCAGCAGATCAGTCGATTTCTCAACTGCCTCTGACAGCTACGAGTAGGAGGGACAGCAGCCTGGGGTTTAGGAGAGTCAGGGTTATGTCCCTTGCTTTTCCTCTTTCTCCTCTGTGACCCCAGGGCATGGGATGGGAGCCCAGGTGAAGTTCCAAGGACCAGATCCTGGGAGAAGGACAGGGAAAGAAGAGAGTGCCTTTGTAGGGCCAGGTTCAGAACAGGAGTTGCAGTGATGGCTTCATCCCTAGACCTCAAAGGTATTTCTTGGTGGACCTCTGCACAGTTGAATTCCCTAGGGAGTCAAGTTCCCTGTGTCCTTAGGATAGAAATAGGTTAAATTGCGTGCCTGTTTGGTTATTTTAATCTAAATCAGAAGCCATGATGGAGTTACACTCAGCACTGGGAGAGCACTGGAAACTGCACTGTGGGTGGGTCATGGGTATACCTTTAAACTCACCCTGATCCCTGTGTGGGATAATGGGGAGAACTGAAATGGTTGGGTAGACGTGGTAAAAATTCAAATATTGACAAAGGCTACCACATCTGAACAAACGCCTGGATGTGAGAAGATCCAAACTTCAAGGCTGTGAGGGCAAAGCCCTCTGTTTATCCACAGAGCAGGTCCTGCAGTAGAACAACCTCCGGGTGTCTCCTCATCAATGCGCCATCACTTTGTCCTTTGGGGACCACTGGTGAGCAATACCTGACCAGGGCCTGGCATGTGGCCATTCACCCATGGCACACAGACTTCTAAACAGCTACTGGACTGGCAGTGCCCAAGGCCAGGTTAGACAGGGCTTGGAGCAACCTGGGGTAGTGGAAGATGGCCCTGCCCGTGGCAGGGGATTGAAACTGGATGGTCTTTAAGGTCCCTTCCAACCCAAATCATTCTGTGATTCAATGAAATGGGTGTTTTGTTTTGCTTTTTTGTTTAAGAAACAGCTCATGAAATTGTGGTTGGCAAGATATTGGTGGTCTTCAAGTAGGGAGGAGTTTACAGTCAAAATAAACTAATGGAACTAGGAAAATAATCTTTATATAAACAATGTAGTACGTGAAAGAAATAGGTGAACTACAAGGAGATTGTCCAAGTGATAGAGCACACCAAGAAAAATATTTGCCTGAACTTATTACAAGTTGCAGAGGCCTTTATTTCTCCTGAACTCTGCAAACTCATTGTAATTATCAGATGAAACTGGAAAGAAGCTATTAATTGGTAAAAAGTGTTCTTCTTTTCCCTCTGCCTGTAAAGGTTTGAACTGAACAGTTTTCCAGCTCCATCCATGTGTTGGAAAATGTGGAGAATTCAAAACTCCACTTCATTAAAACACCTCATGCAATCTCTGGAAGGACACGTGTTTGTCTTGTGTGGTTTGACAAATGCCCTACTTGCTTTTCCCAAAACAATTTTCCTTTCTTCTGTTGGAAACGTGCTTCATTTTTGGTCACAATTGTCACTGTAAACTTTTTTTGAGACTTTGATGGCCACGAACAACTCACCTTCTTCCTTCTCAGTATGATACTACAGCAGCTTTAAAGACAGGACCTCTTTCAGCTGATTTGTTGAAGAAGCTGGGCTGATTTAACACATTTTAGGAAAGAACTACAAAATGCCTGACCTGCTTGACCTGAGGCTGGTGGATATGAGCTACATGTGGAGTCTGGCAGCTGAGAGGAGGAAACAGGCAGAGTTTGCTGGGAACTTGTGTTAAAATTTTTCTGCTCAGTCATGACCTTCGAAACTGTAATTCAAACGAGACTGTTGAATTAAGAACAGACAGCTCATATCTTGATGTCTCCACTACCAATGCTGTTTTTACTCTGTATACTGAATTAAAAATAATGAAATGGCTTTCCAGTGGTGATAACTTTATTGAACTTAAATCCTAAATCACTTTTAAATGAGAACAAGTGATTATGATTTTCTTTTGGGGTACTCTGAAATATTTATGATGGTTAAAATATGATCTGAATCAATTCACAAAATTACAATGCTCTATTGGAGCTCTGTCATGAAGGTTTGCAAAGGTCCTAAATATCGGAGTATTTTATGGCCTAATAAGCTTTTAGAGTCACATGACTGTCTGATGCAAATCAAGACACCTCCATTGGCATGCTTGTATTTTTCCACTGAGAATTTAATTATAAGATAGCAAAATTCACTGTTGGACTATTTCCTGTGAATTCCAGTAGTGGAACAACAGTATATTAACTCCCACAATCTTGCAGCATTTCACAATCCTTAATTTCCTTTTTAAAGACTGGAGATATCCGGCTAATAGCATTAAACCATCCTCAGGCAATAAAAAGCAACAACAATAACTTCTGCAAGTACATAATTATGTTAAGGCTGGAAAACGATCTGCTACTTATACAACTTAACTAACTCAAATAACCAAATAACAGCTGCTGTCCTCTTTGGCTCAGGTCTTACAGACTTAGTTCTGAGTTCTTCTTGCTGTTTCCCAGCTGCTACTTTGGGTCTTTGTGGTGCCTAATAGTGTGAGCATCTACAGAGAGGCACAGGCTGCTCTTTGGAATAATAAATGTTAAAGGTAAAAAGTGGAGTATATAATGCTACATGCCTTAGCTTTGAATTTCCTAGCTGCTGTGAGATATTCTGCCCCTGAATCACCCTGTGAAATACCTCATTGCTTCTGTTCAGAGGGGGTTTTTCAGCTGGGAGAACAAGAAATCTAATTTCATAATGACACAGAAACAGTGGATTAAAATTATCCAATGTTAACCAAGCTCACTCTTGCTCCAGGCCTTTACCACTTTCTTATTACATTTTGTAGAGGGTTTTAAATAGATTTTTCAGTTAACAGTAAAAAAAAATCAAATCTTCAAGAATGTGTTCCATTTGGAGCTGTAAATCCTAAACATGTCTGAGAACTTTATGAAGAGAAATCAAGTAGAAATGATAAAGAGAACTCAGGGTCACTGCAGGGATGCTGCAGGAACCCACATGGTGGTGACCCTCTTTCTACTTAATCTGTCTCTCTCTCTCTCTCTCTTTCTCTCCTCCCTGCCTCTGTCTACCTCACATTTGCTGTTAAATAAAATCCATATTATTTACTTTGGCCTGTGGTCTCATTTGCACCTTAATTTCGGCAGAGGAGTCTTTTAATAATCAGATCCTACTAGGTCTTGGCTTGGGAGTGCATTCAAAGCTAAGTTTGCAGTTGATTCAGTGATTTAGCACAGTGAGAGTAGGCTTGGGGTTTTTTGTTGTGGGGTTTGTTTTTTTTTTTTCCCTAATTTTATATGGTCGTTTTTCAGATAAATGGCCAGAAAAAATACTCCTGATAAGGAAGCAGGCATGAGACATTCAATCATGCTGACTTTCAGCTTTTTTTGGGGTAAAAAGAAAGACATTTGCTGACATCTTGCATTGCCACGTGACTGCTTTCAGTGCTTTCCATGACTTTTTTCCTGGACCAGGTTTGTTTATAAGTGATGTATTTCCTAGCCAGGAATTTTAGCTGTGCTCTCTCCATCCCAGTCCAGAGGCACATTGAGAGATTCCGTCAGAGCAGCTCGAGCTCTCCGAAAGCTCCTTGGCTGGAGTGCACTTCAGGCACATATGGAGAAGATATCAGCTGCAGAGATTGCATGGGCCCTCAAAATTATTTTTTTTCACTCGAGGCCTGTATGAAAACACCCGTCAATTTTGTTTTTAAGTGTATTTATGGAAATGGTCTAAATCCCCTACACTTCGGTTCCGTTTGCTTCCCGAGGCCGCAGCTGATCATTTACGGGTTAGTTACACTCCTTGAGATTGAAAAACCCGTAAAGAGTCACAGCAAGGCCTGGAAATCTAATTATTAGTTGCCTGCAGCTTCCAAGGGTGAAACCTTGCTCTCAGGTCCTTACCACAAACTGCTGATTTTTAACAATAATTTAAGTGGGTGTGTGGGGATTTTTTTGGTTGAGAACACACTTTGTCTGAACTGGACAATTTTAGCTGGGGGCTGATGCAGTCAAGTGTTTCTTTTTGTGGGGAATATTTGCAGCAGATCCAAGGACTGGACACCTAAGACGTGAAAGCCGTGGTTTGATGGATTTTTTAGCTCAGCATTTCAGTCACTTCCCAATATTGGAGCATGGTGGTGTCACTCAGGGGCACAGCAGTGATCTGCGTTTTGTGGGACAAAAGCAGCAGTGTATTTTTCATGTTGGTGGTCATTTCGCTTAGAGTTCAACCCCTAACATGATGAGGAATAGAAAGCTGTCATGCCATGCATTTAACAATTTAATAACCTTTGGATTATCCTGTGATATCAGAAGGAAACAGAGTAGCAAAACATATCTATAACTGGCTCTCAGCAAAGAGCCAACACAAAGTTATAAAGTAAAGGCAGCCTTTGAGCAGCCTCAAATTACTTTCAGACGTTACCATCACTTGCAGAACTCCAAGAGACACAGCGAGAAGATTTGGGCAGAAAAATCCTCCTCTGTAATTGATCTCCCAGATATGTGTGAATACATGACTCAGATACTGTTTTGTTTAGGGTGTCAACACTGGTTTTGTAAAGATTTCTCACAGGTCTGATCCAGCATCGTTGAATTAACGGGTATCTTGCATTTTGAATTTAAAATAAGAATCAAGAGAAGTCCTGAAATTATTTTCTTCCTCCTTATTAAACTTTATTATCCCAGCTGATGCCTTGAGGGGCTACCTAGAAACAGAGACCAGAGAGGAGTAAGGGAATAAAGGTGGATATTTATTTGAAAGGCCTTCAAAGGTGCACGCTGGGGAGCCAAAGGCCACATCCAAGCTGGACCCCAAGATGGACCCCGAGTCACGAGTTCTTCACACCTTTATAGGTTTGGTTCCTTTGCATATCAGCATAAATTCGCCAATTAAAACTTTAGCTAATGATGGAATTTCTTCCATTTCTCCACCTCTCCAGAGGCCCTGGTTTACACCTTTTGGGCCCAGAACAGCCTGAGTGTCCTTGAACAACAATCTCGGAGAGGCTTTGTTGTGTCTGTCTGGCACAAGAGAGCAGCAGCCAACAGGCTCCAAGAAACTTCAGAGTCCCACACCAGGCAGTGCAGGATTTAAAAACATAAAAGCCAGAACCTAAGGCATCACAGCCAGCAAACATATTTTTTTATCTGTTAAAAGAAAACATCCCCTTGCGAAATAATCATTTCCTAAACATGGTGGACGATGATGTTACCACAGATAAGAAGTAGGAGGCTGCATCTCTCTTTTAAGCTATTTGAAATCACTCAAATAGATTTTTACATTGATCCAGGGAGAACTTGAGAGATAATGTTAGAAGCTTCTTAAACTTGCTATGTATTTTACATCCACTTGGGGAAAACGACTGTAATTCCAGTCCAAAGATGCTCAAAACTCACCCAGCAATATTACCTGTTCCTTGTATTAAAGGAATTCAGACTCAGTATTACTTTATCAGTGGAACAAGATGAATAAAGAATTATAAGTGAAACTGCTCCCTTGAGAGGAGCCAGAGATAACTCTGGGCATTACTTGAATATCGCTCTGCCCCTGCTTCATAAAATCCAGTGGCTTTCAAATGGTGGCCAAGCTTCTGACTGACATTCTCCATATGGGAGAGTTTCATGGTGGATGAAAGAAAAAGGACATCTGTCTTTGAAATTGGTTTCCATCCCGGCACGTGCAAATCCAATCTCCAGAAAGATTTAATCAAGAGAGAATTAAAACTAAAAAGAAATTGTCCACTCAATAAAATTCAAAACCTGTGATTGCCGACTCTTCAGGAAATCATAGAATCCCAGAATAAAGACAGAGAAAAGTGATGGGAGACTTCAGCAAACTTAACAGGCAAATAATACATGTGCCTTTAACTATGTACAGATATATTTGTATATGTAATATTTATTTTAGTTGTTCAGCTGAAGTATATTTTTTATTGAGAACAGATTGAAAATCATCACTTATTGCCATTAATAGATGTAATTGTGCAGTGAGATGCTTCCCCAAATGAGCAGAGAAACCACATAAGAGGCTAGCTTTGTGTTAATAATAGTAAATAAACATTATTTTTTACTTATTCCTGTTCTATCACACCACCTTTACAGTGCTATGCTCCAAGTCAAAGGCCACATTCGAAAGAAAGCTTGCCTCAAAAGCAAAATGGTGATTTTCTTGGTTTTATTTTAAAGAAGAGCAAACAATCTTGAGTTTTTGAGGAAAAATCTGCAGCAAAATGTAAGCAGGAGTCTTTTTCTACTGCAGGATATGAGTAACTTCTCTTCAAGCAAATAGGAATTACTTATGTGCAAGGTTTTGGGAGGTTTGCATAATTAATAGATGCAATTAGACACGATTATATAGAATAAACGAAGAAAAAAGCAGGACACTGTATTTGATACACAAAGGGAGTTCAGTTTAATATGTTTAATATTTCTTATTCGTCTTTTGGAGGCATTTCTGAAAATCCTGTTTCTGAAGTGAAATGGAATTACAGGAGCAGAAATCAATGTTTATATTCACACGTAGAGAAACACAGTTCAAAAAAGCTCTACTATGTCAGAGATCACATGAAAATCAGGGCTGCATCTTAAGGCATCCCAAGAGATGACTGGGAGAATATTTGTTTCTTCACAGAGGCAGTTATTAAAAACCCTAAATGGGTGAGTTTTGGAGCACAGTGGTTTAGATATGGTTTCAATGTCAGGATTGTCAGACAGCTGAGCCTCTGGAAGAGGATAGAAAAGACAAAGTACTTACTCACATGTTCAAAGCAAAGAGACTCCTTTGAAGGCCAAGGGGAATTTTACCATTTGCAAGATGAATATAAAAGGACAAAATAATATTCTTCTTTTATGTTCAGCAATTTTTTGCAGGATGGTGTCAGGAAAGGGCTGAGCTGTGGCCAAATCTGTGCTGAGAAACCTTTCTGGATCTAGAAGTCATTAGAGGTACACTACAAACATCTGAATAAAGTCTGCAAGGTGCCCTCTGCATCTCACAGCTATATTTGCACTATTTCAGATATTTTTGGCCCCTGTTTGCACTGTGCAATGGAGTATAATGCCAGGATTGCATAAACTCTGATGTTTTCCTTGGAAATGGTGAGGATTTCATGAGGCCTATGGATTTGCTCTAAATATACAAATATCTCTTCAGACACGTGTGGCTGCAGGGAAGTTCAGCCCTTAGTGTGTGAGCTCTTCTGCCTTGCAGCCTGTGAGAAATTCCAATCAGCTGAGGGCACTTGTTTAAGGGTAGCACAACTTGGAATTTGGATTATTCCATAGGGGTGCTCAGTAGCTGGCCATATTTGAGCTGTTTCTACTTCTATTATGTCCATAACACAAGTCCACTCAATTTCAGTGAAGACTAGTTGTGCTCATGCCACTCTGATGAGAAAAAGAGAGAGAGAAACAGGAAGGAAGGAAAGAAGAAGGAGGGAAGGAAGGAAAAACAAGAAAAAAGGAGAGTAGGAAGAAGAAAGGGGAAGAGAAAAAGACAATCCTTCCCCTCATCCACCAAGAAGGATTAAGGCCTAACAAAAGTGTTATTCAGTGCTGAGCTGTAATACCTTATTTTAGCTTCTGATCCGAAATCCTTTGACGTCAATGAACTTTCTTTGACTTTAATGTGCTCTGGCTCGACCTTGTTGTGGATCTCAGACTTGCTGTCTGTGAATTAACGTGAATCCGTGGATTAGTTTTCCAGAACAAACAAATAACTTTACAAGGTGATTAGGCTGGTGTTTCAACATTAGCAGGTTACAATAGCCAGGTCCCCGAGTAGATATGGAGGGTGATGGGTTTGAATGGCGCATGATCAAGTCATTTCCCAGCAGTGTGTTTTCTGGGGGGGCTGACAGAATTTAGGTTAATGGAAAACATGCCTGCCTTGCAAAGTATTTCCACCAGAAATATTGGAGTCTGAGCAAAAACCTTTCCCTATTCTGAAAAACACGTGGAGCTGCAGTAATGTGGTTTTTTCCCCTTTTGTGTGCCTACCTATCTAACTGAGTATATCCATGTTTTATAATGTGTATATGCAGCAGCTCACATTACATAAACACCTTAAAATGTAGACATATCTACCTTATACATTTATAAGAAATACCCCTTATTATTCCAAAATAATGATTTCTTGAGCTATGCACACTTCTTCTTAAATATTAAAATAAAATCTTAACTGAGGATTTTTGTTTTACATGCTTTCATCCATATGTTGTTTTCACTTTAAAAGGAGAATTTTCTGACTCAGCAAAATCATTAATATCTTTTTAAGATCCCACTGCCACTCAATGAGAGATTTAGTTTTAATATAGTTTACTTTATGGAAACTGTAGGGGATGCACATCTTTGCATGCATATAAAGAGGATAAAGAATTCTTTTGTTAACCTACTAGGACTAATTTTATATGGTTGATGTTCTGTATTATATTTAAATGTGGAACTACCTATTTTAGACCATTTGCTGATTTTGTCTGATCATTGTCCCAAGTGTTGCCATTTCACATGGCCAGATCATATTATACTGCAATTTCTAAATTGTGCACACTTAAAGATTCTGCCAAAATATGCAATTTGGTACACAGAAATTAATGGTTGAGGAAAAATATATCTAACAGTTAGCGTCTTGCATGTCATTTCTATGGATTTTATGCTTGGATATGTTGGCAGAAGCAGCTAGAGGGAGACCAAAATGACACCTATTGAGTAGGAATGAATTCCAAAGTCTCTGTGTTGTTATTACATGTTATTTTAAACTGAAATAGAGTAGGTTTAGATTAGATATTAGGAAGAAATTCTTCCCTGTGAGGGTGGGGAGGCCCTGGCACAGGGTGCCCAGAGAAGCTGTGGCTGCCCCTGGATCCCTGGAAGTGTCCTAGGCCAGGCTGGATGGGTCTTGGAGCAGCCTGGGATAGTGGAAGGTATCCCTGCCCATGGCAGGAGGGATGGAAGAAGATGAGCTTTGTTTTGAGGTTGTTCAGAGCCCCATTCAAATTGTACCCCTTAAATCCTACCCCTGTTATAGCCATGTAGTTAATAAGTCCTATTAAAAGAGAAAATAAAAATACAACAATACAGTTTTAGCCCTGTGTTTGGGGGCAAAAAGTCGGTACCTAGTTCAGGACAGAATCAGGATTCATCTACATGCTGGGCATTGTTATTTCTTTTTCCTATCCCTCTTTGTTGCACTCTGGTCAGAAAACCATCCTGAAAGGCTGGGGGCCACTGGGGCTCGGCCATGAGCCACATTCCTCTTTCTATGCATGTATGCAGTTTGTGGCGTATAATTTAAAAAATGATTATGTTTTATTCAAACAGAAGATAATCCATGTAGCAGGAACAGGGAGCCATCAGAAAAAAAAAAAAAAAAAGCAGCTGTGTTCTGAGGTTGAAAGGGAATAAGTGGTTGGTGTGTTTAAAACAAAGACTCATTTTCTCACTGCACGCTCTTGCGCAAGTGCCAGTGACCACAACTGAAAACTCCGTGCCTGGGTGATGTAAGAATGCTGAGCTGAGCCTACTGTTCTGATGTTTGCTCCTTAGAGAGGCCAATCACAGTTGCTCTGTTTCTGTGCCCTTCTTTCCAGGGCAGCTTGACTCCCTGCTGAGCTCTGAGACCCAGTGTCACCATCACTGTCACAATGATCTCCTCAAATATTTATGGCCTGGCTCCATTGCCCTTTGATACACCCTAAATAGGACCAGGGTCTGGCTGCTGGACCAAGGAGCAGAAATGAATCCTGTTGCTTTTATTACAGTTTCTAATCTTTTTCTTAATTTGCTTAACCAGAAAAAGCTAACCCATGCTCAGAGCTACTAGAGAAATATATATCTTTATATTAAAAAATCCCTGTGTATATCTGTCTGTGTCTGCAGTTATCATTCATGGTTCAGCATTGTGCTGGGTTTGGCTGGGGCAGAGTTAATTTTTTTAAATGGGAAATGAGAAGAACCGAGTGTGATGTGGTGATGCAAGAAGAGAAGCAGCCAGGGAAGCACCTGGCGTGTACAAGGGACATCTGTTTTTACTGGGTTTTACACGGTAGGGATGGGAGGGCGGAACAATTTCACACAGGAAGACAAAGAATTGACAGAGCTTTATCTGGATATGGAAGAAGGGTAAAAAAAGAGAGAGAAACCTAAAGCATGCACAATTGCTAAATATGAACATCTGAATTTTTGAATAACTAAATAATTGCTTTTAAATCAATAAACATGGTGGTTTTTTGTTTTATTCCAATTAACTACTTTTGAATAACTAAAGAAAATGTAACGAGTTTTTTTCTGTTGTTCCAAAGTATCTGAAATATCTGATTTCTTTGTTTTTTTATCTTGCTCCAAATGAAGTGGGCTGTCTTTTAAATCAGGTATCTTTATAACCTTTCAACTGTGAAAAGAAAAATTTCACATAAAATTAAAAATGATGCTATTAAAAAAGCATTTTCCATTAAAACATTTAGTTCAACATATTTGGATTTGTTGCCTTTAACATGGGATCAAAATTAGAAGCCAAAGTAAAGGGGAGAATTGGAGACTGTGACAGAAAATAAGTGAAGGGAGGAATTTGGAAAGATTGGTGAAATTTTGCCTAGCACAAAACCACTCTTGAATACTGCAGTGTTACTTGGATGTGGCTGAGTATGAGTTTGTCTTTATGACAATAAATATCATGCCTGTAGAACAAATTCATTGCCTGTTATACTCTCAGGGAAGAGAAAAATAAAAAAATCTTACTGGGGAAACAATAGGAAATTAAATCAGGACCAAGTGGTTCCTTACAGGGCAGTGTCAGAGTGACCTCCCACTTCCATGGGATCAGGCTTTGGCTCACAGTGCTGCATCTCAGCAACTGAATTTAAAATGATGCCGAGACATGGAGAAAGGGCACAAATTTCTAGATTTTGGCCACTAGGCCAAGATGGTAGGAGAAGGGCCTGAAGGGCAGAGCTGAAGGAGAAAGACTTAGCCACAGGACCTGTTATCTCTGCTCTAAAATGTGCTTCCATGTACAGATTTATAATAAGGAACTCAAAGGACACAACACCTTTCGGATTCTTCATGGAAACATCATGGTTTTCAGCACTAATCATTATGTTAATATTTTACATAGGAGAATTCCGAACTTTTATAGGAGGACTTATCTAGTAAGAAATATTGCATGACTGTAGATTATGTAATCAATTATTATCAGCATAATTCTTTTAAGTCGCAGAGGATTCCTCAGGAATTTTACCTTAGCTGCAAATTAAATCAAAAGTAGAACAGCAGCCTTTACCCAGAAGGGAGAGAGACTCTCTTAAAGTAGGATTAAAATCTCCTTTTGTCTTCTACTGCCTGCCATTTTATTGACGCCAAGTTTTGTGCCCAGTGTGCCACCTCACTGACACCCTGGTAGAATACTTCACCTGCCCAGTCTGACTTGTGTGACCACGTGTGCATGTGTTTTATTCCCTTTCTAAAGGGTTTTGGTTTCCTTTCCAGATGGTCTGAGCCCCAGTGGACCGAAGTGCACTCAGCTATGTGGCACAGAGCTTTGGTACCAGTGTTAGTGGCACAAGTGTTAAAGAACTTACTTTGGGAAAGAGCTGTGATCAGAAAAGAAGATGAGGAAGGGTCAGAAGACCATTTCACTGTATTTTAATTTGGGATCATTTCTCCTGGGACAAATTCAGTTGAGTGCCTCTCTGAGGGCATTGCACATGCTTATGTTGGGTCTGAATTTAGCCTAATTGGCACCAGGCACCTGGCACCAGCAATAGACAGCACTTCTGGGAATCTAATTACAGCAGCAGAATGTCAGAGCTTCCAAAACTGGAAGAGCATCTTTCAGGGCAGTGACATGAATAGCCTAAAATCTCCTGTTTATCCAGATTATTTATCTATGAGGAAGGAACAGCATTAGGTACAAATTAGCTGTAGCATTCCCTGCTGAGAAGTCCAATTATAAGAGAGATGCTGAATTTCTCTTCTCTGCAGGATAATTAAAACTGATTAACAAGTGCTTTTTTCTGTGTTTTCCATGCAGAACTACATTCAAAATCTGAAATAGATGCTGCTATTCCTCAGCAGTACCTGTCATTTAGCACAAATTTTCTTGTTGAATCCATTTTAGTCACCAGTTCTAAGATTGCACAAAAGAATAATTTATGAGAGCACTGACAGGAATCTGTGTTAGATGGAGTCAAGGAGGATAAGAAAGACTGTATCTATGGAAAAAAAAGGGCCATTCTGGGAAAAATTGCCAGATTGACTCATTCTAAGCACAAAAGGTTGGAAAAGATATGAAAATTCAAGTACGGAAAACAAAGAGAGGAAATTACTTTGCAGGACAGTAGCCAGTGAATTATTTAGTTCTTTATAGACTGAAATATAAAGCAGCTTTAGTTATGGGACTTGGAGAGGACTGAGGCTTGGTTTTCAGACATAACTACCTAAATCCGTCAGATGTTCTTCAGGCTTTATACTCCTTTATTTTTAAGCTTTCTGCTTTTTTTCCTAGGTATCTATAAATCTTTGGGTTTTTAATCAAGACATAGCACTGTGACAAGTTATGTTCTGATTAATGTTTTGTTGTTTGCTTTCAAGTTCAGTTTGATATGTGTTAATGGGCTGAAAAAAGGCATCTTTACATAAATGAGACACAAGCAGATACATAGATGAGCGTGACTGATTTTTTGTTTTTTTTTTTTTCCCCAGTATTTGAAAGCCAGTGACAATATCCTGATTATTAATGGCATGGAAAAGAAAAAAAAAAGCAAGAGTATTGTGGGTCTCTCTTGTACCTCAAATAGAAATTTAGGAGGGGAAAAAAAGATAATGTGAAGATTAGGTCTCTGAAAACAACCAAGATAGAAACAAAGGCCTTGTGAAGGCCATGACATTTTCTGGCCCAGGGCAATGTTTGGTGTTCACCATGGAGATAATTTAACAGCGGTGACGGCAGGAGGATTAGCTGGTGTCTTCAGCTGGACACCTTGGGGCAGACGCTCAGGGAGAAGGAACAAAACTGAATCCCAGGTTATGCTCCAGCTGGGAAAGTGCAAAAGAAATCGAGAGAGAGCAGTCAGGTCCTTGGCTCAAGGTTTAGTTAGAATATTTTGCTGCTACTGGCAGCTGTGGAGGCTTTTCTCTGCATCCAGCAGTCTCCTAGAGCTGCAAAATTGCTCATGACACCATTGAACATAATTTGGGCCCAGAGGTAAAGCCTCCCTGCCATGGGGAGCAGGGAATGATGACTGATAGGATCAGTGAGGATGATTTTTAAACATTCCTGAAGAAAATAGAAAGCCCCCCCCGTCCAACGCAGAAGCTGTTAGGGATGAGGCATTTCTGTCACAGAATGGGAGTAACCCCCTTGGAAGTCAATGAAATGGGGTTTTTTTTCAGAAAAATAAGGCTATTAGGGTCTTGACAAACCTTGCACCAGAGAGAGCAGGAGGAGAGGCCTGTTGGCTTAAATATTTCAGTCATATGGAAAGATGGGTTGTTTTGGAGAGAAATCTTTTGAACAAGAGGTTTGTTGCTTCTTTTTACAGAGGGGAGGCATTTAGTTCCTCCACGGGCAAAATACTGTGTTTTTATTATGCTTTACTTAATATTTGCTTCTCCTGTAATTTCAACTCATTCTTTCAGGATTTTACTTTTATTCTGTGTGATTTTTAGTTGACTATGAATAAAAAGGCAAATATCCATCCGTCCCTCAGAAGCTCTGCTGTATTTTCCAAGAGAGAGTCAGAGGATGTGACATTTTCATTTGTGCAAGTCAGGGTTTATTGACACCGCAGGTAATTATTAATTAGGTGTTTCCGATGCAATATACACAACAAACCTACAGTGCTGGAATTGGCACCTAGAAAAGTATGATTGTGATTTTACAAAAATACTGAAGAAATTCAGAGGTGTTCTGGTTCATGACCAGGTTAGAATCTAAAAAACAGGTGATAAGAATTGAGGGGACTGAGAATGGTTATCCATAAACATAACAATGTTTCTATTCAAACTGGAAAAATAAATTGAAATTATGTGTGTGTGTATATATATATATATCTCTCTATTAAAATCTTTCATGTTAGGATGAACTTCCTTCAACAAGATCTTTACTGCTCCATTCAACTGGGAATTTTGGTGGGGGACCAATTTGATAAATTTCTAACTATGCGAACTTGCCAGGCTCTGTATAAGCACCAGGAGGAAGTAGCAGCACTTTGCAAATGCAAACCGGACCTGTCAGTGCCACTTTAGCTTTCCTTCAGCTCTTGAGAAGTTTGCTAACAGGCTGCTGATTAATGTGATGTGCATTTAATTACCAAATGCCTATTTCTAATCCTTGCAATAATTAATATTACCTACAGTACTGATGACAAGGAGAGTGATTTACAGTCACACTGTGATGGTTTGGCTGAGCTTGGCATTAGGCTTGTGGGAGCTATAGAGAACCTGAATTTTGTCCTGCTTTGTGAATCATTTGGTCTTAGGCTTGGCTGGCTTTTGGCTTATTCCCTAAAGTAGAATTGCCAGCTGTGAGAAGCAGTAGCAGACTGATCCCAGCAGAGGATTGCTGGGCAGCTCCTTTGCTCTCCTTTGCCTGGGGCCGTTGTCTCCTTCGTGCTGGAATGGTTCCCACAGCAAAGAACCTCCTTGCTGCACCAGTCTGTGAGCCCATCAGAAGGGACAGAGAACATCTGACTCTCCCAGGAAATCTTGCTGCATGAGGGGTTCATTGTGATGCCTTAGGTTCTGGCTTTTATGTTTTTAAATCCTGCACTGCCTGGTGTGGGACTCTGAAGTTTCTTGGAGCCTGTTGGCTGCTGCTCTCTTGTGCCAGACAGACACAACAAAGCCTCTCCGAGATTGTTGTTCAAGGACACTCAGGCTGTTCTGGGCCCAAAAGCTGTAAACCAGGGCCTCTGGAGAGGTGGAGAAATGGAAGAAATTCCATCATTAGCTAAAGTTTTAATTGGTGAATTTATGCTGATATGCAAAGGAACCAAACCTATAAAGGTGTGAAGAACTCGTGACTCGTTGTCCATCTTGGGGTCCAGCTTGGATGTGGCCTTTGGCTCCCCAGCGTGCACCTTTGAAGGCCTTTCAGATAAATATCCACCTTTATTCCCTTACCCCTGTCTAGTCTCTGTTTCTAGGTAGCCCCTCAAGGCATCGATTGTATCCTTCAATAAAAGACGTGAAGACCTGAAGGGCTCTGTTGTTCCTTTGATTCCTGGGCACAATCCATAGGGAGGAATTCAGAGCAGCATGCTACTCTCATGATCACTGCAATTTTTTGGTACACGAGCTGCTGGGATAGTACATTTTGGGAAAGCTCTGGCTTGGTTAAAAGTGGGACATAGTATGTGAAAGAGCCACCTCCTTGGCATTTTTTGCCAGGCTGGATAAATTATATATATATTTCTTTTTTCACCTACCTTTTTATTCAAAAACATGTCAAGTTCTTTCAAGACAATGAGATCATGGAGCTGTTGCAATGGTGAGCAGGTTTCTGAGGCACCTTGCAGGCTGCCAGGCGGCCTTGAAATGGAACATGCAAACCTTCCTGGGAACTGAGGGTAGAGAGTGATGCAAATCAGAAATCTGCTGATCTACTACCTGGAAGCAGAATACCTGCAATGAGACAGCAAAAGCTGTGTATAAATCCTTCTAATTTCTATTCCAGCTCCCATAGCCACTTTGAATTTCCTCTGTTTAAAAAAGTTAAGTATTCCAGTCTTCTTGGCTATTTTGAGTTTTAAAGTGTTTTGGTTGTCTTTGAGGAGCTTGTTATAAAAGCAAGGTCTAAGCACATCCATCACAAGGTTATGGCTGAGTCCCTGGGCCATTACCTCAGCCCCCTTCCCCTAAAGGAGTCATCCAAAGGGAGACCTTTGAAGGTGCAGATGTCCTTTGAGATCCTGGCTCTCACCAGGGCTCTGTGGATTGAAAATCTGCCTCTTGTATCTGAAGGAATGACCTGAAAATTGTCTGCTTGTGTTGTAGTGCTTTGTGCTGAGCCAGTGGCCTTGCACTGACATTTAGTGCCCTTTTAACACAATATTTTAACCTTGATTTCTATGGCAGTGGCTGCAGAACCTCCGCAGCTGAAAACCCAAGGAGTTTCCTGGCTGTGAAGATAAACTCCGTGTATGACACACAGTTTGGGAGTGGGAACACTCCGGTGGCAGATCTTGTTTGTTCAATCTGACTTGAATTCAGTCCCATTGACTCGGCAATTTCCCAATGCTGTGATACCTTTGCTTTGCAGAAATTTAAGGGAATTTCTGTCTTGGGTGTGAGATGGGGATTTTCAGTGTCATTTTGCAGGTGAGGAACTGAAGCACTGGAAGACCTGTTTAAGCATTTACAAAATCTACTGCGAGGATAAAACTGAATTTAATTATCCATGTCCATTGCCTACTTAAGTTTCCCTTCTCTGTGTTTGTCTGCTTGATTAAAAAAGCCAGTGTTTCATTGTTGATACCTTTTTGATTAAGAATGGATTTATTTTAAGGACTGACAGGCTTTGGTTTTTTATGAATTCAATGTTTTATGTCAAATATAAATTATACCTGCATAAATGTTCTATCCAATACAGCAGACAGACACAGATAAATATGGGGGGGGGTCTCACTTGAGTGGGGCAGAGTGGCAGAATCCCCCCTCCCCTGCTGCTCACGGGGCTTTGGGTGCAGCCCAGCACAAGGGGGGTTCTGGGCTGGGGCGTGTCCAGCTCTCACCCACCAGCACCCCCAAATCTTTCTCCCCAGGGCTGCTCTGGGTCTGTTCATGTCCAGCCTGGGGATTGCCTCAGTCCAGGTGCAGCAACTTTCACTTATTAAAACGTCCTGGTCTGCTGAATGGATGTCTTTGTCCCCATTTTACACACCTCTGGAGATAAAACATGAGCTGACAAGACTTGCTTTATACGTTCAACTTCGGGCACTGCTATCAGCAGCCTGTTTCATTTGGAGGCACAATTACACAAATTTTTCCATTTAATGGACTTGCATGACCTTTTAACTGAAATTCCCTTTGAACTGGGATTCCTGTCCTCTCCAGTGCTGCTGTTCAGGTCCCTGCCAAGGAACTGGACAGGGTTTCTCACTCTCTAGTCCCCTTAGTTTCTGTGTCTGGAACTAAGGGTCATGAATTTGTCCAACCCCTCTTTGAACCTGCTGATAATAATTCCGTTTCTCGAGGCAGTAATTCCCAGAGGTTCACTATGTGCTGTATAAAGCAGTTTTTAAAATCTATTTGAATATCCTACTGGATTTGTCAGGGGAATTCTGGTTTGTTGGATTTGGTTAATAATCCTTGGGCTCATTCCCGTGTGTCTCTTTGCCTGGCAAACTGGAACAGCTCTTGAGGTGGAATGGGAATATTTGATCTGATTGTTTAAATTTGAAAGGCTCTAAAAGACAATAACTTTTCTTCCTTCCCTCCTGAGCTATGTCTCAAAATATCTGTTTTGCATTTCAGCACCTGATAGGCATGGAAAGAAGCAGAAATGTATTTAAAAGGGGGATCTCACTCTTTGTTGTTCCTCTTTGTGATAATGAATATTGATTCTGAAATCCCAGCAGTAAAAGGGATTTTTATCTGAAAATCGTCCAGACAGGTTGTGATGTGAACAAGTGAGAGACTTGATTTCATTGCATTCAGTTGTGGTAAGAAAATAGTAATACGATGTTAGAATGTGACTGTACAGAGAAAAAAAATCTTACACATTTTAAACTGTCTCAGAACTGTTCATGATTTTTCTTTTCCAGTGTCATAATTCACCCATGACTTACATACATGCTACCAGTAACTCTGGAAGAGTTTTTTTTTAATGCTGTTTAAAGCCGTTTTACATTGTTTTGAGAGCTAAAGATTAGAAAAGCACAAATTAATGAATCAAGTGAGATACTTAGCTACAATGTGAATATACTGTACAAATAAAATCTCAATGTAATTGACACTGTTTTGCCAGCTTCACATTTGGGTGTCCAGGATGGCTATTTCAAGAATATATTTAAATTTTCACTCCATTTTCCATGGTTACTGAAGCATAAAGATAAAATATTATTAGTATTATCTAGGAAAACTGTTAAGGTTATTTAAAATTAATTGCATGTAACAAGATTTTTCGTTAATAACCAAGACATTTGATTTTCTGGGGTTTTTTTTTTGTTTTTTTTTTTGTTTTTTTTGTTTTTTTTTTTTTTTTGTCAAACTGAGGATCAATTTTGGGAGACAAATAGAAGAATTTGGACTTTCTACCAGCAATCATCTGAATTCACTGACTCTTGCAGGAATTTAAGTAGAAAAATGTAAGGAAGCCAAATATTTTATTTACACAAGCTAAATTTCAAAATAGACAACCTTCCTTTTCAGCTGTGCAAGCCACATTCTTCGATCAGTCTTATGTTTCTTAAAATAATTTGGGCTCTTGCCTTTGAGATTTTCAGGGCTGTAACCCAGCAGCTGCGTTGTTTTTGCAAAGAAAACTGTGCAGTGAGTGCCCTGTGCAGTGTCAGTCAAACTGATGCAGAGTTTGGATGCTGTGGCTCTTGGAGGGAGGCTGGAGGTGACCTGTTCCAAGGAACTTGTAGCAGCACAGCCTCAGGAATGAAGCAATCATCCAGGCTCTGAGTGTGGGTGAAATGTGAGGAATTGCTCCTTGGACCCCCTCCAGAGCCCCAGTCAGTACCACTGTAATTTGTAATTTGTGAGGGCTGTGAATTCTAGAAGGGGCAACACATCATGTGCAACGTGTGCTCTTTGTGTTTAAAGAAGCTGGGGGGTGCACGAGCATTTTCTGTGGATGAAATCAGCGTGATTTGGTTTCTAAAGAAATAAATTCCCCTGGAATCTTTGCTTTGCTCTTTGTTTCCGCTAAAGTGAGCGACCTTAAGGCGGGTGAAATAACCTGCTTGATAAATGTGTTAGACTACTGTAAGAGGAAGCAAAAAACCCCCCAAAAACCCTGTAGTGTCTGGGATCTGTGACATAATTCAGAGCATTTGTTGGTGGGTAAATCAGATATTAGACCACATTTCAGCATGTGGGAGCTTAATTCCTGCGCTGTCACAGGCACTGTCCGTGGGTAGTTTCAGAATATCCCAGTGGAGCACGAGGCTCTTTACAGAAACGTTTGACAAGTGTGTCCAGACAAGTAGTGAAACACCTCCAGCAACAGAATTTCTACTTTCTTTGCCTCTGGACTTGAAGGGAGTGTATTTGGAGAGTCACAGCAGCAGGGAGTCAGTGGGAAGGTGTGAGGAACAAGCTGGCAACACCACAGGGAGTTGCTTGGGGCTGGGGTTGTAACTGCTGAGGGGTATTTTCCTCTAAAATTTGCTCAGGAATGGGACTTTCTGCTGCAAGGTCTTGGGTTGCTGGTGAAGAACATCATGAGAGGGTGATCCAAACAGCCATGAGACAAGGTAGGCTGTTGCCTCAATTCTACCCCCATTCTGTGTTAATCAGATGTTATAGTCACAGCAGCAGACAATGCTTTTGGATGTTGCTAACATGGAAAATATAAACATTGTGTGGCCATGTCTAGAATGGTGTTTTTCCACAGAGCAGCAGGCTGAACACATGTCATGTTTACAGAAGTTTCCATGATTTGTCATCCAAAAGACATAAAGAGCTCGTGGAAAGGAAAATTGCCGCTAAGCAGCAACCGGCAACGAAAATTACCACCTCTCTGTAGGATTAAGCATAGGAGAAAGGGAAAGGATAAAAATCAAAAGAAACTTATCTAGCCTCATGAGTATTTATGCAAATGGATTGTTTTTGTGCATCTCTCCCATGAAATCATAGTCTTGTCACGGTGAGGACTCGGCAGCAAAATGAAAGTGACCCCGCAGTTGCTTGAGGAGAGGCTGTTCTGAGGTTCCAGAAAAATTCCCTGACCATGCACATGATCTGATCTGTTTCCTGGGAGGTGTGTGCTATAGTAGTGTGTTACAATATTAATTAAAATGGAATGGAAGTAAAAGAATGCTTCCTAATGGCTGGTGTGAACCTGCACTGGCACAGCTTTGAACCATTCCCATGTTCCTGCCACTGGATCCCAGGGAGAAGAGCCCAGAACGTCCCTCTTCACTTCTCCACCCCAGGAACCTGGAGAGTTCTGCCTTTCTGATGGACATGGAGCCTGCTGTAGGATGGCTGCTTGACTCTGCAGTTCTTTGTGTACTGTTTAAACTCATTTAAAACTTCCTTCCAATGGAAACTGGTACACTGGGAATCACGCTGCTGATGGCATTATCTTTACTTGCAGCTGCACCTCACGCCAGAGCAAATCAATGGCCAAATGTCCTCGTTCCCAGCAAAGAACCAGTAGGTTTTGCCATCCTCTTCCATCTGCACACCTCAGCTACAACATGACTTTCCCAAAAAATTATTTCCTGCTGGCACTTCTCTGTGTTTCTCTGTTCTCCAGCTCTCCTCCAGCCTGGCGATACTTGAGAATATTTGTTCCAGCCCCAAGGTAAAGGCAGCAAATTTTTTGAGTGCTAACAAATCAGCCTTCACATTTCTCCTACTGACAGAGAGTTTATATTATCCAATTGTCCTGGGGGTGTTTCATTTCAGTATCAGACAATGTTTACCTGATGCGTGTAATTACTTTCCCTGCATGTAAAAGCAAGAACTAAATTTAAACACAGGCTGTGTACCCATTTTCTGAAAGCATTTTTTAATCAGCAGTTAATGAAACAACCTGTCATCAGCAGGCTGTGCTGCTGAAATTACATGAAAAGCAAAGCCACAAGTAAGTTTGTTTGTGGGCTTTCACCTAAGTTTGGAGCTGGTGATGATTTGTTGTTTTTTCTGCAGTTTAACCTTGTTTGGTCTAGCTGCAGATGTGGCAGTGGTGATGTCAGTATTTGCCAAGAGCTATACTTTTGCAGGAAACAGTAATGGACATAATTCAAGGCTTTGACAAGATTTCACACAGCATAGCAGGGCAATCCAGCCCAAATTCATCATCATTGCATGCCCGTTTTGGGTGATGTGCTCATAAAGTCCCACATGTGGCCCATGTGTGGCTGAATGAAACTATTCAGCTGCTGCTTTGCCTGAAACGCTGGAATGCTGTGACAAATGTCTATTAAAATGCTTTGCTGCTAATGTGCATTTAGAGACATTAAAACATCAACATTGTGTGATACAGCATGGCTTGAGGTCACAAGAAACCAGAAAGAACAGATTCAAGTATCATCATTTTCACAGTATCTTTTCATTCTCTGTGCTGTTGTGTGCCCTCCAAGCCTTCTCATTTCCTTTGTTTTCCTCCTGTCAGGAACTTCCTTGGCAAACTGCCAGCAGATGTGTACCTGTCCAAAAGAAAACATTTTTTATTATTTTTCCCTCCCACTTGGTCTTTACATTGCTTGTCACGTGTGAGGGTGGTTTGTTGTTTGTTGTTTTTTGTGCATGTGTGCGTGCAGTGTTTGGTGTCTGTGGCAACTGAACTTGAATTATTGAGATCAATGGTCTTCTCTTTTCAGATTGCTGGGTAATATCCTATAGCTTCTGGTCAGCAGGAGATTCCATTAGAGAGTCACAAGCCTAAAATCTATCACAGAATGGCTTACATTGGAAGAGACCTTAAATTCATCCAGTGCCAGCCCTGCCATGGGCAGGGACACCTTCCACTATGCCAGGTTGCTGAGAGCACCATCTAACCTGGCCTGGAACATTTCCAGGGATGGGGCAGCCACAGCTTCTCTGGGCAACCTGTGCCAGGGCCTCATCACCCTCAGAGGGAAGAATTTGCTCCCAATATCCCATTTAATGGTGCCCTCTTTCCGTTTGAAGACACCCCCCCTTGTCCCGTCCCTCCAGGCTCCTGTAAATAGTGTCTTTCCATCTCTCTTTAGGTACTGGAAGCCTTCTCTCTCCAGGCTAAACAATCTCAACTCCCCCAGCCTTTCCTCCCAGCACAGCTGCTGCATCCCTCTGATCATCCTGGTGCCTCCTCTGAACTCTCTCCAGCAGCTCCAGGTCCTTCTGCTGTTGGCCCCAGGGCTGGGGCAGCTCTGCAGGTGGGGTCTCACCTAAGTGGGGCAGAGGGGCAGAATCCCCCCTCTCCTGTTACCCACAGGGCTTGGGATGCAGCCCAGGAGGGTTTCTGGGCTCCCAGAGCTCATGGCTGGGCCAGGTGCACGTGACAAAATGCACCCCCTCCAATTCCAAAGGCTCCTCTACTGCACACATTTCCTCATGCTGTTGCTTTTACTCTCTCTATGACAGTGCTATAGGAAAGATACTGCTTCAAAAGGAACCATATTTTTTTATTTTACATGGTAAATCCACTGCACTTGCATTAAAACCGAATTGCTGCAGCTTTGTAAGGATAACCTTGCAACCAGAACATTTTGCTGACAGTGATTTTTTTTAGGCAACCAAATTTGCTAAATGTACAAAATGCAGGCCAATCACTCTTCAAAAGTCTTGACCTACTTTCCCCTTGAGCCCGTTCCAAAATAATAATAATAAAAAATAACCATGGAGAGAGCAGATTACACAGCTCTGTAATTTCACCGATGGGAATGTGAATGCCATTAAAGCAAAAGTGCTTCCTGCTGGCAGACCAACTCTGTATTTGTGTGGTTGTAACTCCTCAATACTCATTCAGATTTTGGGAGAGAGACAAGGCCAGGGAAGGACACTCATGCTGACTTAAACATGGTCTTCTCTACTCAGTGGGCCCTTTTATTGAATTTCTCTTAACTTATCTGTGTAAAAATGCACAGTATGGAATCCAGAGGTTTTGGGGTTTTTAAGAAGAATCCACTTTTCATTTTCACAGGGTTTAAGCTAAGTTTGAAACGCCTTCTTCTCATAAGAGTTTGTCATTTTAATTCATTAGTGAGTCATTGCTGCTTAATTTGTATATTTTCATACAGACGTCTTCCTGGATTTTCTGATTTTTTGATGCCTTAAAAAAAAAAGTAGTGACATAATTCTTTTGACAAACTTCTCCCTTTGTTCTGCCTTTTCCATGTTCAAGTATTTCCTTATCTTTGGGGAAGGAGGGAGAGGCAACGTGCTCTTGTGCTCAAAGGTGTGCTTAAAAAGCATATCTGGAGCCCCCTATTTTTCAAGCCCCATGTGAGACAGAGACAGGCTGATTGTGTCAGTTCTGGAAGTATTTAAGAACCCTGCTTTACTGGCAAAGGTATTAATGAGCTTTAAAAAGGGGTGAGGGAGTTGACAGGAAGAATTAATCCCTCCCAATCCAAAACAAAACTCCAGAACTGCTGCATTTCCTTCCTCCCAGCATCATACAAATAGTACGGCTCCGGTGTTCCACCCTTGCTTTAACCTCCCCCAGCTCCACAGGAGAGCTATTCTGTCATTTCCAGTAGCAAGATGATTTGCATAAACCAGTTCCTTTTCATGATTAGATTCAGGAAATCAGCATTATAATCTGATGCTGGTTTACTTTTGTCCTGGAAGTTGTTAAACTGAGTCATCTGGCAAAGTCGAATCCCGTTTCGAGCCATATACGGCCATGCTTGGGACAGAAAATGAGGCTCTGTGTTTTTGTGTTTGTGCCTTTGACAAATTCAACAGCCAGATTCTTTCTAGGATTTTAATTTTGCAAAGCACTTAGGCACTGAAAAGTGATTGCACACTGTCTCGGCAGGCTCTATGCGAGCTAGGAATTGTCCTATAAGCATGGTGATATGAACAGGAGTTCAAAAGGGTTCAAAAAATAATTTATGGAAGGAGGATATGTGATGTAGTGTGGTAGTTCTTCCCCTGAATCTGTTTTCCACAGGTTGTATTTCCCTCCAGTCAACAAGTAGCTCTGCCGACCTGACCTCAAAAGAATTCCCTGCTCAGCACAAATAGTCAGTTTTGCCTTTTGATACCATAAATCCTGGTTATGAATTGAAGAAATGCCTCCTGCCAGCTTCAGAGGGCAGTGCTCAAAGCAAACCCACACACTGCTGGACCTCTTCTTCTCTCTTTCTCTTGTCTTGAATCATAGAATCACAGAATGGTTTGGGTTGGAAGGGACCTTAAAGATCATCCACTCCCACCTTCCACTATCCCAGGTTGCTCAGAGTATCATCCACCCTGGATTTAAACACTTCAAGGGATCCAAGAGCAGCCATAGCTTCTCTTGGCAACCTGTGCCAGGTCCTCCCCACCTTCACAGGGAGGAATTTCGGGCTACCATTGTCCCCAAACCTACTCTTTCCTTTTTTAAGCCATTCCCCCTTGTCCTGTCCCCTGCAAAAAGTCCCTCTTCATCTTTCTTGTAAGCTCATGATATTTGAAAAGTCTTGCCAGTCAGGTGAAAGCCCCAGGTGACTGGAAAAAGGAAAACATCTTTAAAAAGGGTGGAAAGGAAGAGAACTCCAGGAACTACTGAGCTGTCAGCGTCAGCTTTGTGCCTGGGAAGATCGGAAGGCAGATCCTCCTCATAATACAGGCTTTGATTTAAGCATCTGCCATAGAAAAACCCCGGGTTTTGGCCAAATAATGGTGATTGGGAGAGCTCTATCAAGGCCATATAAACCAAAGCTCCTCCCTCCCCTGGGTCTTGCTCATCCCTTCCCTCAGATTGTCCCTCATGCAGCCAACCCCGTCCCCAGCCCCAGTGCAAGCAGAGCAGTGAGGCCGCGGGGCTGGCGCCTGCTCCTGGGGTGCAGGGAAGCCAAGGGTGGTTAAACTGTCTGCATCCCAAGCCAAAAGCCAGGAAATTATGAAATTCCAAGTGGGAACAAAGTCCCTGTGCCATCCTTGTTTCTTGTACAGCTTGATATAGCTCCGTGATGTTACTGGCTTGCAGGGAAACCACTCTTCCCAATTTGTAAGTGCTTTATTCCTACCCCAGTGAGTCCTGACAACTTGGGAAAGTAATGAGGCAACACTAAAGTAAGGTTTGGCACAAAAACATCACTGAGCAGTGGGGTAGGAGTGGATGGGCTGTTATTTTTCATTGTTCCAAGATGTTTAAATGAAATTTGTAGTAGAAAGCTTGTTATGGTAAGCACCACAGTGTTAAATCTCAGAAAAATCTCCTGGTTGCTGTGAGCCAAAGCCAAACTATGGATGTCTGGCTGACCCTTTAGATCCAAGGGTCCACAACTTGTTCTGTGGAGTCACTTTTCAAATAGATGGATATTCTCTGGGGAAGGGAACGCCCGGTGCTCTGTAGGTATCAGATAGCTGCTGTCTTGATCTCTTGAACCCTTGTTTAACAGACAGGAGTCAGGTGAGTTATTGATCCCCATGCTCAGTGTGGAAGTTCTCATCCTGCTCTTGGCTTTCTGTTCATCATCCAACACCATGGAGCAGGATGTGGACAATGAATGCACAGAAAGGGATGCTCTGGGTTTCAATTAGCTTTTGATTACCCTCTCTACAGTGCTTGGTTTCAGCACTTAAAACCATCACAAAATTGACATGATCACATTTGTCTCCATCCTCTGAAACTGGTTCGGTGTTTTTAAAACTCCACTGTGGCAAACTTGGCCAGAGGGCAGGCTGAAAATGCAAAAAGGACCCACATTTGGGGAAGAGATGGGAAGTAATGTGCGTATGTCGAATAGTCTTTAAAAACCCCAACTCACTGTGTTAATAAAATCCTGTAAGTGCTTCAATGCTTTGAACAGGACACATATTTTGCATCACCCTTGCAAGGTCAGACTTTCATTTTTTACTCAGTAACACCAGAAGTGTTTAGTCCATTTAAATAAAAGGTGATCTGTAGGGATTCTTTCCAGTGCTGGCCTGGCATCATCTTTACAACATTTTTCACACTGTAATGAGTTTGCTGTTGGTGCACTGAAGGGTACAAGTTGCATTTAAACAACAGCTAAAACAAACCCAGAAAATCTCCCCTCCACGAATTACCTATGAGAGGATAACATTTTGTCAGTGATTCTTCCATTAGGATGCCCTACACCTTTAAGAAACAAGGTTAATGATTTTCAGCTAGTGAGGCAGAATTCCGGAATTTTCTCTTTTATTTAAATGAAAGAATTCTCATGAGAACAAAAAAGAACTCTACCTGTGAGATACAATTCCCATATTCTGCCTTCTAAATGTCACTTTCTTCTTGTAATGGATTTGGTAGGAAACTCTGCCCTTTCCTTTGAGTGACTCATGATGTAATGTCCTTACAGATTAGAAACATGATTCGAGCAATGTACTTACGGCATTAAGTGAGGTTTTGCCCATTCTGTCACGTTTATCCTGGTGGAAACCTAGCACTACATCACTTGTGCTAATATTAGTGTGTTTAGGCCATTAATGCAGAAAATCTCGCTGAAATTCGTGTGTGGATGTACTTTCCCTTCATGCTAACAATGTGCTTTTTCATATCAAAACTTTGAATTCTTTCACCTGTAAATGTCATTGCTTAAAAATGAGCATGAGAAGCAGCTTATTAACGCCTCATTTGTATCTGTCAAAGATGTCCAAATGACATAGAAGTGCACATTTATTTTAATACATAAAAGCTCTTGCCTGGCTGATCTGGAATTCAATATTTATAATATTTGCAGAACTGGACAAGATTTTTAATAAACTTGATGAATAAAGGAGCTCTACCATTGGACAGAAGTATGAATGTCCCATTTGTTTCTGCTTTGCATACTCTTGTTTTTTTCTTTTAAGCCACAAAGAGACCATTTAAGTGGTATTTTATTTCAGAGGAGTGTTTCATATTTTGGGCTTCTGGTGCCCTGCCAATGTCAGAGAGGAAGGATGAAGTCACAGGCCTGATACCTGTAGAAATGACAGCCTGCTCGGATGTGAAGTCATCATTTTCACATACGGATTCTGTTCGCTCATGCCAAGGGTATGGGGCATGTTGAGGAGATATGGCCACTGCAGGAATGTTGGGAACAGCTAGCTCTGGCTAACTTAGGTGGCAATTTCCCTTCACAACTGTGAGATACTGAAATAATTAATGGCTCGAACATTGTAAAGATCACCAAAGGACTTGGCACATTGTAGAAAACTGTAGAAAGAGCAGCACAAATGAACAAAGATCCTCAAAGCGGCCCCAGGCTTTCTCCTGTGGCCTTCTACCAGGGTAAAACTCCCCTCCAGGGAGATACCTGGGTATTCCCATGGATACCTGAACATCCACTGAATTCTACTTTTCTTGGAACAGCCACCCCTGAGAAGATCAGAAGAAGAGGACCAACAGGATGTCACTGGATCCACAGGGGTGGTGATTACCTTTCTACTGATCTGCCACTCTCTCACTCTCTTTCTTTCTCTTCCCTCTTTTCTATTTCTTTCTATTTCCCTCTCTCTCACACATTTACTGTTAAATAAAATCTGTACTCTAGAATTTGGCATATGGTATCCTTTGCACCTTAATTTGGGCGAGGCACCTCTCTCTAATAATCAGGTCACAACAATAACAAGCAGTAGAAAATGTTCTCTTCCAAAGAAGAATTCAGAAAAAGAGTTCAGCTACATTGCTTGAATTGTCCTGTAGTTACGAGTGGAGCCTCAGAAGAGCTTTTACTCAAGATTAGTCCCCACATACCCTGCTGTTAATACCTGAAATTTGGTTTGTGTCTCAAAGGAGCTCTGGAAGGGAGCAAAAGGAAGCCCTGCCACTGCCTTAAGGGACACCAACATGACCCTGTAAGGTTAAAAGTGGATCTGTGGCAATCCTAACCCCAAGGACTTCAAAGGAGCAGACTTCAAACAAAAATTTGAACTCTTTCAATTGACGTTGTCACGGGGTTTGTTGGCTTTTTTTTTCTATTGTAGCAATACCCAAAGAGGGAAGTTTATCTTTCCTGTAATCTTCAGCAAAGTGAAATTTCAGAGTTTCTTGGCACAATCCAGTTCCCAAATGTCTGATGCCACTTGAGAGGCTCGGGGGACCCACCTGGCTCCAGCTGCCAGGTCAAAAGGGTCTCCTGGAGGTCTTGTCTCACATCTGCCACCCTCTTGGTCACATCTCAGATCCTCTGGACATCTCAAATGACACATGGTGCCTCTATTAGGGAAGCTGAACTGAGCTAATTGTTTATGTTAATAGATACAAACCTCAATTAACATCTTCCCTAATAACACACGGAATAATTCGAGTTTGGACTTGATCTTGTGCAATAAAGTCATCTTCAAAATCAATACACTGTTTTTTTCCTTAATGCTTTTAGTAGCTGATTTTTTAGAATGTGTAATTCTAGATCTCTTCATTGATAGATTTATCATTTTCACCTATTTACATTTTCAGTTTTGCCACAAACCATGAGTTATTTATCTGATTTGTTTACAGTTCTGAAATGCACAAATAGCCAAAGTTTTGACTGGCTGACTCGAGTACATTTACTTTTGTCCTTGTCTAATATCAACCTGGAATATCTATATGTAAGTGTATGTAAACAGCTCTTCTTCTCAAAGCAAATATAGTATTTTTTCTGTATAAAATACTTTTTTTTTTAAAGGTTCAAAGTGACAGAAGCCAAAATGATGATGCCAAAATGCTTTTACTTACAGAGTCGTCCAGTGCAAGCACTGACAGGAGAAAGACAGCTATGAGGCCTAAATTTACTACTTTTCCTGGATTAATGACTGAAGTAAATGCTTGAAGGTTAACAACATTTTGATTATTGGTGTTGTAATTTGGTGTTACCGGCCTTTAAAAAAGGGCTGGCAAGTCCACCATGCTATACAGTTTATTCCCCCAAAAAGGCACAGATGGGTTTGGATAATATAATTAATACATATAATGTAGGATTTCCATGGAATCTGCTTAAATAGGTATATCTACCTATTTAAACTACTTTCCAGCAGTGAATTTATGTTGAACAGCTGTTTCTGTGCTCTTCAAGCAAGGCTGAAGGTATGTAAGAGGGGTCTTAAAATTGCTACAGCTGCTCCCTGGAGAAAAGCAGCCATTTTGGGGTTTTTCTTTTAAGACTATAATTGCCTATAGAGGGTGGGTGAAATACTGATAATGCTGAGATACTGCTAAATTAATAACCCAGGATCAAGGCAAATCCTGGCAAGCCGAGAGAAAATCTTTGACAGTTCACAGGAGCTCCTCTGTGTTCAGCATTAGGTCTGGAAAAGCAAAAAGCAGGAAATTATATTCCAAGGAAATTAGTACAGTTCAGTGATGAAAGCAGATCCACCTGTGACTTGTTAATTGTTAATTGTTCTGCTGTGGGGAGGACAGCTTTGAACTTCTTCCTTAAAGCACAAAAGAATTGCTATTAAGAAGTGTTAAACAGCTACCGTGTGGATGCAAGTTTTTCTCGGGAGTTATTTGGTAGATTGGATGGCCAAGTTTCTTGATGAGTGTGTAACAGAAAGAAGAATTTGGATAAATATTTAACTTCCATTTCTTAATATGAAAACGTTAATGTGAATTACATTACAAAATATCTTACGGTTTAAAATCAGCCAGGGGAGATATTCTGTGAGTTTGAAATCACAAACATGTTGAGGCATTAATATTGACTAAAATCAACTCATACTTTCACTTAATTCCAGATTCCTGTTTTCAGAGCTGGAGGAGTTGAATCAGTGTAATCAGAAAAATTAATTTTCCTACCGCAGCAATGCAAATTTTGCCTGAAGCAAAAAAATTTGCCTGAAATCACGTGCCTCTGACCTGTTGAATTCCTCTATTTGGGAAATAAATACCAAATGTATTTTCGGTGAAGTCAAAATGCTTACATTTTTATTTGCTTAAACTTGAGATGAAGAAAGAAGGAAATACTTCCTACAAAAGAAAAGATTTGATCTGAAAATATTTTCCCTCAATTTCTAGCCTCAGGACCTTCACATCTTGCACGGATATAATTTTTTTTCATATTAATAGTATCTTTTTTGGGGGGTGTGTGTTAAAATTCTGGCAACAAGTACAGACCACTCCGTAGCTGTTTGTCTGAAGTGCCTACCTTGTTACTTTGGAAGATAAAAAAAGAAGATTCTAAAGCCTTACCTTGTGGCTTTTCTTTTTAGAAGTCATATGTTTCTTACAAGTCATTTTTCTTAAACAGGGAAGCCTTTTGAGCACTGCTTGTTTCTTTGCTTGGCTCCATTTTGGGGTTGAATCACCAGCAAAGGTATCAGGAAAAGCAGGTTTAATATAAATGCTAAAATGTGACAAAGTTTGTTGGCAAGGTTCACTTTACCACTTACAAAGTGGTTAAACCATAGAGGGGAAAGCAAACTAAAATCAATCAATCTAAACCCCAAATCATCCCCAAAATTATCTGCATGGAGGCTGTTCAGGGAAAAAGGTGAGGATAGGAAAGGGTGAGGATAAAGAGGAGAAAAGGAAACCCTCCCATTGAGTCACAAGATTCAGAATGGACCCCTTTGCCAAACTGAGCCCTGGACTTGAAAAATGATTTGGGACAAAAGGTTTAGCATCACTTAATTGACAGCTTAAGTTAAGTTAATAATAAATTCATATAGAATTGACTATAAGCACAGCAGTCACTTACAGGCCTGACTTGCTTACAAATCTAAAGTGCTTAAGCTTCTAAGAGAGCAACACTCACCTTTGCTTGAAAGCACCTTTGTTGCCCTGCCTATGCACTGCAAGGGCTCTGTCATTGTGCAAGGCATTCTCCAAAACTGGGAGCTGGAAGGTCAAATTCCCTGCCAATGGAAAGCTGCACTTTTCCATGGATTTCTACCTCATCCTCAAGTGTGGCCTTATGAATCATCACCATCAGAAAAACAAAACAGCACTGAGAGCTTGGTGAAAAAAAAAACCAGAGGCATCAATTAGTGTTTAATTTGGTGGTGTTCAAACCTGCTGGAGACTGCACTGTGTGCAAAACCCCTAGCCTGTGTATGGCATTCATATTGAAAATATACCATATAATTTGAGTTACGAGGCATTGGAATGTGATCCCAAACCTAAGCCAAGTATTTTCTCATCCAGCCAACCTCGCTTGGACAAGGTAATCATAAGGAAATGAGTCCCATAGTGGGCTGAGCCAGTAGCTGTCCTCTCGCTGGGCTGTACTGATGGTGTGAGATGTGATATTGCCAGGCCTGGCTTTACTTGGTGCTCTGACTGAAAACAAACAACTCCCTCCTCCTTTTTTTTGCTGGGTAGATCAGGACAAAATGAAGCAGTGAGTGCTAAAAAGCAACATTTTATATCAGATAAACATTCACAGCAATTAAGCCTTTCCAATCAGTGAAATGGCTATAAAGGAATAATCTTCTTCAACCAACCTATTTAACAGCAATGTGCTTTCTCCTTTATATTCCCCTTCTTCTCATCCCTTTTTCCAAGTTCTGCCACTCCATGGTACAGATAGGATTGGTCTTGTCTTGCCTTCCTTTTTAGTCCTTCATTTAAATCCTGACCCCCTTTTATTCCTCTGTTCTTGATCTCCCCACCATTTCGTTTTACCCATCCGTGGAGTGTGTCTCACCCTCAGCTTCTGCCCATGCCACCATCCTGGCTTCAAATGTTCCTTTTCCTTCTGCTGAGGGCACAGAAAACCTCTAGGAATAGATTTGTCTATTCCTTTTTCCAATAGCATCCAATTTTTAGCTGTCCCCAACCCTTTTCAAGCTGTCAGGGAGTGGTTTTGTGTCACACTCTTCGGCAGAATCACAAAATCATGGAATTGTTTAGGCTGGAAAAGACCTCTGGGGATCTTTTAGTCTACCCCCCCCCGCCAAGGCAGGGTCACCTACAGCATTTTGAGAAATTACATTTCACCCAAATATTGCTTAAAAATGCCATTTTTCACTGCCAAGCAAATGGGATTTGAATTCCAAAGCAGATCTTCCAGGATCTGACCTTTCCTCAACACTCTGTGGAGCAGCCATAATAATGTGGAGAAGTTACCCACTTTGGAGCAGAGCTCCTCATGGACTTTGAAAAAGGGATCTGGAAGCAGCACTGTCCATTTAACATGAGGCCCACAATGTTTCCTGAATTAAAAAATGAAAAGTATTTTGGCTATGCATCTGAATGAGGGTGGGAGGAAGATTGTGTTTCAAGAGAAAGGGTTTGTTTTTATTTCTTTATTCCTCTGTCTGTGTTATAGCTATTAAACCCTGATAAACTGATCTCATTTGCACTGATTTGGGGTCTTAGCTTAACCAGTTAAACAGACTTGGTTTTGGCAGCAGCCATTATAATTCCCAGAAAGAAGGATCTGAAAAAAAGCGCTATGTGTAATAATTTCAACTGTTTTAAGAAAATCCAATCTCCTTTCTAATCTATAAACCAGATTCTTTGTGACTTTATTTTTTCTTAATACAACTGAAGTTTCTTTGCTTTGAAAAAAGGAGTAAATTACCTTTTCCACCTTGAAACAGAAATCAGCCTGAAAAGAGTGGGTCTATTTTAGGCAACTAAAGCCCAATTTCTGTGCATGTACTCAATCTCTCTGCTAAACACAAAAAGATAAGACAGTGGAAGCTTCTTTTCAGCTCCAGGTCCATTTCCACCTCTGTCTCACATTTTCACAGTCTTTAAAGGCAATTTTTTCTCCCTATTGTAGGCAAATTCCAGCTCTGTGCAGGAGTCTCACCTAGGGCCTGTCACGCTGCCTAAATTCTGCTTAAATCCACATTGTGGACAGGGAATTTTTTCAACAGACCTTTTGTTTGCCCAGTGAATTTTGCCTTGAGTTGATATTTTGTGCCTGAGTATTGATCAAAGTGTATAATGGCCTGAAATCTTGTGTTCCATTTACAGGCTGCTACAGCCAAGTACATAAAAACGCAAATCATATTTTTATAGTATTTGCAGCATTTTGGCCTATTTTTCCTATAAAGTACTGAGAATTGAGGGGGAAAAAAAGGAAAATAATGTAGCTGTTTCAACCCCAGTCCATGTAGATTATTAAAAATGGATTGAAAGTAATTTTGAGGATTTGTGTGATAATCTCCTGATGACCTTTCTAAACAATTAAGACGGTCTCATATATAAAGAAGGTTTTTTAAATTTAAATACCACCCTGTTTCTTGTGTTATTTAAGTTTAATTCTTTTCGTATACACGATATCTTTCTGATTTTGACAGATACTATAATTAAACATTATATTAATGAGACTACTCACACCAGATTTAATCAAGGGTACCAAATTTTCAGCCTTTAGACTTTGTGGGGCATCCCAATTTCAACATCTATAGGATGGCAATGTTAGTTATCAATTATGTCCCTCATGAGTAGGCTGCTGTGACAAGCCATGTTCATGAAGTGCTGTGAGATATTTTTATGGGACATTATCATCTCTTCTACTTCATCCCCACTGGCTTGCACAGAAAACTTGTGTGAACTCATTAAAAATGAGTTTGTAATGAAAAGTACATGTACTTATAGCAAAGGCCACTACTTGGCCCATTTAGCAGTCGGGGGTTTTTTTGTTCTGGGCTGTGGAGTCACTGTGCTTTATTTACTCTTTTGGCCTCTGGTATTTTTGCTGCTCCAGCCTATTTTTTATTTTTATTATATTTAAGTCTCCAGTGCACTGGAATACAAACTCTGCAAAATCATCAGGTTATAGTGGATGGCCAAGGATGATTAATGTCATCTGTTAGTTTTGGAGGGGTTTGGGATGCAAATATAGTGCAGACTGTGGTGTTCTGTGGAATTTTAGTTTGAAGTGCAGCCTGCCTGTGTCCTCCACACATTGTTTGATGGTTGTGACTGATTAATCACATCTATTGCAACTGTCACATTTTTCCTTTTATTTCCTTTTTTTGTAGTGCTATAGAACAAAAATACACTTGAACAAAATGTTCATCCTGTCCTTTATGTGCCTTTGAAATGTACAGTTAATTGGCTGTGTTTGCTATGAGTACATTTGAAGTTGGACAAGCTTATTAATTAAGCTTATTCTGTAGGCTTCACCTATGAAAGGCAAATTCTGCAACCCTCATTTCCTTTTGGATCCTTGTTTGTCTTTATGGAGATATTGGTGCAGCTGAAGGAATCATATTTTCCAGAGATATTAAATCCTTCAGCTCCTATTGACACCTGCGGCACTATGGAGAGCTTATAAAAATTAATAGGGGCCTACTTTTATGTGTTGGGTATAGAAGCACAATTTTAGACATATTTTTAAAACTCAGAGTCCATGATATTGATCCTTTGGGATAATTATTATTGGAGAATAGGGATTAAGGACTTTGTCAAACAACAAACTTTTTACATCCAGTAAAGTGTTTTATGACTGCTGTTATTTTTTTCATATATCCAGTTTTCACCTTATATAAATTGATTAAAAAGATCTTTTCTGGAGTAAGATTAGGCACAGACCTGCAGCATAGCCTTTGCAGCACCAAATTTTGTGTAATGTATGTATTTAAGTCACAGAGTTTATTACTAGTTTGCAGAAGAAAACAAAAAGACAACTTTTATTATTTGAGATATTTTTGTGATAACTTCTGGGAGATACTTTTGTCCAAGGGGGAGGCGCCTGAGTTTACCACCTTAATTCAATGTATAATTAATTGTTTCTCCAAGCCCTTGTGTTTCTGTATTGGCCTGAAGATGATCTGTTCATGCACAGACACCTTCTAGTCTTGCATCCCAGGATTCTTGTTGTCCAAAGAACATGGTACAAAAAATGCATTATGAACAGATTATTTTTTCCCCTTCCCTGAATTCTTCTCTGCATTCCTAGTCTGTTCCTTGAATAATACATTAAGATATTTCTGAAAAAGCCTGTTGCTCCCATAATCCTATTTTATTTTTGGACCTCAACACTGCTGAAGTTTCAGCACAGTCATCACAAGTAACATCAGAAGCATGTGGTAAGTATTGTTCTGAATTCAAGTAAAATCACATTTTTAAGATATTTGCCTTAAGCATTTTAGGTATTTCTATTTCACAAACAAAAAAAGTGATGGATTATATTAGAACTGGACATGAAATGTCCTCCGCATGGAGTTTGGCTTTATGCTCTCTTAATTTAAATCCATCATTGTGAAAAGAATGATGAATGGCAGAGGCCATATTTGCTGATCTACCAGAGATTTTTTAACAACTTTGGCTTCAGTTAAGATTTGTGAAATTAAACTTTAATGGGTTTTTAGATTCGAAGGAATATTGGAAAAGAAGAGATTATTTGTACTGGAAGAACTTTCCCCCTGGTTTCTGGGAAACATCCCCTCACCACCGTTCTCTAGCCCTGAATAAACCAATTTTTCTTTTCTTTCTTATTTTATGAACCACCTCCCACACTTTAATGTCTGCCTGGGCTTTTCTACAATGTGAATGTTACAGAAACCCATAAGCTTTGCCTGGGTTAGGGGCTGCCTCAAGGCTCAACATTTTTACAGGAAGAATTTCTTAGATGCCAACATCCAAATGTGGGCGTGGATGTCAATAATTTATCACTTTGCATAGGATGCTCAGCCTTTTAGTTGGTTATTGACTTGAGCATATGGACCAGAACCCATTCCACTTCATAGGAACATGCAAACACTTGGAAAATCTGGTTCCAATATTTTGATTTTGTATGTCCTGTTTGACAACCACTGGAGGCCGTTGATTTTCAGAAAGAAAGGCTTCTCTAGAAGTGTTTCAGAAGGACGTGCAAGGTCCATTATCAGCACAGAAATTATTGAGGATTATTTCAAACTATTGATTGTAAGTGCCAATGAGTGCTGTGGTGTTTGTGAAAATATTTATTGCCACAAAGAAAAATGATGTACTTTGCATCTGCTCTTATAAATGAATCCAACTCTCCTTTTGCCTTCACCATGAAAATCACATCTTCTCTTTGTGTAGGAAATGTTTGTTATCAAGGTAAAAGACAAAGAACATCATTAATCATAGCCTACATTATAAAATGAGCAAATTATCTCTGAAGAAAGAACCTAAATTATTTGATTTTTAGTTTGCTCTGTTGAAAATCATGTAGAGTCAGAGAAATTGGCTGCATTGACTAAGACTGGGAGTACATTTATGTTTGTCTTTGTCTATGAACCTAGGAATGAGGAAAGGCCACCATTTTATTGCCATATTGCCACTGAATGCTGGATTTTTAAGATGTTAGAAGATGTCAATGTTTTAGCTAAGATCCCAAAGGTTAGCAGGGAGAAATGGGGTTTATATTTTTCATGTTTCTGCACAGTGTAGTTGGAGTCAATTGCCAGTGGCCTGGCCTCATCTCTTTGGGATTTCTGATTTATTTCCAAACCCACTGCACATCCTCTCAGTCGCTGAACTATGCCAGGCCCCAGAGAGATTTAACTCCTCCCTCTGAGCAGCAAAATTGGTATTGGATAAGAACATTTTGCAGACTCCACAAAAGCACCTCCTAAGTCCTAAAAGGCAGGAGACATTTTGATAACCAAAGTAAGGAAAAATATAATAAAGCTTTAAATAAACCAAGAATTGCTGGAAAACTTCTGTGTGTGTAAATTCTAAGGGCCATTATACCTCACAGAAATGACAGCACACATTGGAACTGCTCTCTGTAAACTCAGGACACTTGTTTATCCTTTAAATGCAACTGATGTGACCAAAGAAGGTCTGGTGTTGCTGTTTCAGATTTTTTGGGGCTGAATTATCTTTTGGCAACACTGAGATTTATTAGGACTCTTGGGTCTCATTTACTTGAGGACTTGCTTAGCACATACCTTTGCTCTTTTCTTTCTTTCTGTGCTTCTTACAAAGTTGTCAGCAAGAATCTCCAGGAGATATCTGAAGGCCAGGACTTTTTTTCCTTGCCAGCATAGTATTTCAGGGGAAAATAAAGCTATATCTCTGTTTATGATTCCCTTTTGTTTTCCCACAATCAGCATTAACAACCCCTGCAATTTCAGAAAGGAAAACTGGGAGAAGTTTGAAAAGTCATGTTGTGACTCAATAGCAAAATTGTTGGGAGTTTAAATTAATGCACAGGCATCCTTAGGCTGGGACTGGTTAGGAAATTCCAGTGAAAGATGGTTGTGGGTGAAATGGGGATATCTCTTGACCAATTAATCAGGAAAATCAGTTGATGTATAATTTTGTAGTTGGTATTGAAAATGGTACATTGCTGAGATATGGAGAGGTGAGGTAAAGATGAGAAAATAAATTTTAAAAGAGAACAAATAAATAATAGAACATGAAGTACAGAGAGTGCCTTTCTATAACATAAAGTGAAGATGTACATCAAAATAATATTACATAAATAAGTTATTTATCTTTCTCCCTCTCTAAACTGAGTAGTGCATCTGAATATCTGCAACATTCTTTTTTCAAAGCCACGTTCAAATACATCTCTTCCCACTACTGTCTTGTTCCCACAGTCACGTGCCCCAAACCATACAGTAAAAAAGGACGTAGGGCACACAGGGGACAACATAAAGGAGTATAGAAGGAAGCAAGTGATTCTACATGGCCTTTAATGACATAAATTTGGTAGGCACTACACGTAGGGGGTGTCTTTACTCCAGGGATTACTCTCCTCAGACAAACAGTGAAATTCGGAGCAGCTGAGTCATTGAGGAAACGGGGCAGGTTTTGAAAACGGATCCCTGGCCACTGACGTACATGTGAGAATAGAAATGTTTGTGTTTTACGGGAATGGAACATCCTAATGAGAGGGGTGGGACGGAAATCCAGCCCAACCAGGCGCACACAGCACGTTCGTCTCTGGCCTGGCTGGTCCAGGAGCTCAGTGTATGCCAGATGTTTTAATTATAACCCAAGCGGGCCATTCAGCCTGGGTTCTGTTACCTGGTGAGAATGGGACATTCTGACACGCACCCCTCCCACTTTCTCTCTAATTCCAACAGGGGAATTAGGTCACTGGGAAGCAAAGACACCCAACCACAGCCTGCGTATGAAAAATCTGTGAGACTGCACTTCTACCAGATGAGGGCTTCACATTTGCCTGAAGGCATAAACAGATTTTTTGGGAAGGAGATAGAAATACCCATAGCACTAAATGGAATAACCAGCGTGATTTAAAAATATTAACATTGATCCTTACAAATACTCATTCCCCTTTCTCTATATACACTCTACAGCAAAAGGGAAAAAATAGCAAAAGGTTTTAACAAAGTCACTGAGTATTCAACAACTCAGAGTTTAGCCCCAATTCTGAATTTGAACACAAGCATTAAGCTCAGTTTTTTGGAGGAGGCATTTGGAAATGGTTGCATTTCTTTGCCCATTCCTGGTCAGTCCTTTCCAAAAGCACCACGTTCCCAGTCACAGGATGTGTAAGAACAATGTTGAGCTTCTCCAGCTGAAAAGTGACTGAGGGTTTTGTGCCAGCACTTGCAGCAGCAGCAGCACCATCAGTGTTTATGTGCTGAATTGCCACTGGATGGAAGATAGAGAAGAAAAAGTTTAGACTGGCAAAATCCTGCCTTCAATATGCAAGTTAAGAAAAAATATGTTCTTTACAAGAACAGTTGGGCAAAGAATAAGAGAGGAATCAGATACTCTGGATTGATTTGTTTAATTACTTCAGACATTGGGCCTCCTTTGTGTTTTTCTGTTTTCCAAGGGCCTAATTCTAAAGCTTTTAAAACAATTGGAGGACTTTCAGAGATTTTATTTTTCATATAAAAGTGAGAAAAATGACCAAAAATGTCTCAGTGTTTTTATAGAATGAGGCACAGGCTGAGACTACTAAAAACACTTTTCAGAAGAAAACATTTTCTCCTTTCTCTTTGCTTCCTTTTCTCTTTTTCAGAAATATTGGTTTTTTACCTCTCCCCTATTCTCTATTGTGCAGCATCACATTTCTGGATTAAGTCTTATAAAAACAGCTATCCCTGATGCTTTTGCCCAAGTCTGTGCAAGGCAAACTTTTTCTCCTTTAACTGCTCCAAAGCACAACTCAGGTGCTAAGTGGAGAGGCCAGGGGTACAGTCCCAGTTTGTTTTTCAGAACTCTGATGTGTAATACACATGGCCAAAGGAAAACTGAGATTAGAGCTATGTTTTCTTGGGGCTGGTGGTTTTCAGGAGGGTTTCAAACCTTCTGTCACTTTGCAGATGGGCTGTAGCCTTTTCATCAGCCAGATGGGCAATGCCCCTCTTTCCCTGCATGGAAATGATCCTGGCCCTGCAGCTCCAGGAGAGGATCTGGCAGCCCTGCCCACCAAATGTCTGCATACAGGGAGAGCAAGGAATTAAAAAAAGAAGGACCTTTTCAGGCAGTAGAACAGGAATGAACTAAATCTCTTTAGCTACTGCAGAACACAGGCAGTGATGCTGATACACACACGTTAAATGATTCATTGACTGCTTGCTGTGATCCCATTGACATTTGCAGCTCTCAAACAATGATTTCTCATACCGATATTCAGAATGAATTTCCCAGAGCTGCCCAGCCCATTTGTTGGCTTTAATGACACCAGTTCAGGAAAAGCTGAACTCTTTATTGTGCTCTGAGAGCCTCATCCGGAGTCCATGGAAGCAGTTCCGCTGCACTGAAAAAAAAAAAAAAAAAAGATATTCCCTTAGTTTCACCTTTTCCTCACTTTTTTCTATTTGGTCTTGGCCTACAAGTTGTTCAAGTTCTGTTCAGAGGAAGAGAATTGTTTTATAGAACATATGGATGGAGCAGCCTATGGTAAATCTTACTTTTAATCTCTTGGTAATATGAATCTTCATGGTGGATGAAGACTCTTAAAGTGTTGAATGATGGACACCAACTGTCCACAGGCTGAGATAAATGTGCTGAAGGAACAGAAGCCTCCCCAGAACTGATTTTTAGTGGAATTTGAGCATTTCTGCAGAGAATTGAAAGAAAAAACAAAACCAAAGCTACCTTGGCCTTGCAAATGTTGCACCTTCCTGTAGGCCTTTTATATTGTACAATTCTACAGAAGTGTGAGTAAAGCATTTGTTTATAATCTAAAGCCCCCTTGAAAAATTTATCTTCCCTTGAGATGGCCATGATAATTTCATTTCACTGCTCCATTCACTCCAGTAGTATCTCATAAAAATTAATCCTTGCCACACTATTTAAACCCAGAGTGTTGTATTTTGTTCACCAAAGCAAAATCCTTCCTTCTCTACAGGGAGGGAGGAGTTGTTACCTGCTTTTCCAGCCAAGATTCCTGGGCACTCAGCAGATGTCGGTGCTGTGGTTGGGTTTGCAAAAAATGTACAGACTGGGCATGTGGAGATTTGTGCTGGATGCCAGGGCTGAGTCAGGGTGAACAGGGGCAGTGGCGGCCATGCAAGGATGTTGGATTTTGGGTGTTGCTGCTGCCAGTTGGGTGCTGCACTGAGCATCAGCGGTGCTCACAGCTGGCACAACTGCAGCTCCAGCCAACACTACCTTGTGGGGACAGAAAAGAATTGTTTTCATTTGTTTAGGCCTAATAAAATGCAAAAAATAATTTAAATAATTGTAGTTTAAGCGTTCTGAGCTCTCCTGAGACTTCCAGAATTTGCTTTTTCATCTGAATACTTTCCCCTTTAAAGCCTCTTTTCCCCCCATAGCATACACATTTTTCAACAGCTAATATTTTCCTTTGCATAGCTATATGTACTCCCTCTCCCCACGTGCTAGAGAAACACGTGCCCAAAGCGAAACCACACACAGCATTTCACTCAGAATCCTCTCCATGTGCATCTGCTTCTCATTAGCTTTTCCCTCTGCTGTGTACACAGACTTTCCCTTAAGAAGTGTCATTACATTAGTTTGTGTTACAGGATTATTTTTCACTCGGCTGTGCACCAGTGAGGTGACCAAACACTTCCTGTGGAATTTCGCGTGGGTTTTTGAGGACAGAATTGGGCCATTACCTTTGCAAACAGCATGTAGGCATGTGTATATACACACATCAAAGGAATTAGCATTTTTAACCCGTGTTTTATGCAAATATTGGAGTTAATTTTTCTAAATATAATGGATGTAATGTGGTTTGTACCTGTATTTTCTCAGCATGCAAAAAGCTTCTCTGTGTGAATCCACATGTGAGGGAAACAAGTACAGTGTCTTCACCTGTGTCTGCCCGAGCTCTGCATCTGTCCCCAGATTCCTCTTCACTGAAATTTATTTAAACACCTGCACAACTCTGGTTGAGGAGCATTTCCTCACTCTTACCAGTATTATAATTTTCTGAAATCCCGAAGTATTTACCTATAATGGGAAACAAAATTTCCTGCATAACAGCAATCAGGCTAGGAGGGTGTCCAAGGGACTAGCTGAACTAATAAAATCAGTTTGCTCTTTGAGGTTATGCTGTAAACATCAAAATATAGTTATAGGTCATCAGTTCCAAGATATTGATTGGAGCCTGCAGGCCTTATTTAAAAAAAAAACCAAAACAAAATGGTATTTTATATTTATACCTGAACATGTTAACATACAGGCATTCCTATAGGAAGTTGTGCTGCCTGAGTAAAGCAGAAAGAGTGGGAGAAAGCAAAAATAAACTCTGATTTCAAAATTCATTAAAAATAAAACATGGCAAAGAGCAGTGTCAGAATGCACGATGGTGCTGTGGGATTAAATTCAGTGATCATTGGATCATCAGCAAACTTCATCATTGTATTGCTGCTTGTAAATCAAAGGGAAAAAATGAAAGAAAACACATTTAGAAATTTTTTCTTTAAGGTAGTTCTTTAGGCTTTTTATTCACACTAATGTTTTCCTTAAGTCTATTGAATGTATGTATCACAGCTATTTGAGGGTTTCCCTCAGAATTGTTCAATGGCCAGGAAATAACAGATTCTTACCAACAAAATTAAGTTTAAAAATAATATTTAATGTTCACTATGCCTTTCTTTAATAAAATAGATATTTCTTACAAATAATTGCAGTAAATTTGGGATACATTTGCCAGTGGTTTTGACACGATTTATGATCTCTGCCTTCTGCAGAATGGTGTTGCATAAGAAGGTCAGCATATAAAAACACAAACCTGGATTTTCTTTCAGTCATCTGAAGAGTCAAGCCAAATGAAGTTTTTCTGATTACTGGACAGAACAAAATGTTGAAGCTCAAAATTAAAGTTTAACCTTTGTTTATAAAATTTGCCACAATCAGTGTTTTGAAACTGTACATGTGAAAGAGCAAGGTTATTTCAAGCTAATTCTTAAGCTGGTTTCAATATTTTAAATATTTTTAATATATAATATTTCAGTAGGTGGTGCCATAAAAGCATGTACAGTTGTGCTAAGGCAAAATTCAGTTCAGTAAAAAATAATGACTTATAATTTCAGGAATGGCAACATTCAATCCAAATTTACTGTGTTCATGAAAAAGCAAGTCCACAGAGTCAATTTTCAGAGTTTTGAGGGACTTCTTGATATAGAGAAACTGCAGAATGCTGTAGGAAACTGGTCATTAGCCTGAAGTTTTACATAAATGTTTCAGAATTTTGCTGACTGTGCCTGGAAGTGTTCATTTGCTGAGTAAAGTCGTGAGCCCTCAGCAGATTCAGTACTTCCTTTGAAATGTGCTGACTCAGAAGTCTGAAAGGCTTTGAACAAAGAACATTCCTCGTTGCAAAAAATGTGCAGGGAGACCACATGGTATTTTACACATGGAAATAGAGGAAAATGGTAGGATGGCACTGCTAAAGAAGCAATAAAACTATATTTAAAAGGCAGTGAATGGGCTGAACTTAGGATTCTCAGAAACTTCAGAAAAAACAAGATGAGTGCAGGGTAAATGCAGTACATGGATTTTCTTGGACAAATTTTAAAAGCGTTTCAGTTGACTTCAGCAGGTCCAAAAGTTTGCTGGGTGCTGGGTACCTTTGAAAATAGAACTTCAGATGCAAAACAAATGGTATTTCTACGGCTTGACTAATCCTGGAACCCATTATCCTGAATTTTACTGAATCCAGCCACCTATATATCTCCCTATATTTATGGGCAGGTGTATATATATTTTTATATATGGATGGATGAATAGATACACTCAGAGGTGTTTTTTGGGCTGCAAAACATCCCTCTCATAACATAGAAGCTACTTCAGCCTCCTGCTGGGCGAGTGCCTCCATGTTGGAGGGGAAGAGTCTGAGTCAGTGTCTGGAAGGAGTTTCTGAACACATGAATTTAGGGCCAGCTCCCCAACGAGCACCACCTTGTAGGATTTGTGCATGTGTTCCAAAAGAGCATCAGTGACAGCACAAAATGAAGGTGTCTAGGGATTTCTGCTCTACACTTTGGTGTTTCAAGCAGACCTTTGGGATCTGTGAGGCAAATCTGTGGTGCTTTGGTGGTTTTTTTTGGTTTTGTTTTTTAATTTTTTTTTTTCTTTTTTTTGTTCGTTAACTGCAGGTCACTGTCAAGGTCTCACTAGTTCACTCCCCCAGCAGGTGGGTGAAAAATGTGCTATTGTCTTTCCAGCTCCAGGATGACAAAAACAGGTCCTCCTGGAGATTCATTCTCGTCCTCCTCAGAGGCTAAATCTGCTGGGAAAGATCTGAATCCCATTTTCATGCATGTTTTTGTAGGTCCTCTGGCCATGATAGGCTCTCAAGCAGAGCTCCTGTGTGTTCCTGTGTATGTTTGGGGGATGGAGTAGAGGTGAAATAATTTATATGGACTCTGGCAAATAAATGTAGAAGCTGTGCAAGGCCAAGTATCCAGGTGCTGGCTGCCAGAGCAAAGGATGTGGCAGATCAGAGACTTCTTGAAGTGTCTTCATTTTTCTTTTGAAGCAATTGTTTCATTACAAAATACATATAAGCTTGATTTAAACAAAAAGCCAATTTTGAAACTGGCAGGATGAAAATTAAAAGTTTTTTTTTCAATCCAAAAGTAGTAAACCAGTCCTTTCCTTAGAAAATTTGAAAACTCTGATGCTGGTCCAACTGAAAAGTATTTTCTTTCTGTTTGCTGAGAACTGCCAGTGAATCGAGTACACGTGTCAGAGATTTCGATTTTTAAACAGTGGATCCATGCCTGAAACAGAAACAAACTTAGAAGCTAAAAAGATAACACAGAAATAAAAATGGCAAAGTAGTAAAATTCAGACACAGCTTGAGGCAGTGTCCTCTCACCCTGTCCCCGTTCCCTGGGAGCAGAGCCCGACCCCCCCCAGCTACCCTCTCCTGTCAGGGAGTTGTGCAGAGCCACAAGGTCCCCGCTGAGCCTCCTTTTCTCCAGGCTGAGCCCCTTTCCCAGCTCCCTCAGCCTCTCCTGGGGCTCCAGCCCCTTCCCAGCTCTGTTCCCTTCCCTGCACACGCTCCAGCCCCTCAATGTCCTTCTTACTGTGAGGAGAACAAATCTGGACACAGCACTCGAGGTGTGGCCTCAGCACATGGGGGTGAGAGGAGAAGGTCCTGGAACTGCCTCAGAGAAAATTCTTCCCTATGCCTAGTAGAGGATTAATGACGACTTTGTCCTTGTGTTGCTATCTGCCTTTAAATCCATTCTCTTAGCTTGAATTAGGAGAAAAACCACCTTTGAAGCATATTGAGGCTGGTTCTTGGTGTGGCTGTAACCGAATTTTTCTCTGCCAGCACTCACTGAGCCCATGCTGGTGTGATGCCAGCGTTTTGACCTTTCTGTAATTTGATCTGTACATGGGCATTTTATTACATAGAGTGAAAACATGTGTTTTTGTGTCCTAGCAGGAGCACAATCCATGTCATAAGAGTGCTAACAGTGAATTGCTTGGATTTGCCCAAGCATGTGCCTCTGACTCAGTCCAAACATTGACAGTGACAAAGCTGTAATCGTTCCCAGGCTTCACTTCTGAGCAGAGGAAATCCCCCTCTTTTGATTCTGAAATGTGATCCCATTGGACACCAGAGCTCTGAGAGAAAATACACCTGGTTCTAAGGGTGTTCAACTGGAAAAACTCTGTACCCATACGCTGGCTTGACAGGGAATTGGGAAAAGAGCTGCTCCTTTGCACGGAGAATTCAGCCTGCTACTCACACGGGAGGTCTTTAACAGCTCTTTAATAGATAGACAAAGAAATCATTAATTAATTAAACAAATACAGTTTACACCAATAAATCTAATTGCTCGTTTCCCAGTAGCAAAACCCCCCAATCTTCTATATTGTTTCCATGCTGCCACTGAAAGAAGAGTGGCAAATTTTATGTATTTGAAGTGTGAGGAACAAATCTCACTTTTAGGAATGTTGATGCAACCTGCTCGTGCAGTCCTGTTGTTATCCAAGTGTTTGGTACTTGTTCATGAAATATTTTCATCTTCTAGGCAGGCATATGAAGTAAAGCCCTAATTTTTAATGATGAGAAGTGGATGATTGATAACTTCTGTGCTCCAACAGCTGCTGTGAGCACATGTGATAGCTGGGATTTCATCACAGCTTGGGATCAAAGAGTTGCTGTCATTGTCTATATATCTAAACTATGTGAACATCAGTTATTTAGCCTTTCTTCTAACATGAAGAATTATTACACTAAAAATATTGAAATCTAGTAAATTTTGGGAACTGTCTCCAAGTCAGTTTTCACAGGGAGGCATAAACCAACTCAGGAAGACTGTAACACCTAATTTTGAATAAAACTCTTTTATTTAATACTCTGAGAAATTCTGGTTACAAATAACTGGGGTAATATGTTCATAAGTCACTATTTCCTGATAAATCTGTGACTGTGGGCTAGGATTTTAAAAGAAAGATAAGAAACTTTGACTCCTATTCAACCAGAGTGGAAGTTAGGCAGCAGGATAGCTTGTTCCCATCGGAAAGCTGAGTGATAATCCCCATGTTCAAATGCCCTCTGAGTCACTATTTTCACATCCAGCGCTCTGTTATAATAGAAATTAATGTGTCAATAATCTTCCTGGCTCAGCAGCCTTCCTGGAAAATGTGGTTCAATTGTCTCCTTTCATTTTCTTGCCCACTGAGTTGTTGAACCAGGTGTTTTCCTTTCTTCTTTTCCTTATGTTTAATTTATGAAAATTAGCTTTAAAAAGGAAAAGAAAAAAACAAGAGGGTGGGCAGCATGAATTTTGCAAAGCTGGATTTTAACTGGGAACTCCAACAAGTGGCAGAGAAACGGAGTTGTTTTTCCCAGCAGTCCAGAGGGGGCATGACCATGACCTGGAGCTTATTTTATACCACCTCATGTCATTTTTGGGGATGAGGGTCGTGGTCCCTGTCAGGCTGTGTAATGTGGGGAGCAATTATGTGAATTTTTCACCTCTCATAAGAGAAAAAAAAAAAAAAAATGTTTTGCATTTAAGAAGTTTCTCACAGTTGGCACTGTAAATTTTTAAACTCTAATAGCCCACACGATGAGAAAGATAAAGAACAGAAAGGGAGATTTTCCTGTGGCTCTAAGTTGTGAGTGGTAGAATTATTAAAGTCTAAATGTGACTTTAGAAATCAGAAAAATTGAAATCTATGCACGGAACTCAGGAAATTATTTTTTCCTGATCCCAGAAGGGTCCAAGATTCATATCATTTGACCTTGGCTGTTTATCAAGTAGAGTCAAAATCCTAACCAGGAATCCCAGGCTCATTTTACTGTCAAAGGAGAGAATGAGGATATTTTAGGATTTCCCTGACCTATTCTAGATGTTTACTACAGGATGAGATGTGTAGTGGCCTATACTCCATTGACTAGGTGAAGTCAGAGTGAATCAAACTACCTTCCCCTTAAACCTGCCGAGCAGGGCAGGGCATAACACAGAGAGATTGAACTAAAAATAAAAACAAAATAAATTTGCTGAATTTACTGATCTCATCTGGAAGCAAAAAATCTGGAGATGCCGCTGGTGATAGCCAAGTATTATTGCTTCAGTATGAACTTGTCAAGCCTTTGATCTTCACCTGTGTCACCAACAAAATAAGAGTGGCTTTTGAAAAGTTACATGCACTACTGAGAGACTCGAGTCCCCTGTTGTGAGTGAGGTTGTGATGCTGAAGCACAGTTCAGGGTGCCTGCAGAGGGTGATCAGGATGCTGAGCCATGCAGGAAGAGGGAAGGAGTTAAAAAGTGCTGTCATTTTGTATAATTGCCATGCCCACTAATTCTGGCTAAAGGGCAGCAACTCATAAGTTAAAACAAGTTTGGCCTCGGGGAAGAAAATCTGAGTACACCAACGCGTGCTGCAGTGTCTCTGCATGGATACTGGTTTTAAATGTGTACATAAACTCTGTTTTCAACAGAGCATTATGGACAGCCCTGGAAGCACTCATACATTGATTTTGTGTCACCTCAGTTTATTAATGAGCTGGGGCACAGCGGAACATGGGGGAATGAAAATAGTACTGACTAAGCAGTAACTTGGTATTTGTTGTTCTCTTTAAATTGCTTTTATTGCATACCTCTGGACTCCTATTTTCTCCTTTTAAGTAAGTGTTTTTTTCAGAGGAACAGCAGTAAACTTGGTTTTTTCCACTTATACTTTAAAGCTCCCTATGTTTAATAAGAAATGGTCATTAGTTCTTTTCTGACTAACACTGTGGTCCCTTGACTTCCTGTAAAGCACAAATAAAACCCTCAGGCCAAACTGTAAAGCAATTAATTTCATTGGAGACATCATTTTAGTGTTACTCAGGGCAAGGTTTAGTCTGTTGAAAGAGTAAACCTCTGGTTTTTTTGTCTCTTCTTGACTGCCCTGGTTTCAAAGCCATGATTGTAGTTCTTATGAGAGCTGAGTTGAGCTGCTCTCATGTCAGGGACTGAAGTCACACAGAGTTTTCTCACCTTTAACCCTTTCCAAGGGAGGAAACACTAACTTGGAATAGTTATGAAGCAGTTGTTACTGAGCAGAATATTTTAGTACCCACTATTACCTGCAGTACTGCTGATACCAGAGAAAGAGCTGAGGGAAAGCCACAGGTGTTTTAAGTGTTGCTGACCTTTGACATCCCACTAAACTCACAGGGATCCTTCCATTTGAACTGCCACCTAGATGTTAGGCTAGGCTGTAAATTGTAATTACCTTAAGTTTACAAATTAAATAGTTTTTAAGGTGTTCTTTCCTTGCTTACAGCTGATGTGTTCCTCTGACGAGCATGTGTACACAAGGAAAGAGACAAGAAATAAAATCTGTACACACTTGTAAAGAAGCAAAGCAAAACAAACTAAACCAAACCAACCCAAATAAATGCATAATGGACTTTAAATGAAACATTAGGACGTAATCTTCACTCTGACGAAGTCTCAACAGACTGTTTCTTAAAAGGCAGGCCCTCTTAGCTAATGAACAGGTCATTGTATAGACAGTTGCTTAGTGTTTCTATCTTGTGTTCCTGGTTAATTTCCAAAGGAAGTGGATGTTTACAGACTGGCATGAAAGGAAGATTGTTGTCACTTTTAACCCTTTTCTCCATAACGGTGTTGCTTTATTGTACGAACAGGGAAAGTAAAATATAAGTTGGAAAATTCTTGCTTATCGGCTCTGCTTTTTGTTTCTCACATCACTTCTGTTCCCTTTGTCTTCCAAATCTCTCAACTTCTTTTTCAGCCATACACATCAGCCTGTCAGCTCGGGACAAAATGAAAATCATGGTTGGGTTGCCAGGTGTCACCCACACTCACCCATCCCCCTGGGCTGTGAGCATCTCCCCAGGGTGGCACCTTTGACTGAGGGACAGCTCTGTTGCAAGCCCTGTAAACTTCTGTTCCCCAGTCCCTGCAGATTCCCACAGATGCCCAGACTCAAGTGTTTCCTGCTTGCCCCTGTGTGTGAGCGTACCCCAAAGCTACGCTGGTGCAACTGAAACCAGATTTTCTCTGGTATCTCCCGAGAAGGCTCCTACCCTGAAATCAACAGCAAGTCCCTTTCATGAGAGATTTTTGCCTTAATAAGGAAAAACAACCCAAGAGCTAATTCAGTTGTTGCAAATGCTGTCAAATTGAGAAAATAATGGAGAAAACAACTTGTGAGTCTGGCAGAAGACAACACGATTGTGCCCTTTCAGGTAGCTGCAGGTTGCTGTGTCTGCCCCTGTCTAGCAGGAAACTCTGCTGACCATTTCTCAGCATCCTTCCTGCTTGTTCTGTGGCTGCAGACTGAAATATTTATTTTTTTTTTAATTGGTTAATTTGTTCTCTGGAGCTTGCAGGCATCACATGAAGCAGATGAGCAACAGTGGAGTCATGGCCTCACAGCCCTCACCAGTGCTGGGGCTGATCACGTTGCAGCTCTGTCATGGGCCAATTTTAAACCCTGGTACTTCTTTTCATCTCCTCCTCAGAAAGGAACAAAGATTTTAGGGAAAATGTTAGAGCCCTGCAAGATGCAAAGTTAAATAAAACCAATTGCATTGCCTATAAGAGATTGTGTATTTCTAAATGCTTACATCTATGTATAAATAATTAAAACCATGTCAGATCATTTGCAGTCTCCCCTACAATTGGAGAAATTTTTTTTTTGTGGATATTAGGGGTAGAAAATACTTTTTCAATCAAAAAATACTTTTTTTTCACCCTCCCTTTTTTTTTTTCTACATTAATGAGATGTTTCTATAAATATTGACACAAAATGAAGGACATTACTAACATTTGCTTTTACCCACATAAATCTGTCTTACTGTTTTCCCTGAAATGGGCAGCTTCTTTAATTATTCCCGAGAACCAAATACATTTGATGTAAAGAATCGTTAAGTGTGATGCAGACTATGCATTAACAGAAAATGTTAAAAGGAGCATTTGGCACCCAACTTATGTCCCACAATAATCAAGGGACTGGTGAGAGAGAGGCACTTTCTTGCCTCAAAGAGCAGCAATGACCAATGTGAAACCCCAGCTGCTATGCTGAAATATTTACTTTTAATTTAACTTAAGGACTTGTGCTTTGGAGGTCACTCACTTTCAATTCACTCTGCATTTCCTAGCTATAAAGTAAAAGCACAACTAAGCTGTTTGCTTCCCTTGAAGGATCCTGTGAAGGCACATGAAAAAGTATAATTAAAAAGCTGAAGGAGGACTCATTCTTGCAGGCATCACTAATTAATTCATCACCTAGGTTTGACTTGTGACAATTTGAAAATATAAAATGAAAGTAATTTGTGTAGTCTGGAAAAGGCATTCAACAATTTTGATCACACTGAAATAAGGAACATCCCTTTTCTGCACTTCCTTTATTTCCACTGCAACAGTGCAGAAGGGTGATGGAAGATTTTGCAATGCTTACTTTATGATAATTGTTCCCACTCAGAGGTTCCCAGTTGACAGGAAGTATTTATTAGTTATTGGGCACTTTGGCAGAGACAAAGGAAAAAAATCCCAACTCACAAACCTCATTTATGACCTTATATTTTGAGAATAAAATGTATTTATCTCTCCAACTGATATCTATATTTCAGGACAGTGGCAGCCATAGGCATTGGAAGTGGGAGCAGCTGCAGGTGAATGTGTCACACCAGCCAGCACTAATATTGAAGCTTTTGTTTCTTCTTTCATCTCCTCTGCAGCCCCAGACGAATCCACGACCTCCCACAATCTGCAGATGGAAAGGACAACTAGCTTGAGGAACTTTGCATGATGAACAATAGTTTTGTTACCTCTGCTGAGAGAACTCATGATTTCCCTCCAGCCCATCCTCTCAATTAAAGAAGCTTAGCAAGAGATTAAAGAATATCTGAGCTCTGTTTTTCAGGTGGAGCCAAGCTCAGGAAGCCAAGATTTAGGGAGAGGAAAGGATCTCTAAGTCACTCAGCAGTCTACACTTTACTCAGCAGCCAAGAAGCTCAGGGATCACAGATGTATGCTCATACTTCGAACATCTCAGGTGGCTGGGAACTTCACAGGGGTTGAGTTTGCAAGAATAGTTTGCATTTTTCTTTTCTAGCCTGATTGCTGATCAAACTGTGCTGTTGTCTGCCCTGTTGCTTCCAGCAATGAAAATTTTACACAGATCCAAAAGGAAGATGAGCAGCTTTCTGACTGTGACAGGCTTGAGCCAGAGCTCTGGAAAATAAATGCAAAGTGCTTCATTAGCAGCAGCAGGCTTTAGATCAGATCCACTGTCTACTCATTCAATTATGCAGTGTGATTAGAGAAAAATTGCTTCCTGGCCTCCCTAGCAGGTAAAATTTAAGCATGAGATTTGAGTCTCCCATTTCACCATAGTTTGCATAGCTTGCACTACTTTTTATTATTGCTTTCCAAGCATTCCAATCCAGCTCTTCAAAAACCCTGCTTAAATAGTAGTGTCCCTGAACCAGTGGCTTCCAGGTTATGCAGTGCACAAAATAATCTCTATTTCAGGGGTGCTTAGAGCACATTTGCCAGGTGCTCTTTTGTTCTCATTCTGGAAATAAAAAAAGGAAGAACATTTATAATTATTCTGTTGTTCTACATAATTCAAAATTGGGAAAAAAAAGTTCCTAACTAATTCACTTGCCTGAATTTATATAGTTGAAATCCAAACTATGAGGTTTAACCTGTGGGGTTAAGGAAGCCACGTGACAGTGCTACGTGACATTCCATGTGAGAATGCGCAGGATTTTTAAGTGATGTCATTGACAGTTAATTTACAGAAAACAAACTCTGGCAAAACTAAACAAACAAAAGAAAAAAAAAGTCTGCGGGATGTGTACGTGATCCTGCAAATCTTAAATCTTATTCAGTTTATGGGTTTTTTTCCTGTTGCTCATTTGCCTACAACCAGTTCAAGTTCTTTTTTCAAATACAGTCTCCTCATGGAAGTTGCACATACGATCAGCATCTCTTTTGATCAATTCCATTACAATAATGCTGTGTGTAAATGGATTCTTAATTTCCCCTCTTTTCTAAACCTCTTTGCATAGATTTTAATAGCACTGTGAGAGCTTTTAAATAGACATATGAGAGGAAATGGTATCTTTAGCTATGGGCCACCTGGCATTTACTTTCTGGCTTTCAGTTTGGTCCATTGGGCTGTGGAAAATACAGACCAATGTGAGAATAAATATTTCAAAGATGAGATGACAGTGATGGATTTGGGTGTCCCTGTCTGTCCCTCTCCCAAAGGCCCATTAACTGCTGCAATCAGTCTGCTTTTTTCTGAGCAGAGAGGAGAGAGTGCAGTGCTCACAAGGATGAGATGGAGATGGACACAAGGATGTGCCTGAAGACGGCAGGAGAGCTGAGGAAGATCATGAAGGGAGGTCTCTCAAAGGGTTATCATCTGCTGCAGCCACCGGCTTTGTCCTTGTCCCTGCCACCCTCATGAACTGTACAAAGCAAACAGGAACAATGTGGAGGAGGAAGGTGGACAGGCAGAAGCTTTTTCCCACTTCAGCTCATCTTTATTTTTCACTGATAGCTCTGGAAAAATAATTTCTGGCCCAGATACAGCACGAACCACAGAGGTATTATCCGTAACATGTCCCCAGTCAGGCCTGGGGCACTGATGACAGTTCCTTGGCACCACAGGAGACCCCACAGAAACTTGCATTGGCAGCTCATGCTTTGTGTTACTACCATGCCTGTGGTTTGCAAGTCCTTCTAAAAACTCTCAGCAGAGTATTGCTGTGCTGTGATGTAGAACATCTCATCTGTCTTATTCTGGAAGAATGTAAGAGCTCAACCAGCCAGCACTATGTATAATTCCTAATTTCCCTAAAATATGTGAATACCAGTTAAAAGTTTATTGTTAGTGGGTTCATCTTCGAAGAGAACAAAAGAATTCTGCCTGTTTCCTTCTGGACTGTCTTACCATGGCTTTTACTCTCTCCCTATATTCACATTGCTTCACACTCTGATGGGAAGTTTTTCCAAGGCAGCATGATTTGCTACTTAGCACTACTTTCAGATAAATTATGTAAGCAAAATAATAATAATTAGAATAATAATAATAATAATAACAATAGCTTAAGAAGTAAAATAGAGATCTAGCTTTGAAAATACTTGCCTTCCCTTAGAGATAGGAGTGAAATCAGACTTTTGTGTGCAGCTCATAGAAGTGACTCAAAAAATTGAGTGGATAAATATGGCGAGCAAAAGAATAGCAAAAGGATAGAACTCTAAATAATTTTGAGAACAGATAGTGAATCAAATTAACTTAGGGCATGCATATTTTTTCACACTTAAGTACACTGAGTATATTATAAAAGTGAAAAAACCTTGCACCTGATTCTTGTCAAAATGAGACCTTATTAAGCTGTTTTAAAAGATTCTTAAACTGGAAATTAATTATGATTATGTTTATCTTCTACTTGACCTGAAGTGTACATTAAGAGCTCAGGTATGTATGTGACTAAATACTGTGACATAAAGGTTGCACATTACAGATAGTGTTTGCCAATTTTAAATAACATTGCAGAGAACTCAGCGCTACTTTGGCCTGAGGCATCTGAAAAACCTGTCAGGAACAAATCCATAGTAAACTCAAAACGTGTATTGGCAACCTTGTTTTCAGTAAGTTTAAAAATGTCAGATGCTTCTCCAGAACAGGTGGCACTAAAAAAAAATTGGTTATGGAAAATGAATCCTGCTTACAAGGAAAATATCCACTTTCACAGATTCAGAATAAAAACCATTGCACAGCTGATCTGTGAACTAGCAGTGCTTTTTAATGTGTTTTCCTTAAAACTGCTTTGAGAAGTTCATGGCTAATCTTCCCCTGTTACTGTTTGGTTTTAAGTTTCTTTTATTCCATAGTTCAGAGTATCGAAGCTTAGCAAGTGAGACCTGAGCCACTGAAGAGTCTTTATGTACGATCTTGGCACTTGGACCAACGATGGGAGCATTTGACTGCTGCTGTTACCCCATAAATCACAAAGGAGTTACTGTGGCTTCAGACTGGCACAAACACAGCCAGGATGGGGTCTGCAGTCATGCAGCACTCACAACAAATTATTTACTTGGTGGTTCCCATCACAGATCTCCCCTGGGCTTGTTCTTCCCATTATTTTGTGTGAGTAGCGTATGAACAGTAAAGAACTGATCACTGAGTTTTATTCAACCCCTTCTCCAGCAACAGTGGTTTTCCTTTAAACTGAATAAGGTGAATCATGTCCTCAGATTTCACCACTGTTTTTAGTGGCAATTTACCAACATGGCACTGTGCTGTTAAGGTCAGAGAAGTGGTGTGTCCCCAGCATGCCTCAGCTGATGGCACAGCTCCCCTGATATTATGTTCTCCAGGCTGTGTAGCACAAAATGTACTTCAGAGGACACAGGTGAATAAAATAGAAATAAGCACACAAATACAATAAATGAGAAAACCATTAACGGTTTTTCCATTTTTTGGTACTGCTATGGAATATCTGAGTTGCACTTCCCTAGCTGATCCTCTCAGAGCAAGGCACAGCTGCCCAGCCAAGATGAGCCGGCCTTCGTATGAGTGAAAAAATAAGAAAAGGTTTACAAGAGTCCGTAGTGTATTAATTCCTGAAAAACTGCACACACATTTCCCTGGCAAAACAGGCTTGTTTTATCTTTCCAACCCAGAATCCCTCACTCCCTTGGCATCTGGGGGACACTGCTGCTGGTACAAACAAGAAATCGTGGTATCAGAACTGACTGGGTTTTTTCCTAGCATCCCAACATTTCCCTTATGAATCAGAGGTGCCTTTCAGAAGCCAAGTGGCCAAGAATTAAGAAGGGGTAACTAACAGAACAGTTTCTGTATTCCATCCCCACATTCCTCACGTGAATACTACTTAGTACCAGAGCATGTGACTCACACAGAGCACCACATATGAATTTATGATATATGTAGTTACTTTTGCAGCATGAATCAGGAGGACTTCTGGATGTTTAGATGTTTAAATTACTGTTCTCTTCTCTCTTTCTCACCTGGAAAAAAAATTCTTCAGTTTGTTCAGCCTTATTCACCTGTCACAGCAATTAGAGGGTGGCTCAGAATTACAGGCAAAGCATAATCCTCACACTCTGCCTGTTGCAGTTCCACACGGCTGGCAAGGAGTCTCGCTAATTGAAACAGAATAATGTAGGCTGTTTGGCACCTTCCTTTCCTTCCTTCCTCCGTGTCCTCTGAGGGGGATATGACATCTGGGGTGTGGGCTCTGTGTCACTGCTGGCACTGTGCTACAACCTACAGGCTTCACCCTTTATCAGGTGCCGTGCTTGAGGTTAAGAACAATAAAAAATAGGAGCACTGGGGAAGCGTGCATGTAATAGACCTCAAAACACCCACCGTGGGCAAAGCTCAGGAAATGCCTGACCTTAAAAATGTCCTTCTCAGTTTCATGTGCAGAAAGTAAGAAAAAAAATAGTCATTCTCTCCCAGGCATTAAAATCAAGATTATTAAATTTAAGAGTAGATTGAGTTCTTTCCTTGCATTCAGTTGCCTTTGTTGAGTGCTGATATATTCTGGTTCCTAGCAGCACACGACTGTTTACACTGGTTACTAAAGGAATAAATTGTTCTGAGGATGCAGATGTCCAAGCAGTTAACATTACAGCCTCCAGCTATTGCCAAGGAAGTAGGAAAACCTGAGTTACTCTCCTGCTGAACTACTTTGTTAAGCTATATTTCTAACTTATGTCATCCTTAGCTCTCTCCCTTTACGCAGCATCCCTGGGTGATGTTGGTGGGTACAGAACCCTGTGCCCAGAGGTCACAGCTGGTGACAGATTTTGTGAGTATAGGATGTAAGCAGAAGTGATGGTGCCCGTAGAAGCCTCCATTTTTATTTGCCCACCTTCAACACCCTAAAACCAGCCAGATTTTAAGTCTAGGTCTGCCTGAGCACCCAGAGCAGCATTTCTGTTTCAAATCACAGATGGTCACATTAAAATATTTGTAAAATCACGTATCATGAAGATCATCTCTCTATTCCAATGCTTTATTGATAGGCTTCTGGCCTCAAAAATGATGTACATATTGAAGTTGCTAGTATCTGTGTTTCTGTGCCTTTTAAGCTTTTCCAGTGAGTACTTTTGTTGTTGTTGCTGTTTACAGAAGTAGGCACGCTGTGAAGAAACATACCAAAAAATATTCCAGTTGACTTCAGAGGATATTTCACTGACTTCTTAGGAAGCTTGGAGGAATAAGAGTTGAAAGGAGATGCAATATATTGACATTATATAGATTTCTCCCATGTTAATTCATCTGGCTAAGAAGAACCCTAGAACAATCAGTTGTAGCTAATTTAAGAGGATCTGCTCTAATTTTTCTAATTCTTCCATTTAACACTTGCAAGGAGTTTGCAGGAACCCTCATATTTGTATTTTATACATGTTATATACATATACATAAAACGCAAGGTATTTTAGCTGAAGTTTCGTATGGTACAAAATACTGGAAAGGCAGGATATTTAAAGTTGAGTCTAAAGTTAATACAAACAATCAGAAAGCTAAGACAGGTTTGGGTCTCTGTGAAGTCTATGCACCGTTAGAAATGAAGTATGGAAGGAGATTTGATTCTTCTCATTTTTATACCATTAGAACCAGAAATGGTCTTGCTGTAATACTGGCAATGAAACAGGAAAATGTGATGAAAAACATTAAAAATGCTAAAATCGAGACTCTTCAATGGGGATCAGGACAGGGAGAGCAAACTGAGTGCCCTCCCTGCTGTGGTGGGCTCCTGACTGGCTTTCCTTGCCTGTGGAAAACTGACGGGACTGTGCCACTTTTTGGATTCCCCTTTTCTCCAGGGCTCCTCAGAAGATCAGGAGGGAAGAAGGCAATTGACCTCAAGCACCCACCTGCATTCTGTCTGTCACCATCTATGACCCTCGACAATCTGAACTCAGCAGCTCCAATTTAGGTGTCCAGAGATTCACCTGGAGAGTTGGAAATCTTTCCCAAGAGATCTTTGCTGAGTGTACAGAGACAACTCCTTTTCTGATCTAAATAAAAGATGCTAATTCTTGGCACTCTCATGTTTTTTTAAACTAAGGCCACCATTTTAATAGCAGGGAGTGTCTACTTGATCTCAGATCTAGTCATAGAGGTCTCTAGGCCCAGTGACAAGACACATAAAAATCTTGTCCTTTCTGAAAACTACTTTTGGGGTAAAATTAAAAAGGAAATACTGACTGAATTGACTTGATGGCTTCCTCTTCCCTCAATAATAGCAACAATCTGTTGGAGAAGGAAAAGTAGGCCATGTCTGGCCTACTGAACATCTTAATCTCCCGCTGGTGTTGATAGCTCATGACTTCCACAGAAATTTTTCTCTAAGTTCATGGATACTTCCTTCCATTCCCATTTCAGAAGATTGAGCTGTTTTGGTTGCAAGTAACTTTGCTGCTACTCACAGGAACAAGTAATTGCTGAAGACAATGATTTACAGGACTGCTTATAAAAACTAGGTTGTGGTATTGCCAGATGCCTGCTCAGACACACCGTGCATCCTTTCTGCAACGAGTCAGGAGGCACCCAGTGCTCCTGATTTATGTAGCCCTTCCAATTTGGGCTGGGACAGCTGCAAACAGCTCTGTGCTTTATCACTTTTTACCTGAATTTTCTGTAGATGAATCCCAGGTCTGTAGGGAGGAGTAGGCCAGTAACTGTTACTTCAATGGCACTTTGTCCATCTCAAAACTAGAAAAAGCATAGATCCTTTGAGAAAATGAAGGCTGCCTGCCACACTAGCTGGTTTTGCTGGCTTGGATCAAAATGCTCATTGTCCCTTCTGTTCCTGCTCTAGGCCAAGGGCTTCTTTAGCACTGGGGTCATCACTTACAGATGTGCAATGAAGGTTTAGATGAGGTATTAGGAGGAAATTTTTTACTGTAAGGTTGAGTTCCTGGTGCAGGGTGCTCAGAGAAGCTGCGGCTGCCCCTGGACCCCTGGAAGTGTCCAAAGACAGGTTGGATGGGGTTTGAAGTAACCTGGGATAGTGAAAAGTGTCCTTGCCCAAGGCTTCGGTTACAATGCCAGCTCAACTTACTGACTTCAGCTCAAAACAGCCATTTTCTTGTCTTTTTTTGCTTTGGAGGTAAAATTACTCCATCCAGACCACATGCTGAGAGAACTAATTTCAAGGGCCTCTTCTGCCGTGAGCAGCTGAAATATGAAGATCCAAGGCTTCAGGCCAGGTTTTGATTTCTGTTGAGCTGGCATGAATGAAACCACTCCAGTTTTAAAGAGCATAACTGGAGCTGGAGAGTACTTGGGCCTCCTCGGAGCAAATTTCTGAGAGTCATACTGGAAAACAAAGGTCTGTCACTCAGCTCCCTATTACTTTCTGGGTTTGAATGGCTCAGATAGTGCCAGTATCAGTGTTTTGAAAACTTGTCATTTTTGAAATCACAAAAAAAAGAGGGTTGTTTCTAGACTTTGCAAATATAGGGGAGATTTAGTGCAGTGAAAAATAAAAAGCTTTACGGTGTAACGGCTTCACTTGAAGTGCTCAGAGTAATGATGGACATGATAAATCACACTTTTTAGGGAAATAACATTACCTCATGGGCTAAATTTAATTAAAACCAGCAATTCTGTTCTGTATCTTGCTTGAGGAAATGAGAAAGACACTGGCTAACTATCACCACCAATTTTTGTCATACCTTCTGATGTAGACAGCTGGCCCTGAGTTCATCATCATAAAGTAGCAGGCTCAGATTTGGGGGTGTCCCATAAGGGATATCAGCCCATAACTTCACGGCATAATGTATGGGCTGTTGAGAAAGCTGACAGAATGAAACCTGGATTTTTCACAGGTCATTTCCCCTTAGGGGAAGATTTTGGAGCTGTGACTGTTATTTCAGAAACTTTCTTCCTGGTCATGCTCAACAAAGAGCTCATTTTTTTGGGTAGTGCATTGGTTGACAGAATATATCTTGGAGCAAATGCTGTTTCCAAAGTGGAGGTCATGATCTTGGAAGTGCAAGTGGAAATGGGGTCACGGGAAAAGTTGAGAATTGCTGGAATGTGGTGAAAGCAAAGCAATCTATACATGTTTATGTTGACAGCAGCCACAAAATGGTTCCTTAAGGAATTCAGATGGAGTTATCACAGGGAGTAATGACTGGCAAGGCAGAACTGAGTGAGCCATAAATAGCTCAAGCTTTGGGACTGCTGTGCTTAAAAATGCTTTAGGTAGCTCAGCTCTCTTAATCTAAACCATGGGCTGTGATATCCTTTTAATCACAGAAATCAGGCTTTGTGGGGAAGTTTCCTTTAAGTGCATATGTAATATCACTGCTTTCTGGCAAAGAAGAAACTTCCTCTCCTGATAGTGAGAAAAACTTCACATGTCAAGTGCCACAGTCATCAAAGAAGATTATCATCTTCATTTTTTAGTAAATATTTGCTTATATGCATATATTTGCTTAATTTTTCAGCAAAGAGCTCTTCCTGCCCTCAAAGGTGGGAAGACTAAACCTAGAGGGGTGTTAGTTTTCAGAGGAGAAATTGTTGGTTTGCCTGCTATGTACAAATCCTTAGGCCAGCAGAATTCTTTTTCAATGAGCAGATTTTGCACACCAGGAGTTTACAGCACTACAAAGCTGTGCCTGAGTTCTTGCAGAATGTAGATGGCTGAACTGTGTGATTACCTCAAATAATTTGGGCTCAGTTTAATGTTCTCTTTCCCATGTACGGCAGTTTGTTCATCCCACTGAGTAACAGGCTCCCTGTTCAATAGATATCATAATTGAACATTATTGACTAGTAATCAGCTAATATATAAAATAAGAATTTCAGATGCAGAGCACAGTCCTGAAAACAAGCCCAAGCTTGTTGAGCGTGTGAATCCTTCCACGAGTTGAAATTATTGTATGATTCAGTAAAAGGCACTGGTATTTGTCATTAAAATTATAAAACAAATTTCTAATAAGATGGCAAAGTCTCACAGAAAATAAAATTCAATCCTTAGTTTTGCTATTTTAAAAATGTCTTTGTTTTACTTTTGATGGTAATAGGCATCTAACATAAAAAAATCTCTTTTCTCTTGTATTTCCATTTGCCCTAATGATGTCCACAACAGACAAAAAGATTCCATATTTCCTCTGTGAAACATTTATAAAAATTCTGGTGTGCCGGACTGAAAAACCATCAGGAAGTCAAAAGTGCCTGCCTTAATCAAGTTACCTTGTGCTTTGTGGAACTAGCAAATACAGGGCACTATGTAAGCTGTAACCTTTTCTGCAGATTCAGCCATGAAAACCCAAAGGGGAATTAAGCAACTGAAACCCAAATCTAACACCCACAAGCCCCAGGAAGTCACATAAGTGAAATAAGCATCAGTGTGACTTTCACAGATAACACTGCCCTTGCCAAGACAGGGGCTGCATTTCAATTTTAAGCTGGCCAGCATGTGCAGTGGTCTGGAAAACAAGAAATAATAGCACAATATAAGCAAAATGTTAATTCTGAACTCTGGTACCAGCCCTAGGAGGAAACTCAGCCAGTGCCGTCAAGAGTTGTCAGCAATGATTTCCATAAATGAGGATTTCTGGCCCGTGTCTGTGCCATCTTCCTATCTCACACTGCCCAGGTACTGAAATTCACCAGTCCTTGCACTGAATGAATATCAAGGCAATCATTTCCACCAGTGTAACACTGCTCATTCCTGCGTTAAAGACAGAAAGTATTTGCCTTCTCTGTTCCTTTTCCATGCTGTAGTGGTTTGATCACACCTATCTCACTCTGTGAGATAAGAATTAGAAGAAATGCAAAGCAGGCCTAAAGCTTTAAAGAATATAAAGCAGTTTATTACTAACAGAGTTAAAAGCAACAAGAAATAATAAGAAATTAAAGCACAACCTCCTCC